>OZ012689.1:27828804-27863804 GCA_963942565.1 Maea johnstoni | reverse complement strand
TAGGTGTGACCTTGAGAAGTTCAGCATTGATAAAATGAGAAGGTCGGGGAATGAAAGGGCTACAAAGTGAGTTTGAAAGGCAATGATTTATATTTGGTTGGGGTGTAATATGTACATGTACGTGTGTGATATTGCATATAGATTTGCTCTTACGGTCATTGCCTATGAAACCTACCTTAAAATATTCATTTGCGAAACAAAACATCTCTTTAGACAGTAGTCTATGAGATTATCAGTAAACGCAGCATAATTTGAATAACCCTCTCTCTCTTAGTAATTTAATTTTGGATGGCTTGTAATCTTTTTCTTGTTTTTCTCCAGGTGACGAATATACGCCGGCTCTCTGGTCCCTTAATAAGTGGAGTTGGAAAATGCCCCTACAGCCCTAACTATAATAGCACCACCCTCTTAACCAGGAGTGGGGACCTCTATACCACAACTGTCATGGACTTCACTGCTAGGGACCCTGCTATTTTCCGGATAATGGGTCCCTCAACGGCATTAAGGACGGTGCAATATGACTCTAAATGGCTTAATGGTAGGCACTATATTAATACCATGTTTAAAGTACAATTTGTGGTTTAACAAAGTTCCTAGATAAGTAGGTATTTTAGGAAATAAAGTCGTGATGTTGAGGAATTGTTATTAGAAATATATGTCGATGATCTGAAAAAAATCTTGATAATTTCTCATAATATGTTTGAAATTGAAGTTTTTTTTATCGTGTGATTACCCTAACTATCCTTGATAACTTAATAGTTATTATCTGGTACTAAAGTCACCTTTTCCAATGTTAGGTAATCTTTTCATATCCTGTTATGACATATATCTTATGAGAGACTGGTTAATTTTGTTAGTCAATCAGAGGATAAGCAGGTAAGAGTTTTATGTGATTCTCTCCTCCACACTTTCACACTTTAACTCGTTCCTTAGTAAGCTCAAAATGGTCCAACATGGATAATTTCAAAATACAAAAAAAACATTTCTAGATATATTGACATTACTAGCACTAGAACTGAATAGATTTATTTCAAAACCCTTTGAGCTACATCATACCCAAAGTATCAAAGAAATATGTATGAAAAAGATATGCTACCACAATCTAATTGAAATATTGGTAGAAATGTTTTTTGGTTTGGCTAACTCACTCATCAAACCTAAACCTTATTAGTTATTAATTTGTTATTCTGATCCCTGAAAAGCCATTTTAGATCCTTTAAAAAGAAATATTTGTATTGGTATTTGCATAGATGTTGGCCATCTGAGCACTCTAAGGTTAAATGGGTTGATAATTAGTGTTAAGTCCTTTTGTTTGGATTGTCTTATTTTGCTGATTTTACTTTCTTTACCCTCAAAGTATTTCACAATATCTTATTTTCCTTAAATTGAAATGAAAGGATTGCATATTTATGTGAATTTTATATTTTATTTTCCAGCTCCTAATTTTATATCTTCCTATGAAGTAGGGGAATTTGTCTATTTCTTCTTTAGAGAGACTGCTCTAGAATATATAAACTGTGGAAAGGTATGTTTTCATTTATTATTTTAGTTTATTACAATCAATTTGTTGTCTTTTACTTTGTAATGTGATTTCGTTGAAATCATGAACCTCGAATAAGTAATGTTTTTATTTGAAGTATCTTTATTTGAAATAGTTATCATGTTTTGTGTTGGATCGATACATTGTTTAATAACCTGAATTTGTAGAAAGATGGGATACTAGCATCAACTTTGATAGAGTAATGAATGATGGCAGCAAACATTATTATCTTTATATAGATCTAATCAAAAATGTTGAAAATGTGAATTTTTTCCTAAATGTTAGTGTAAATGTTCAAATATAGATTTTTGGTATTAATTTGTCAATGTCTTTCTTTCTTAATCAATTTTGATGTTTTATTTGAGAGCGATTGTGTATGGTCTTTCTCTATGATATGTATATTTGTTATTTCAGGCTGTGTATCCCAGGGTAGCAAGGGTTTGTAAGGTAAGTAACCAGTAGTCTCCAATTCATCTCCCACATTCTCATTTGAAAGGAATGCAAACCTATTTACTCTATGTACCAGACATCTTTATTATATTGATTTTTGTAAAATCTAACATTTTTTAAAATGTATTTTTCTTAGATATTCAGTAAAGTTTTTCTAATATTTTTGCTATCTATGCTTTGTTTCCCAAGTTACTTTCAAAGGTACTGTAGGAGGCATTGTCATAGACCACTTAGTGCTAAAAGGGTTGATTAAAATGCTGTATTATTTTTCAGACTGATTCTGGAGGCTCATTTCTTCTGAAAGACAACTGGACGACGTTTGTGAAGGCCCGCCTTAACTGTTCCCTGCCCGGGTCCTTCCCTTTCTACTACACGGAGCTCCAGAGTACGTACTATGCTGAGGAGGAGCAGAAAATCTACGCCGTCTTCACAACACCTGAGTAAGTACATCTTCAGCATACTATATACCACAAAAATAAGTTAAATAACTGCACTTAATTATAATTTCTTTTCACTTTAGATTTTACACATTCTGTATCATTTTTAGTTTTGTTATTGTGATTGTCAAAAGGGGGAGCCATTGACATATACTCATCTACAACCTTTTTTCATTTCAAAACAGTTTTTGGATTTTACAAATTCTGTATCATTTTTATTTTTGATAATGTAAATGTCAAAAGGGGGAGCCATTGAATTATAATCATTTTCAACCTTTTTTCATTTAAAAAAACAGTAAAAGTTTACATTGGTGTTCTTTTATGCCTTTAACATTATTTCTAAGCAATAGATGGAGCCACTGACAATTCTTTCTATACACCTTTTTCCTGCTCTTTCAATGATACAAATAGTTTACACATTGGAGCCACTGACATATTCTTACTCTCCACCTCTGTATGTCGTTCTACCAACAGGAATAGTCTACATGGGTCAGCAGTGTGTGCCTTCAACATGACGGCTTTCGACCAGGCCTTCAGCGGTCCCTTCAAGTACCAGGAGCACCCCCAGGATGCCTGGCATAGGGTGGACAACCCCCAACCCGGGTTCAAGTGTGCGCCCGCACAGTCCAAGCGATCTCAGGCCTTCTCCAACTCCGCCCAGTCGCAGCGCAAGATCTTTGATGCGCAGAAATACCAACTCATGGACGATGCTGTTCAACCTATACAGATCACACCTCTTGTCTCATTTGAGAAAGAAAGGTATGGATACTTTTTTGTCCAAATGAATGTTTTGCAGAGTGTATGTATGGTTCGGTTCATAGATATCTTACTCATTCCTTTGTGAAATATGATATAGATATAGAATATATAGAAGGTCGATATGCATTCCTAGTTCCTGCTTTTTTCTCTGTCTTAAGTTAGACCTGAATTCTTATTTTTTCTACATTTTAAAGTTGACCTGAATCTTTACTATTTTCTCCAATTTAAGGTTGACCTAAGTCTGTGTTATTTTTCTTGTTTGAATGTGGATCTTATTCCTTACTCTTTTCTCTGCTTTAGATGAACCTAATTCTGTACTCTTTTCCTTGTTTTTAGGCTGACATTATTCCTTACTGGACCTTGTTAATTTCTCATTTCTCTCTGTTTTAAGGTGGACGCACCTTGTGGTGGACAAGGTCCGCGCCAAGCATAGGAAGACCTTCCATGTGATGTTCCTGGCCACGCTGGACGGCGTCCTGAAGAAGGTTGTCCAGCTGCCCGGGACGAACAAATCTTGTACGATCGAGGAGATCCACCTGTACCCCGCGGGGCAGGAGAAGCCCATACACAGCATCAAGCTGCACAAGGAGGAGGGCCTCATCTACGTGGGCACCAAGGATAGCGTCATCAAGGTCCCGGTAGAGAGGTGTGACAGGTTCAAGAGTAAACTGTGAGTACTCAATATATATATGTACATATATTATATATTTCCTACTGAATGGAAATAAAATTCTCTTTGCCAGCATCATCTGTAGAGCTGATAAGATCTTTGCTAAGATCAGTAAAATGTTTTTCTATCTGCTCCACCATTGCTTCCATGTTTATTGCTTCAGCGTTGATAGCAGTGTTTAAACTTTTTTAGAATTTACTTCTTGATGCTTTGATATAGGTTCAAATAAGCATTTCAATTTTTACGAAAATCTTTTAATTTTTCAATTTTATTTTCTTACCCAGCGGCATGTGTATCATCATTTGCTTTTGTGGCTGGAAATCTTTTGCATGAATATAGTACAACCATCCTGGTGTTAATATTATCATGTGGTCATTGTGTTTTCTCTGCAGTATGTGTATGAATGCGCGTGACCCATACTGTGGCTGGAACAGTCGCCATGAACGCTGTACGACCATCCCGCGGAACAACGGCAACTCTCACAACCACTGGCACCAAAACATCAACTCCTGCCCCATCCTAGAATACCCAGGTGGGTAGCATTTAGTTAATTTCATTAATCCAATTCAGGTTTATTGATTCAATTAATATATCATTAGTAATTTTGTTGAATCAATTTGATTAGTCTATTTATAATTTTTTATTGCATTTGATTAATTTTATCAATGCAATTTGATTAATTGATTTCTTATTAATTGTATGAATTCAGTTTAAATGATTAAATGATTGATGAATTATTTAACTAATTGATTAGTATTGTACAGGTTTTTAGATTGGCCATTGGTCAAGGACTTTTGCTACATTATTACATTTTTCTGGTGGTTCATAGGTTTGCATTTGGAATGGCCAGAGGTTCCACCCTTTTCTAAGATTTCAATACAAGTTCCAAATCCAATTCCCAATGATACCGTTTTATACTGGCCATCATTGTTGAGAGAAAGTTGCTTGTTAGTTAAAAGAAAATAGTAGAATATGATAAAATATATAGAAATGTACTCTTTATTCACTTAATGAATTATATTGAGAGGAAGTTGCCTGTTAGTTTTAAAAAATAGTAGACTATGATAAAATGTAAAAAGTACACTCTTTATTCACTAAATGCATTAATATTGAGGGCCTGACAAACACATGCAATCACCTCTTCAATATCGCTTAGCATTTATTCTAAATTTCCTTTTATCAAAATCATCTTTTGGAAATGGTAAAAACATTTTATTTGTTGTTGTTTCAGTTGATGGTGGTTGGTCTGACTGGTCAGACTGGACGATGTGTAACCATATTGGTGACCAGCGTAGCGGGGACAGGTGTCTGTGTCGCGCCAGGGCATGTAATAATCCGCGTCCATTCTACGGAGGGCTGGAGTGCGATGGGGAGGGAGTGGAGGTCAGAAACTGCACAGGTGAGGAGTAGCAACGCGCAAATCTGGGGCTGATCATTTTGATGAACTGCCCTCCTATGGGATAGCCAGATAGCAATTGATTCAATCTTATTTATTTCAAATTTTGAATGGTACAATGCAATTCAGTCAATTTTATGTATATCAAATCTTAAATGCTGCAATATGATACTTTTTGGATATGATACATTTTCCCATTCAATATTGGTATTTGGTATCACATCTGGTACCGATACTTGAATCATTTTCATTAACAAGTATAGGTAGTATTCTTTAATGTTGTTCGAAGAACTTGCTTTTAAAAAAATCCTAGGAGATGTTGGATAAAGAATTTCAAGTAAGATCAGTACAGTAATGAAAAAGTTGCGTTGATAAATATGGAGATATAGATATATATAGATTTGGATTGTAATTATTTATCCTGTTTTTTCCCCTAGTGAATGGTCAGTGGACGGAGTGGTCAGCCTGGTCAAGCTGCTCCCAGTCATGCGGTGTGGCTATCCGTGAGCGCAAGCGGACGTGTGGTAACCCCAAGCCTCAGTTTGGGGGCCGTATCTGCGTGGGATCAGATATTGACGAGGAACACTGTCTTGATCTCCCTGAATGCCCAGGTAAGGGGACTCTGAACATACATATGGGATTTTCCATAACATACAATTAGTTTACTATCCTATCAAATGGTGGCAGCACTTGTACTCTTCCCCAGCATATTCAAAATGCATTTTACTAGTATCTTTGTTTGTTTGGTATTCAAAAAGATATTTTATGATAGCAATGGTATCTTTGTTTGTTTGGTAATTAAAAGAATTTATTTCACTTTTTCACTTTCTTTGATTTTAACTGTGTTTCATCACTTAAACCACATTTATTACTCAGATCATTTATATATTCTTTGTCATATCTTGGTAATAAGTTCTATGTTGTATGATTAGTGCCGTCATCACCCCTATCCATGTATGCTGTTTTCATATATTCTTTATTATATCATGGTAATAAGTTCATTGTTATATGATTTTAGTGCCAACTCCTCCATCATTTGTTTTGTCAGCCCTATCCATGAATACTCTATTTATATAATTTATATTATATCATGGTGATAAGTTCTATGTTGTGTGATTTTAGTGCCAACTCCTGCGTCAGATTTTTTGGCCACATTGCCCCTATCCACAAATACTGTATTTGTATATAATCTATATTCCACCATGTTAATAAGCTCTATGTTGTCTGATTAGTGCCGACTCCCGCGCCGGTCCATGGCGGCTGGTCCGATTGGACGGATTGGACGCCGTGTTCGCACCCGTGTGGGCGTGGCATGCAGCAGCGCCGCCGCCATTGTAGCGAGCCTGAACCCGGGGAGGGCGGGAACGACTGCTCAGGAAACGACCGCATGTGGAAATTGTGCAACACACACGCCTGCCCTGGTGAGTGGCAATTGTTGTTTTTTTGTTGTTTTTTGTTTCACCCATAAGAAAGCAAGAGAATATCTACTCGTTTCTGCTATATTTTGCTGAATTATCAAGAATTCCATAACCAACTCCCACTTTTTCCTACCATCATTTCTTTAAATATTACAGAATTTTATTACAAATTAGACAAGAGAATCTTTACTTTTTTCTGCTATATTTTGTTGAATTATCAAGAATTCCATAACCAACTCCCACTTTTTTCTACCATCATTTCTTTAAATATTACAGAATTTTATTACAAATTAGACAAGAGAATCTTTACTTTTTTCTGCTATATTTTGTTGAATCATCAAGAATTCCATGACCAACTCCCACTTTTTTCTACCATATTATTTTTAGATAATGCAGAATTTTATTACAAATTAAATAATCATCTCCCCCTTTTTTTAAATATTCTCTTTAGCAGTTCATAAATTTCAATTTTCTTATTTTTACACATCTCATTCCGGCATATTTTAGGTTTCTTTAAGGCGCAAGCATTTTTCTGGCATATTATTTATCTATTTTTATACTTCAAAAGAAAATTCTTTTTGAGGGATGAATTATAGTTAAGAGGCTTCTCTCCTGTGTATAAGAAGAATAAGGACTGTCATAATACTTCAAAAGCCGCAATGATTAAATATGATTTAGGAATCACAGTGGGAAATCCTGTGACTATTCTAATTTGAATTTTATGGATATAGTTGTCTTAGTTGTCATTTATAATTATTTAAGATTACTTTGAAATTGTAATCCCACTGGCTTCACAAATACTCTCACTGAATTTAAATATTGATTGCAGTTCTGCAATCAATATTTAAATTCAAGGCTTTTTTATGTCAAATAGGGGACATAACTGAATAAAAAAGTGATTGAAAAATAAAAAATAGGGGACATAAAGAAGTAAAATAAGCATTTTGTATGTTTTCTCTTTCTAGAACTCAAGAGATCTTCCCAATGGACTGACTGGTTGAAAACAAACTACACCAAAGATGGCAGCCATGAATTGCGCTTCAAGTTCGTTTGCCGGACAAATGTCACTGACATCGACGCCATTCGTATCGCAATCAAGACCGAGGGACGTTTCTGCTCCACCAGTGGCAAGGACTGTGGTGACTCAGGTGAGCCATCCCATAATACTAATGGCACTTCCCATCATGCACCAGTGGTTGTCAGGGGTTACCTGAAGAGGTACTGCAAGGACATGTGTGCGAGAGAGCTCAAGAAAAATCGCGAGAAAAAGAAGGAAAACAGTATTTTCGATGGTTTTTGCGGCTGCCGTGATCTCGGCATTTTTAGAATGTGCTCTCGCTGTAAAGGAGGTAGAAATTAGACTCCAACTTTTCCGCTTCCAAGGTGATACCTGCTGAAAGGCTGGCACTCTATAGTGGGTTTTACAATCTATTAAGAAGCAGCTGGATTTTAGCTAGTGAGATTTGATCAAATCAAATATTTCCATGTTCTCCCAGTTTTAAAACATACCAATGAGGATTTTGTTTGCAGGATCACCAATAATATATACTACTCACTTTCAAGTATGAGATTGCAAATTTCTCAATATTATGACCTTTAAAGGCATTGGTATGAACAATATATCTGAGGGGTTTATAAAGTTTGGTTATCATAAGTATATTGTGTACTTGGAGGGGGCTATTTTGAAGCCCCCCCCACCCCTAAATCCTGGAATTTCAGTAATAGGTCCCAGCATAATCTGCCCATATTTCAGCTGCATTTTATGAGCATAAGATCCCAATTTCTAATGTAGAAATTGACCAAAATAACACTTGAGTTAGATATTGATTTTCTAGTCAGAAGAGTTGGAGGGTTACAGTTAAGGTGTAGCTTTTATGGTGTTGTAGTGTTAATATGTTGTTGTGTGCTGCATGCATAACCGAATGTTGCAACAGAGTGGACATATTTGGTCATGTGACCATATTATAATTCAGTCAGTAGTCAATCAGAAGGTCACATGTCCAAAGATGTTCGCCCTTTTGTATTATGTGAATATTAACCCTTATGCTGCTGGTGGCTAATTCAGCAAATACAAGATTATGCAAAAAACCTGAAAAATGGGTGAAACCCTAGTAAATGGTACTCATATGAAAGTGCTCAGCGAGAGCTTTCCAATGAATACAAACATGACAGGGTTTAGATGCTTTTCAAAAATATTTGCATCCTTGTGCTTTGGATGAAAGTAGCCTCAGCATTGGAAGGGTTAAGTATGTGTTAGCATGGCCATGTGTGCAGGTGTGTCATAAGCTATTGTACCTTGCCTTCTGCGCTACAGACCCTCGTACTAGAGTAAGTTAGACAATAATATTTGTTATTTAGCCTTAAGCTTGGACCTAATGCAATGTTGCACGTATACTTTCATGAAAGTCCTTTTCAATTGCTAAAACATTTTCGAAGATGGTGATGTCAACCAAGTGTAGAAACATGATGATGATGGTGATGATGATTAGGGGGAGAGGGCCTAATATGATTCCACCCCCCTCCCCCCCCCAAAAAAAAAATTTGAAATGCACAGATTACTAATGATTATGATGAGGAGGAGGAAGAGGAAATGAATGAGGATCGTTTGAAAGAGAATGACAAATTTCATCTGTAAAAACATTGAAAGTGGCTGCATCAGTCTTGTCTGTAAACATTTTGAGTAATTTAGGGTTTAGGCCCAATATTAAGAGAATCTAGTCCAATAACCCTCAAGCTGATTATTTTCTCATTTAAATTGTCCCTTAATCTAGATACATACATATCATATCATTGCAAACAGATTGCCTATTTAATGATAAATTGATTTCTCTTAATCACCTAGATTAATTATTTACCACACAGCATGTTAAGTGTGAAATTATCATTTACCTACTTGTGGATCTCTGTAATTTCAACTAGTAGCATTCCCCGGGGTGCAGTTACTGGGGATGGGATATTCAAGTGGTGTTTTGGCATGCGAATCTTAATGACTTTACACTAAACGAAATAAATGTAAAAAGCCACACTAAGGGATTAGGAGATTTTTGCACTGGTAAATTCTCAAGGGGGGGGGGGGGGGGGGGGGTTCTGGGTAAACCTTCTGCTGACTATGGACATTGAAAATAGATAGTAAACCAGTCCACATGCCTAGTATTGCTAGGTGGTTAGTTTAATTGAAATTGTTCAGCAGAAAATTGCATTTTAGGTGTTTTTCAAAATAGAATTATCTCTTGATTTATAGTGTATATTGTGGTTTATTCTTGTTGAGGGATGTGGTGCTTTCAATGTTTACAGCATTAATGTGTATTTTGGAATTCTCAAAGACATTGTTCATACCTCGATTTCTCATATGTTTCCTCAACCCTGCTTCAATGAATGATAATATATTGTATTGTTTTGCCTGGTGCGAACAATGTGGTGTCTGAAAATGCACATATGACTGAACCGCTGCTGGTTGTGTTCTGGTATTCCTGTGCTCTATCTTCTGGGGTATTCTACCACTTTCATTCTCTATTGGGTGATATGTTCTTATAGTCACTAATATCATTATTGCTGACTTTTTACTTGGTATTTAGTATGTCTTACCATTTGTGTAGTAGCCGTGTACGCAGTATGGCCTTAGCTTAACCCTTCCAATGTGAAGGCTACTTTCGTCAAATGCACAGTGACACAAAGATTTTTGAAAACCACCCAAACCCTGTCATGTTGGTACTCATTAGAAAGCTCTCACGGAGCACTCTCAGATGAGTACCCATTTGCAAGGGTTTCAATAATTTTTCAGGATTTTTGCATCATTATGTATTGGCCAAATTAGCCACCAGCAGATTAAGGGTTAACAGCATGAGCATTGGGTGCAATGGTCTACCCGAACCACAAGCCAACTACACCCCAACCCCACCCCACACCACCCCCATCCTATTGTTAACCCTATTCAATACCTACTTTTCACTCTGCTTGAAATAATGACACGAGAGTAACTTTATATTTGCAAGTATCTTTGAATTCTGCCATCTTGAGTCTTTACTAAAACCTATATTTTATACTTAACAGTACTATTTTAAGGTCAAATTTACACTATATTACCTTTTGTAAACCACAAACTAGACACAGGTGATGAATAAAAATTTTGCAATTTTTTTCAAAAAGTTATTATTTCTAGTCTTTATCAGATATTTTTTAGGATTTCTTTACAGCCTCAGAGTATTTGCAGATATTTGCTACTAACTGTACAACCCCCACTTTTGAAAATATTGTCCTTCAACTCTGTGAGGTTGGAATGACTTTAACTCATGAGCAGGCTAGGGCTATACTGTGCACACAACCTTTCTACTTATTGCACATATCGCATATAGCATTTTATCTGTTTATGTGTACCATTTTCTGTTTTAATGCTATAGATATTTAGCTACAAACTTACATAAAACTCTAGTGTAGTATAACAATGTATATAACCTATTTAGAAATTGTTAGATAGCATATACATATTTGTACTAAGCCACTTTGGAGCTGTGTATGTATTAAATCTATTTTGATAGTACTTTGTTTGGTGTTGGGTTCTTTCGATTCATACCCAAGGTTTGGTTTCATAGATTCAAATCTGTCTCCATACTTTTTCTCTTACCAATCTCATTTCTCTTTATTCAATAAATTTTTCTTTGTCTTTTTAATTTTGTAGCAGTTTTCCTTTCTTTTCCTCTTTACTCTTCTAGAGAAAAAATTCAAACAGTATCTCAAAAGTTATTTCTGATCAAAGAGCTATAAACTTAAAACACATCGATCATTCTTTTCTGCATTTGATGAAGTTGGTTTATCATTTTTTTCTGAGAGAGCCCTCTAAATTGGTCAAATTTGCAGATATTGTTATTAATTGAATTAGATTTATTAGCTATCCTTGAAACAAATCACTTCTGTCAAATTATCCTCCCACTGGGGCTCCCCACAACCATGACAGACATACCCGTAAAATATTTTTTTATCAATAACTAAATAATTTTACTTCTAAATAACAAGAAAAATTGGTTTCGATGTCATACTCTAAAATGAAACACTTATTAAAATAAATATTTGTCTTTATAGTTTTACTGAATATATTTAAGTCACTTTTTTTCCGAACTTTGTTTGTTTGTGCGAGTCTTGAGCATGAATGATAAATTAATCCCTCTGGCCACACACCCCACATGCATTTTTGATGGACCTTTTTTGGCCTGAGCTTTTTGGGTCTGCACCTGTGTCAGTGGCGTGTTAGTTGATCACAGGTAAGATTGATTCTCTACTGGGCATGACACTAACTTGTTACCTGTGCTCCTCTTCACTAACACACCTGAGCCACCGCGTGCCTGGCCTTTTGTTCTCCATTGTTCTTTTTTCTACTCTCTGCATGAGATTGATCGCTATTTTCTAACGCTACTAATATCCTCCAACTGTCAGTGATTTGCATGTCATAGATATCAATCTAACTATGTATAGTCAAGAGTCAGGCTATTTCTTCAGTCGGAGATTAGCTTATAGTAATGTATAAATATATATATATATATATATATATATATATATATATATATATATATATATATATATATATATATATATATATATATATATATATATATATATATATACATATATATATATATATATAATATGTGTATATATATATATATATATATATATATATATATATATATATATATATATATATACATATATATATATATATATATATATATATATATATATATATATATATATATATATATATATATATATATATATATATATATATATATATATACATTTTACATTTATTAAATATACTCTCAGACCACATTTAAAGTCTGAGTACAATATGTATTTATAAATATGCCATATGTTCACCATTTTCCCAGGGTATTGAACTATGAGCGCAAATGAGTTGATCGCTTAGTCAACCTTATATAAACAATTCCGCCCAAGGAATCAAGGAGACCAGATTTATTGTCATAAGTCAAGTATGGATCTGCTAAAAGTTCCATAATGGAATTGAATAAAACTTAATTAAAGAGAATTAAAAGACTAAAGAAAAGGGCTGCCAAATACTGGATATCAAGGGTTCGATATCCTAGAGTTCCAAATAAAAGTTATCAATTCCGAATGTCTTTCATGATTTATAGTTAAGAATAAATCGGCCGAGTGTTCCAGATGAGTTTTATGGAATACACAGTCCAATCAAGTAATACTATATGAATCTACTTAGAATTCAACATGGTAAAATTATTCTCTCCCAAAACCTAGTATGGATGGTCTTAGACTCCCATAAACAGAAGCGTGGAAATTATCATTATTTTGAGGAATATATTGGGATGTATACAATAGGAAATTCAGAGGACCAATAATCAGTGTAGTTTTGGTCTGTTTACTATTACATAAGAGTTTCATGGAATCCAGTAGCCTTTAACCCTTATGCAACATGGTGGCTAATTTAGCCAATACAAAATGATGCAAAAAGCCTGAAAAATCATTGAAACCCTGGCACATGGTACTCATTTGAGAGTACTCAGCGAGAGCTTTCCCATGAATACC
Organism: Maea johnstoni; assembly: GCA_963942565.1. Taxonomy (NCBI): domain Eukaryota; kingdom Metazoa; phylum Annelida; class Polychaeta; order Spionida; family Magelonidae; genus Maea; species Maea johnstoni. Next base: position 27,850,579 of record OZ012689.1, on the reverse strand, counting down.
AACATGACAGGGTTTAGATGGTTTTCAAAAAGTGTTGCATCCTTGAGCTTTGGATGAAAGTAGCCTCAGTATTGGAAGAGTTAAAGAAAACCAAGGGATCTGCCTTGTGTTCCGTGTAGCTGTATGGGTTTTAATGAATTCTGAGGACTTTCAAAAACCTGTTACAGATCTGCTTAGAGTTCTAATGAGTTTAAAGGAATACTAAAGCAATTCAAGGAACCTAGTGCAAATCCTCTACAAGTTTCACACAAGCTTTATGAAATACTGAAGACTTCTGAACCCTTGACAAGTTGTTTGTATCGGCTAAAATTTCCTTGCCAATGTTTTGAATTCATATACTGTTATTCTTCTGTTTTGTCATTATTTTAATTTGTTATCTATTTCTTGTTTGCCAATTTTTTTTACATTTGTTCTGAATTTCACTAAACTGTAATCAATAGATCATAAGTAACCTGAATAATTAGATATCAACATAATTTTCTGTGAAAGGAAGAAAAGTAACAATAAGTGAATATTTTTTTAAACTAGGAGACTAAGAGAATTCAATGAACGTACATAGTTTAGGTAGTTTTTGATAACAATTTTTATAAAAAGAAAAGTAACAGTCATTTTCCTCCTTTTGATATGTAGACACTTACTAAATTTCATCATTATCACAAGTATATTTATGTACATGAAAGTGTAGTAGTATACAGCATACATTTGGCAACAACTTTGCCCAAGAGAGCATGCATCCAGAGCAACCACAAAGTCTGACAATTTCAAAAATATCTCACCAATTAAGAGTAATATTTGGGAGAATTGAAAAAAGAGTAATATTTGAAAATATTTGAAGAGATTTAGTTTAGTTTTTAGTTTTCCCTTAGGAAAAACAAATACTTTTAAATTGATGCTTTCTTTCAAGATATTTTCTAATCTGTCACTCCATATAATGTTCTGACAACTTTTATTGAAATATTTTTTAAATTATTACTTTTTCTCGAGATATTTTCTAATATGTCAATCCTTGTGTCCACTTGATGTCATTATGATGACTTGGTCTCTAAAAGGCAAAACAAGACCAACTGAATGTAATGATATGAAACACACTACAGTATGTTTCCAGGTATCTCTTGTTATCATTAGACCATAGCATGCATTTCATTTAACCTATTTCTCTCTATTCCTGTTCCATATACTAAATGCATGTAGAGTTAGTGCAGAGTGGTCAGCAGATTGTATGAGTGAGTATGTACGTTTGCTGTGTTTACAGGTCTGGAGCTGGTGCAGCATGTGGACGGTCAGTGGTCAGGCTGGACGCAGTGGACGCAGTGTGACCGGCAGTGTGAGGGCGGGAGACAGTGGCGCGAGAGGAAGTGCACCAGCCCGCCACCTAGTGGCACCGGGAAGAACTGTGACGGACACGGCAAGGAATCACGACAGTGCAACTCACATTCTTGCAAAGGTAGGTTATGTTTGTTTCATTTGGTGGAATTAATTACGGTCAATTTCATTTCTAGAAGTTGACTACATTCTTGAAGACGATAGATAATGCTTAATAATATAATATAATCAGGGGGAGAAAATTCTCTATTTTGGACATAAGTAATGTTACATTAATTATGATGATGATGATGATGATAATGATGACTATGTTGATGTCAATGATTATGTTAAGGAATGCTATGACATTGACAATTATGATGTTTAAGATAAAATGATGATAATGATGATGATGATGATGATGATGATGATGATGATGATGATGATGATGATGAAAGGATTGGGCAAAGGTGAAGAAGAAGTATTAAAAAGACAGATTAATATACAAAAATGGTAACAAACACATTTTGCTCTTTTGACATCATTGGTGTGAAGAGTAAACTTTCAAATATCAAATGATTTAATGATACTAATGATATTTAATTGATTTATTGATAAAAATGCTAATTGTTAATTGCATTCTGTCACTCATTAATTGCAGGTGAATGGTCGTGCTGGTCGGAGTTCAGCTCGTGTTCGGTGTCGTGCGGTCACGGCGTCAAGTGGCGTCGCAGGGAGTGCCTGAGCACGGCGCCGGGCGGTGGAGGGAAGGGGTATAACGTGCCCTGCAGCGGCAAGGCAAGGGACGAGGTCGCCTGCGATATGGACATCTGCAATGGTAAGAATCATTGTTCTTTTCACACACAAAATTATGCTAAACTAAGGAGTTGATGGAAATTTGTGATAGGTGGAAACTTGGAGTTGAAAAGTCATATCTGGATTATGAGAATGGAAAGTTGCGAAACATGGTCAATTCTATCCAGGACATCAGCCAAGTCACTTCATCTGTATTATGAGAATGGAAAATTATGATAGATGGTCAATCCTATTCACAATATTCCTATCAGCTCATCAGATCATCTCTCCTCCAGCCCTCCTGATCAGACCCTATATATTCATGGTCAGATAGAGTCTACCTGAGAGGAGGCTTTGAGAACAGAATGGGAATAAAGCATCAATTATTAGAACATTTTAAGTGCAGTTTCTAGAATCAAAAGGTTCTTCTTTAGAACAGGTCAAGGTGGGGTTTGCTTCGGCTAGATTGAACCCCCTTCCCCATGTATGTATAGATAATACTATATTATATTGAAAACGACTCTTCTGTTACTTCACCTGAAATAAACCCACCACAACTACCCTTCTTGTAGACAAATCACCTACTCCCTAAAGCCATATTGACCCCCGTACATAAATAAATAAAGGGCTTTGTAATTAATAGTTAGTTGATGCATACTCTGTGTTCCTTATTTTTTACAAACCCCAATATACCCAAATCATATAACAAAGCAGAAATTCAATGGATGAATGTAATATTGAAGTAAAGAAATGAAAATAAATTAAAGTGAATAAAGATGCAGAGAATGATATATGGTGGTTCACATTATTATAGGCCATTACACATTATAGGCAGTTACATTATTGTAATGTATTAACCTCTTAACTCTGTAGATTCTTCTTTTGCATGTTGCCCCCTTTCTCTAGACCCACTTTAAAATTTCTACAAACCCCTTTTTAGGTATTTTTTGAACAATTATGCACTAGCGTTTGTTGTTTAAGATATAAAGCCATCTAGACATGAACTGTGTTTAGTTCAAGATTCCATTAGCACATTACCTTCTACCAGAAACCGCAATGGAATATAAAAATACCCCTCTAAATGTGGAATTTCTGTTATTGGCACTAATTCCGCCATATTAAGATAAGATCGTAAGAAAGTGCTGGAGGAAGCCGGAGTACCCACGGAAACCCACTGACTAACCCCAAATCATTACCACTCTATAAAATATGTGCTAGTTTGCATACAAGAGCGCTAAAAAATAGAAATATTACAGCGAAGTAAATTTTTCAATATCTTGCAACTATATAAATGGTTGCCATTTTAAACTGGCTACAATCCCTAAATATGGGTTTAATGAGTCAGTCATATGAGTGGCGTCTTGTCCGACATGAGTGACACATAGTTTGACGTGAGTAAAGTGTAATTGGACACACGTGACATACAGTTTGACCGGACTAGTTTGACTCGACTGATGTCTAGTTAGATGCGAGTGGAGCTCAGTTTGACGCGAGTGACGTGTAGTTTGACTCGACTGATGTCTAGTTAGATGCGAGTGGAGCACAGTTTTGACGCGAGTGGCGTGTAGTTGGTCCCTGCGGCTGCAGCTAACTAGTTGTTTACACTCTCTGTTCTCTTTTCTCTTTAAGGCATGCGCCCCACCGCCCAGAACTCCTCCAACAAACCCCACCGTAACTCCTCCAACCCTCTCCTAGATAGAGCGCACAATGGTAAGACCAGAGAAATAAGACAATTACATCAGCTTCTGCCTCTCTATTATTTTGGTTTTGCTTTGGTGGTGGTCATTGCGCTTTTCATTCTACCATCTTTCCCTTTTTGCCCACTTTATTGATTTTTGAACAAATTTTAACAGCTTTCACAAAAAAATCAATTTGTAGATAGTGATATTTCTCTCTTAGTGGTGGTGGACTTAGGATTTTACATCTGCTTAACTCCCTCCCTCTGCCCTCATGATTTTATTTTTAGGAGTAGTACTGGTCCTTGGATTTTGGTGGTTCTTGGACTTTTCCTTCTACCATGTGTACCTTTTTGTGGACTTAAAAGAGGAAAAAAACAGTCCTAAAGGATTTTCCATCAAGTAAAAAACTATAACATGAAGAAAAGTTGCTAGTGACTTTGAGTAAGGCGGTGTTTTTCGTGGGGTACTCTGTCAACTCTTACCACTTTCGACTGGGTTTAAGTCACAATCTAGCCTAAATTTGACTGAAAAAATGATGATAATTGAATTGCATAATTTCAAGATGATTCCATTCTTTGGCAGTTTTTCTTTTTTTTTTTTGGGGGGGGGGGGGGGGAGGTTGTTCTTGGGCTTTTACTTCTACCATTTTCCCTCACCCTGCCTGCTTTGATCATATGCTTGGCAAGGTAATTTAGCTGCTGTTAGTAGCTGCTTGGCTATTGAAGATATTGATCACCCTCCTCCCAAACCTCTTTGAATGTATTTTATTTTCAGGTCAGGTAATGGAGTAAAAATATCATTGTCTGATTTTAGCTTAAAACAAACCCTGTCATTTAGAAGTGAACACAATGGAATTATGAAAAACATAGCAAGGAGTTGTGTGCAATATATTAAACCAATAGGTCTCTGCTCATTTAAGCCAATTGAACACCATTTTAGCTGAATGACGTTGTCTTGCATCTTTTTCATAGATTTCTACACAGAATCAATTCCCGGTCTCTGCTGTTCCTTAGCAAAGTTATCCTGTTTTGGCTGATCACTCTCGTATATTCCCTGCTCATTTCTTTTGATCAATGAACCCGCCTTTCTTCTGATAGCTGGCATGGGTATATGATATTCATAAGACAACAAAAACGCTTTTTGAACCTTTCATCTTAATACGGTATTACTTTTTAACACATTGAGCACAGAGCAACCGGGGCCTGCCCTGACGGCCTAGTGGTTTAAGGTGTTGCCATTCACTGCTAGCTGTCTCACCACTGCCCGAGTGCAAATCCCGGCTTGGGCATGTGAGAAAGTCACCAGTGACTTAGGGTTAGGTGGTGGTTTTCATTGGGTACTCTGGTTTACTCCACCACTTAGAAATGGCTAGTCATCCTATCAACACCCCAAAATTCTGTGGCAGCCTACCTGGTGAGAGCGTATGAAAATGCCTTCCAAGATAACGAGTGAAATTGAAAAAATTAATAACAATCATATGCACAAATTCCTATCGACACCCCAAAAATCTGTGGCAGCCTACCTGGTGAGAGCGTATGAAAATGCCTTCCAAAATAACGACTGGAATTGAAAAAATTAATAACAACCATATGCAGAAATTCCTATCGACACCCCAAAAATCTGTGGCAGCTAGCCTAGACTGATGTTTCTTGTTAGTCTTAGAGCACTAACTATTAGTGTCTCTGGGTGACATGCATAGACTTCCGATTGACAGTCAGACTGCCCACCTCCCGTCCCCCCTTCCCCACCCCCTGCTCTCCCCATCAGCCCCCCTTCACGCCCCCTCACACCCCCTTCTGCTCATCAGGCGCTAACCAGCTTTGTTTGCCTCCTCTTTAGCGTATGATGGGTGGGACAAGTGGACAGGGTGGTCCATTTGTAGTAAAGACAACACGCAGCGCCGCAAACGGAAATGTCTTATGACCTTTCCCGTCACGGATCAATGTCGCGGCGACGCCATGGAGACCAGAATGTGTCTGTTTAATGAGATAGGTTGGCAGAGTTCTGATTTTTCCGCATGGTTTTTGATTGGCTGCTTGGCATGCTTGTCCGCATGATATGCAAATTTCTTCTGGTTAAGACCTACCATTAGCACTGTTTTTGGGTTAAGACGCTTGACATGTGATATATGATATGTACTGCCTATTCTCAACCGTTGCCTCTCCCCCCCCCTCCTTCAATTATCTTGGAATACCCTTATGTTAGGCATCCTCTTATGTTCACACTCCTACCCCTTTGCAGCTATTCCCGCAAATGAACACCCCCCCCCCCCCCCTCATAATCCATTTTACCCTGTAGGGTGACTTAATTAAGGAATGCTAGGATTTTACTTATTTCACTTTTTTGTTACTTAACATTATTAAAAAATGATTTTTCACTCCCATCTAATATGATTAAACCATGTCTTAAATTAACATTCATTGCACTAAATGAATATTTCTTAGTTTTACTAAAACACTAAAAATTTCATAAGTCATATTTTCATATTTTTCGTTCACTTGGTTTTTCTATTGTTGTTTATTCCTTTGTTTGTTCCTTTGTTGTTTCCATTGTGTTTTATGTGTTTTTGTTTCCTTGCCAATAAAAATTGTCATGTACTCAATATAGTAGACTTTCAGGAATATTTTTGTTTCATTTTTAGTTTTCTTGGTTTCTTAATTGATTTATGTAATATTATGTATAGTAGAATGAAATAGATGATAAATAGTTCTTTGAATGATATGCATTCCAACCTCTTAAGACTATAATGCATTGAGTGTGTGCTTGTAAGCAGATATAATTTGTCATGAGGGATAAATATATAGTGATTTAGAATGTTGTACAACTTAGTGCATGCTCTTTCTCATAATTAATTAGATGATTAGGAAGATAAATCTGGCATATCATTTCCAAAGAAAAATGCAATACAATTTTCTTTAAATACTCAATTTACCAGAAGTAATTATTTATAATGTCAAACAATCTCAATATTTTTTGATTCAAAAAGCATATGTAGAAAAAGAAAAACTTTTAAAATCCAATTGAACCTTTGCTTGCTTTTTTTCATCTTTACATATTAGAAATCTTATTTTCATTTTTTATTTTTTGTTTCAGAGGTGAATGTTGCAGCGGTTAGTGGCAATGAGGAGAGGAAAAACTTTGAACTTGTTCATCTGATAGTCGTCGGACTTATCGGATTTATAATAGGTGGTGTGGTGGCAATCGGAATATTCATCTACTGTCAACGAATGCGGAAGCAGAAATTCAACATCACCAAGGCTACACAAAATGGCCGCGATAGCAAGCCACAGTTATATATGGTGCCTTCGCACTCGCAAATTAGTTTAACAATGAATAATACAAAGCCAAACTTTTATAGTACGGGGTCCTTGCCCAAAAATGATAACAAATTAACTGTGAAGGAAGCTACCTTGAAAAGGAACTCATTAATGAGAACAAATTTATCGCTGAATGATTTATAGCAGAAGTGATGAGGTTTTGTTCTGGAGACATTCCATGTATGGATTCTGATTGGTTAAATAGTCAACCAATCAGAAATGTGCCCAAGGATTACTGCAGGAAGTTGACGCACTTGCGCCACAATGAAGAAATGAAGAAGGATGAAAGATAAAAAAAAAGTGTGGTTTCATGGAGTTACCATAAAACAGCATTAAATGAATAGCTTTGTATGTGATACAAATGACTTCTAAGACAAAATGGGGGCCAGAGACAATGGTGATCTAACCCCTCTTTCTACCCTTACAGCCGAATATGGCTTGCAGGACCAAGAGAATTCTTACAACGAAACGCAAGGCCAGCCAAATCAGTGGTGTCAAGTGATGGATCAAAAACAATATGGCCGACCTTAAAAAGGTTGCAAAGCAACTGTGTATGAGACAATCTGTTATAGTAGTATTTTGTTTGCATAAAAGGTACACTAACATGTTTAGATTTATGGGTGGTATATCCAGACATTTTCCTATGGGATCATTTTGTTTGTTTTTTTGAAATCCAAATCTGTGAAATACAAACAGCACTAGGTATCATTGAGCTGTCTAAATGTCCATTTCTTTTGTATATATAAGATTTTCTCTCTGTCCCTTGTTCCCTTGTGAACACCTATATAGCAAGTGCATTGCTTTGAACTTTGTGTGTATGATACCAGTGAGACTGAATTATTTTTACGTAGAATTGGCAACATGCAACAATATTAGATAACAATAAATTTAAAGACATATCTACATATATATATATATATATATATATATATATATATATATATATATATATATATATATATATATATATATATATATATTTATATATATATATATATTCATACATACATGTATATATATATGTATGTATATACATATATCTATCTAAATATATATATATATGTATATATATATATATATATATATATATATATATATATATATATATATATATATATATATATATATATATATATATTTATATATGTATATATGTTTATGTCAAAACATTTTGATTATATGAAAATTTATGAATTTGAATAAATATAAATATAGCAAAACAGGTAAATGTTAAGAATGATTAAAAGTATATCTTCATTTTAACACCCTCCTCCTGTAGAGGAGGATGGTGCATGTTTGCCTTCCATGTGTCCATGGCTCAAATCGGTGTTTCTGTAGATTATGTAAATTTAATGTGAAAGAGAGTATGGATCTTTCAATTTGAAGATCATTCCATTTCAAAATTGTTGAGATGGGAATCATTTCATATATATATATATATATAAATATATATATATATATATATATATATATATATATATATATATATATATATATATATATATATATATATATATATATATATATATATATATATATATATATGTATATATATATGTATATATATATATGTATATATGTATATATATATATATATATATATATATATATATATATATATATATATATATATATATATATATATATTTGCATTTATGCAACCTTTTACTGTGGTCTCCCCTCTCAATGATTATAATAGAGTGAGTTTATAAGCGCTTCTTAAGTGAAAGGATGGGAAGATGGAACAGCTATTATCACAACACTACAAAATCATTCTGTGTTTTCTCTTGGGATGTGTCATTGTAGATGGTATGATTTATATATTACGTGGCATATTGAATCATTTGTTCAGTTTTAAATATAGAAAGCTATTTTAAGATATGAATCCTCTGTGCACAGTGAAGTAACACGATTGTCAGCTTTTCTCATAGTATGTTTCTACCATAACCTAATATAGAATCACCACTGTTTCTTTATAAAGACACAAAAAATAAAATGAAAATAAAATCAGTTAATAAACTTGACATTGACAGTGACATAGATGTAATTCATTCTTAATCTAGTTGAACCAAGCCCAATACTTGTATATTTGACTATATTGTTTAAAATCAACATAAATCAATTCTTATATATTTGACTATATTGTTTAAAATCAACATAAATCAATTCTTATATATTTGATTATATTGTTTAAAATCAACATAATATTTGGGTATGTTAATTGAACAGTATTACAGTTGTTTCAAAGGTAGAAATGAATGGCTGTTCCATCTTCTGCCTGCTTATATACAGTCCATTTCTAGACAATCACTGCAGCTATTGCATGTGCGACGATGACGAGAGATGTAGCAAGCTAGATAGCTTATGTAACAGTCAGATAGCTGGCTGCAGGTGCCAGATAGCCAACAGTCAGAGGTAAAGCTAAAACCTGAACAGTCAGACTTAACCCTTACAATGCTGAGGCTACTTTTGTCCTAAGCACAAAAACACAATAATTCTTGAAAATCATCTAATTTGCCAGGGTTTTTAGTAATTTTTCATTTTTTTGCATCATTTTGTGTAGGCAAAATTAGCTACCGGCAGCATAAGGATTAAACTCTTTGCTTATTATTTCTTGGTGCTAGTAGGAAATATGTGCATCCCCAACACCTCTTGGTAGGACAGCCCAGTTGTAAATATCTCTAAAACCATGGTTGATTATACTTGTTAATCCTCGCTCTATACCAAGGTGGGAATATACTATCACTAAAAGCATTGTTTAGTAAATATTTAAAGATGAAATAGTACATATGATAAGAACAACAACTATGTTATAAATATTCATCAAATTCTAAAAGAAATTCTCTTTAATATGATAATATTCTGATGGTAATGATGCTTAGGAACAAACATTTGACAATACTCTTGATAGATTTGAAAGAAAGTCGTGATTCTTTAACATAGAACTTTTCTAACCTCTTGCAGTTTTGAATAAGTGTTGACATTTAAAGATATTTCTAATTGAGTTTTTGACCATCATGGTGTTGAAGATGCACTAGTAGAGATAACGATCTTTTTGTACTATAAAAAACTGACCTGATTCTTAACCATCAGTTAATTCAACAATGAAACTAACTACAACAATAAGCAAGCCATGAGGGTAGACTGCTGAAAAGTAGATGTAGACTATTGAAAGCTGATGCTTCGTGTAAATGTGTGATACCCTCTGTGTAAATTGTATATAAAACCGTAACTGCTGATTAAAGAAAGAGTCTGTCACAGTCTCTCACAGATGAGAAACCGCTTCTCTGAAAGCAATATTAGTATACTATTGAAATCTGAGTTAACTTAGTTTTCTATAGTTTGGGGAGTTTTTAATGGCTTATTGGTAGCTTCATGGATCTTTGTTTAAAGACCAATATATTGATCATCATACATGGTTAGACGAAAGATATGTGTCATGAGCCAAAACACAAACCACTTTTTGTTGAATGCATTTTAGGAACTTTTCCTAAGGTATTGTTGAGTGTTGTTGGAGCAGTTGTATTTTTGTGAGAACTAACCGTAAGTATTCGGAGCATAGGAATCTAACTGGGAGAAGCATGTTTGTATGTGTACAAACAAAGGACAATCCATGAGTTGCATAATACAGATGGTAGTGATGATCATTTTCTGATTTTCACCTCCAATCTTTTTTGTTTTGGAAAGAGTACTTCCTGACTGCTCCAAATATATTTTGAAACACTCATGAAATTAACCCTTCCAATGCTGATGCTACTTTTGTCTGAAACACAAGGACGCAACGATTTTTGAGAATCATCTAAACCTTGTCATTTGGTATTCATTGGAAAGCTCTCATCAAGTTCTTTCAAAGGAGTACCCACATGCCAGGGTTTCAGTCTTTCTCCAGGTTTTTGCATCATTTTTTATGGCCAAATCATCCACTATCAGCATAAGGGTTAACCCTTATGCTGCTGGTGTCTAATTTGGCCAATACACAATTATGCAATAACTTGTAAAATGATTGAAACCCTGGCAAATGGGTACTCAATTGAGAGTACTCAGCAAGAGCTATCCAATGAATACCAATAAGACAGGGTTTAGATGGTTTTCAATAATCTTTGCATCCTTGTGTTTGGACAAAAGTAGCCTCAGTATAGGAAGAGTTAAGATCAATTCTATTTCAGCCATCCTCAATGTGAAATGAGGAAAAATGAAGTGCCTATAGAAATTGTTTTGGGTGTTAATAAAGATTTCCCTTTCTATGGGTCAGTAGGGGAAGTTTGTCGTCTTGTTGCAGGTGCGTTTATGTCTGTTATGTCATGTGCTGGTCACACAGGAGTATTTGGTCACCATGGTGATTATGTCCATGGTAACAGTTGCCGTGGCAGCCTCCAGCCTTGTCCAGTATTATTTAGTGTTGACAGGGTGTGAGTGCAAATGCTAAATGTTTAACAATTGGTGCTGAGAGATTGGTGATTCTGCTATTGTGTCATCCACCAGGGACGATAACTAGACTCTTACCTGTCAGTCAGGAGCTAATTATGCAAACAATGCCCTGATAGACGCATTGCATGCAGGAACGCTTCAAACATACAAGAAATCAGCAAGTTGTGGAAACCTGTGTTAATGATTAGGACGAACATTAGAAGCTAACGTACTGGTTCGGATGAAACCTTTGAAAACTAATCATTCATTGACAGTAACTTAAAACTGGACTTATTATCTTATTATGACCACTTCGCTGTGTCACAATCTTATGTAACTTCCTAATTGGCAAATGTCATGATGTAATTATCTGGTGTCTTGTGTTGATAAAATGTGCTGCTTCGGAAATTTCACGCTTAATACATATATGCCTATATGTACCCAGTTGTGTAAATGTTTCATCATTCTAAGCTTTAAGCCAGTTTTGACAAGGTTTCTGTTAATTGCTGTCTTCAAGCATACTCCTGCATGGGATACATGTGACTAGTTTTAATTGGTCTCATCACAAAGCTGGTCTCTGAAACAGGTTTGTCTATTTATCCTTCAGGTCTCCCTTAGCGTCTGTGGTGGATGCCTCACTAGCTCAATCACCATTATTGAAATCCACAATATTATCAATAATAATGAAATAATCTAATATTTTGTAAATATGTGTATACTTTATTGTACAAACTACCTTGAACATGCAAGCATTTTTTTGAGGAGAATGCTTTGAATATGTCCCTTTCTTTGTTCAACTGTTCATGTTCTTTCCTGACGTGTCCATATAGCCTGGCAATATACAAAACCAAAAAAGAGAACCTATTATGACAGTTTCATTGCTTCTTAACCCTTTCATGCCTGAGTCAAGTATACTTTTGAGTTATCAAAATGGTGTTTGCTCATTAATGGTTTCTCCATAAATTTTCATTTAGTTTTCCATAAAAAAAATTCTGGATCTGAAATACGTTTGACAATAATTAAAGAATTGAGAATTATTTTGCAAAATTTTGAAGGAGAGTTGTTGGTTTTGTTCTTAATGACAGTGAAATCAGTTTAACTATTTTGCATATTTGTCCTTATATCCTTTTTTTTTTTTCAAAATTTCCAAAAATCAGTCAGAGGACACCTTTCAATGGGTATAAATGAGTTGATTTGTATTGGAATAAATACATGTACTTGGTGATGTCAATTTCTCAGGCCATATGGACATTGTAATTGGGAAAGGCTTGATAAAGGAAGTAGTTGAGGACAATTATAATGAGGAGTTCTACCTTCAAGCACGTCACTGATGACTTCCAGCAAGCAGGTTTTGTGGAAAGCTTTTTCATGAAACAAACAAAAAGCCTGTGAACAATTTCTCCGAATGGGAGCATTTAAGTGTTTGAGAACACTGGTCGGTGGCAGGCTTGGATGAATGAAGGCTTGCTGTCACGAAGACGAAGAGAAAACACACCACAAAGTTCATTAAAAGCTAGCAGCGTCTCTAGGTTTGGGTTTGAATTAGAGTGTGTGTTTGAGAATAGATCATGTGTCGTGAGTTCACAGAATGAACAGATGCTCAGCAAACAGAGCAGGTGATTAGCCCGGTCTCCGCATGCATGTATGCCGCGACGGCCATCGCCGCCAGCGGGGCTCGTAAATAACGCCCAGTACAATTCCGCACATCAAAGCCATGCTCGTGATTGTCTCTGGAGGGGGTGCCGGCATTGCGTCGCTATTCCACCAGGAGGTGATACAATCAAATGGTGAAGGATTACGCACACACTGAATAGAGAGATAACTGTATTGATGGTGGGGGTACAAACAGAATTGTCTTTTATTCTATAAAAGTGATTTCTGGAATGCAACTATTGCGGAGAATTTGACTTAATCACCAAAGAAAGGTTTAAAATAATAAAGATAAGAAGTATGAAACTTATATTTAATGAACTTAACCCCATCTTGAACCCTTTCTTTCATATGCAAATGAGTAATATTGATACAGTGCAATTAGGATGCCTTAAGAATTACTAGGATAAATATAAATGTGTATATATATATATATATATATATATATATATATATATATATATATATATATATATATATATATATATATATACATATGTGTGTGTGTGTAGTCTGATTATCATTGCTTTCCCCACCTGCTGTGTTAGCTGGCATCTGTATGATGTACCTGCAGTACATTGAGTGTTAATAGCGTTTTATATGCATTTGTAATTTTGTATTTTGTACATTCATTGTAAATTGAACATACTGTACTTAAATGACGATCGCTATAGAGTAAAACTAAAATCATGTAACACCGACAAAAATAAATAAATTTACAAAGCTATATCTTTGTCTTTGTGTTTTGATCATCCCAATGAACAATTGACTCTCCTTTTCATTCATGTTTTCCTAAAGGTAGATAATACAGAACAGACATTTAATCCCTCCACCAGTCGACACGTGCCTGGTTGCGTAAACACCAATGGATAACATCTCAAAAAAATAGGCCAAGCACATCATTACCCATGTAGCTTGCGCATCATAGCTACGTTCAGTCGTGAGGTCATCCATGCAACCATGCCAAGGAAACTGGGTGGCAGTCATGTATTATGCCCAGGCTGCCCATGCATTTAGTGCAGGAATTGAATGTCGGCACTGTATTAAGTTATTTGATTCAGTTTTCCCACTACCCTGATTTTTATTTGACACATTAAGCATCACAATAATATCCTCCGACCAGGGTCAAAGATGAAAGGGGTAAAGAAAACTGATGAAAAAATACACTGTTTTTAAGAGTTCCTCTCCACAATTGTGGACCAGGTTGCAACTCAATTCATAAATGTGGATAAATGCCGAGGATATGGTATCACATGTTTTCAATTTTTTCCTCCGTTCAAATTTTTTCAACCATTTTCTTCGATTTTTTGTCAAAAATAAGATAAAGGTATAATTTTTATACGTGTACAATGCTTAACTTTGGAACGAAGTCACAATTGGGAAAAATGATATACTATAATTTCCTACGTAACAGTCTAAGCTTTTAATATACTAAAGAGCAGATCCGTTGACGTCTAATACCCAATGCGCGCGTTTTAAAAAACACCCTATGAGGACAAAAAAGAGACAAGGCGTTTGCTGTTTGTATGCAAGTGTACATGCGAGTGAGCTGGAAGACGAGGTAATAGCTCGGATGGGATGCCCAAAGTTTAAGTACATGCGAGTGAGCATCTGTATCGGGGACAAAGTAGCTCAGTTGGTTAGGTGTCGGACTAGTAATCAGAGGGTCGCTGGTTCAATTCCCGGTTTTGGTCTGTCCTTGGGCAAGACAGTTTATTCCATATTGCTTCAGTCTACCCAGCTGTAAAATGGGTACCTAGCATTAATTAGGCAGTGCTTGTGCGCTATATGCTGCCAGCTGCTCTGGAATATCCCCCGGGGGATTGAAATGGTTTCCGTGTGTACAGGCCTGCTAGGGGAGGAAGGTCGTGTGAGCGCTTCGGTGGATACAAGACTATAAACCGAATACCTTTTATCGTGTGGTCTCTTACCCCGCTCGCTGATGGCCTACACAGTCCCAGTTGTTCCGATGACAAGGCAACGTGTTTAGGCTTTGAAAATTGTAAAAACCTCAGAATTAACCTTAATTCACAAATTAACCCCATAAGCCACATACACTTTTTAATTCAATCGTCCTCTACATTTCCGTTTCCCTCTCAAGTTCATATATAACCAGGCACTGTCTTTTTACCAATCGAGTCCTTGATCGAAACCCTACTTGTGTAGATCTCGGGTATGGTAAGCCAGGAAAGAAAGGTCTGTTTTGTTTGCCATTTTATTAAATGTCGTCACTTATAAAAGATCACCTATCAAATGCTTATTATAGTTTTACTAAATATGATAATGTGTACGATGCGTTTGCTGTTGCAGTAAAAGTGTTGATTATATGACACTCAACTGGTCCAAGCATTTGGTCAAGTGCACTTATTACCATTTGCGACCTTACAAGATATTCTCTCGAAAAAAATCTAATAACCTATACATTTTTTCGCACCATAACTCTAGATAAATATTTTTGATCAGGCATACGTGTTATGTTTAAGTAATGGAACGTTTGTTGATGCAATCGAAAAAAATATATGTACAAATATAGACTATGAAACGAAATAGCTCAATATTAGCGTTTGCACTTAGCGCATGAAAAGGCGAACATGGCACTATGTTTGTAGCTGACTAAGTGTATGAACGCACGGTTTAATTGATCTGTACTGGCTAGAGCACGGGGTGTATTTGGTTACCCTCGTACTGGGCAAATACCCTGCGATGGACGGCAAGGGCTTCGTGTTCCTTTCGCTAACCGTCATGCTTCGTTTGAATACATATTGACCTAAGCACACGCCCTCACACTACCTTTGCTCCTCGGTTTAATGATGCATTTCACACTTTCAGGTTTCGACTTCAGTCTACACAAACATCCTGAACTGATTCCTGTGTGAAAACAACAAATTTAGAATATATATGTATATATATATATATATATATATATATATATATATATATATATATATATATATATATATATATATATATATATATATATATATATATATATATATATATATATATATATTTATATATATATATATATATATATATATATATATATATATATATATATATATATATATATATATATATATATATATATATATATATTCATACACACATATATGTATGCATGTATAGATATATGTATGCATGCATGCACGTATGTATGTGTGTGTATGTGTGTATGTATCTATGTGTGCAAGTACCGGTATGTACATGTATGTATGTGGTCTTACGCGTGTGTCACCCCCCCCCCCCCCCCTCCCCCCCCCCTTTCTAATAAACCACCCATTGAACAGGCATTATTTTTAACACAACTGTTATCGGTATCACATATTGCCCCTCTCTCATATCGATTAGTTACTCATTCACATGCAGACCCATGGTTATAGATTTTACACATGCCGATTAAACACCACTGTTCTCCACTTGTCAGCCTGAGCATGCTATAATAAATAGTTCATGCCACTAGCTATGACAACCAGAGAGTATACATTTCCTGTGATGCCACTGGCCTTATTCAAGCACAGGTGAGCATTGTTAAGTTACCAGCGTATCCTGTGGCGATGCTATTCTCCATTAATCGAAATTACACGAATACGACATTCACCAAATCTTAATAAGTTCGATTCTGTCTCACTTTCAAGGAAAGGCATCCTATCTTACGATTATCGATTTATATATTTCGCCGGGAAGCCAATTGCAAGACTAGTTCAACTTCATAACTATTACGGTTATTGATGTATTCGTTATAATCATCATCATCCCCATCATCATCATCATCGTCGTCGTCGTCGTCATCGACGCCATGGCCATCATAATCATCATTATCATCATCATCATAAATTAAGTATCATGCAGTTAGTTTTCCTTAATTTCCTTTTATCATAAATGGTAATCTATAAACACAATCAATAACAAATTAAATATATCCTGTGGATATGGACTGAAGTCACTTGTAATAGCCACTGACTTTTATACAATTGTGGAAATGCTTTGCCATTTTGGCGGAATAGGGCATAAGCCATGTTCCGTTATGGAAGTCAATGGCTTATATAGTTGTAGAAATGCTTTGCCATTCTGGCGGATAAGGGCATAAGCCGTGTTCCATTATGGAATTCAATGGCTTATTTATTTGTAGAAATGCTTTGCCATTCTGGCGGATAAGGGCATAAGCCGTGTTCCATTATGGAATTCAATGGCTTATATAGTCGTAGAAATGCTTTGCCACGCTTGCAGATAAGGGCATAAGGCATGTTCCATTATGGAATTCAATGGCTTATTTAGTTGTTGAAATGCTTTGCCATCCTGGTGGATAAGGGCATAAGCCATGCTCAGTTATAGAAGCCAATGGCTTACATAGTTGTAGAAATGCTTTGCAATTCTGGCAGATAATGGCATAAGCCATGTTCCGTTATGGAAGTCAATGGCTTATATAGTTGTAGAAATGCTTTGCCACTCTTGCGGATAAGGGCATAAGGCATGTTCCATTATGGAATTCAATGGCTTATTTAGTTGTAGAAATGCTTTGCCATTCTTGCAGATAAGGGCATAATGCATGTTCCATTATGGAATTCAATGGCTTATTTAGTTGTAGAAATGCTTTGCCATTCCGGCGGATAAGGACATAAGCCATGTTCCGTTACAGAAGTCAATAGCTTATATAGTTATAGATATGCGTTGTCATTCTGGCGCCGAGATGTACGTTGTAGAAGTGTTATAAACATAGAACTGGCGTGACAAAGTATTGATAAAACTATTGTCGTTATCTGAACAGTCGTAATGTCCAATGTTTTGCCAATTGCCTTTCTATCTATGGAGACATCCTGCTCTCGCCTGGCGTGGACGACTGCGGGTTGTATGATGACAGTTAAAGTCAAATTTGAGTTCCTTTTGTAAGTGGGCACAGCATTTCCGTCAATCCCAGGTAGTACCCCATTTTTTGAGCAATCAAATTTCTTCTAGGGAGAGGTAGGCTGGCGGCCAGGGACCAAATTTTAGAAATTTAATGCGCTGAGAGTCATACAGCCACAACATACCTCATTTGAAAGCTTGAAATGTCTACTTTAAGATGAGGTATGTTGTGGTGGTCAAATGTGGTCACGTTTTTCTGAAATTTGAGTTGAATTTCATATAGTTATAAAAAAATGAGCAAAAATATGAAAATCTAAAAGTGAGCCCGACCCGTCATTTTTTTTCCAATCTCAACCCCACTTGGTGTGGTCTTCTCAGGTATGTATACAAACAACATGCAGTAATATAATTACTTATCCATTGCTTTATTTGCAGATTTTGCCATTTTGTAAAAAAAATTCACCGTTTTTTGAAATTATTTTTAAGTAAGTTCCTATTGCTTATCATATGAGAACTTCCTATCACTGAAAAGCATCACATCACATATTCTTGTGTTTCTACATGATTCCTTTTATATCTAGTACCAAAATTGATACTTTTGCTTGACTGAAGCCAGAGCAGTAAGACTTTGTCTACCCCTACCCAGGCATGGGGTCAATTACTTTTGAAAGTAATATATTACAATTACAATTACTTTGTATTGGCCCTATTACAATTACAATTACAATTACTTTTGAAAATCACCATCCCTATTACAATTACAATTACTTTTCAAATGTAATATATTACAATTACTTATTACTTTCCTAGCTAAGGTGAATGTGACCCTTTGTCAAAATGTCATGTAACTTATCTTTTATTCAGTATGAGTATGTTTTATAACAGCTGTTTAATGTAGATAAACACATATCAAAAATAGAAAGCGGTTCCCTACCTGGAAAAGGGGACCTGTATTTCTATAATCCCACAAAGATTACAGACCCAAGTAATGATAAATATTTTGTCTACCATACACAAGGTGGACAGTGGACACTGCTTTGTTTAAATACCTTGTTGACAAGAAAATATGTTTACATTATGCAGGAGTTCATCTAATAAAGGGTTCATCTGAATCAAAGGTACTGGTTGATGAAGGCAAACATGGATGTCCCAGTATTTAAGTCCTGGAGCAAAGACTAATGCACAAATCCATCAGTAATTCAGTATAGAACAAATGTGCGCCTCGCATTCACAAAATGATTTAGAAAATGTTCCACCTAAGGAGGTCTGCTATGCCTTTTACAATAAGAGAGTATGTGTAGCTTAAGGCAGGCCTCTTGAAAACCTAAAGCCTACAGAGTTGTTTACATTAGAGATATTGAAAAATACCAAACCCACAATACTTTATACAGTATAATCTGATAAACAACTCGCTCACCCATCCAAAAACTTAAAAGCCTTTCAAATGAGCAAAACATTTGGTCTCCATGAGTTCAGAGTATGCTCAAAAATCCTCATGTACATGCATGTGCAGGTGAGCAGGGACTTAGCCAGGACCCGTCCTACCTGTCGTTTGGACAGGTAGTTTCCTAAAAACCTCCTGTTTAGACAGGCAAAATTTTCTATGATAATTTTTCAATTTTGACTTTCTGGGTGTAATAACCAAATATCCTCCTAACAAACCATCGTCTAGGATATAGCTGAAGTGTTAATTGCCCTTTTTGACACACTAGGCTATTAATAGTAGCTGGTATAAGGATTTGAAGTAGATTAGTAGCTTAATCTGGACAGGCAGAAATTTTGAAATTGCTGTTTTGGACAGGCATTTTTGAAATCCTGGCTATGACCTTGCAGGTAAGGATTGACAGTCTGTGGCTACATGAAGTTATAATTGCAATTTTAATCACCTGGGGTTTCATCGACCTAGATCATTCATAGAAATGATGATACCCCTAAGTCTTGAAGTCTACCAGTTCCAACTGGAAATCCACATATAATTATTCATATCTCATAATAGCTATTTGTCACATACATATAGTCAGAAATAAGCTGGAATGTATGTTGAGCAAGTTGTTTGTACATGTGAGACCATCTAGTCATTTAAGTATTAAATAACACAATATGACAAAGGGATCATTACAAAGTCAGCCTGATGAGAGCACAACTGCTGTACTGTGCCTAATGAGGTCTGATAATATTGTTCAAAAGGTGAATATGAAGGCTATGAAACAGAGCTTTCAGGTAGCCTTTAAGGTTTCAAGAACCATTCTGAGAAATAACTCATACATTTTGGGGATGTCTTGAGGGGTGATTTTTGAGGGTTAGAGTGTCCACATAACTCTGACACCCTGCTGTCTTAAATCCTGTAGGCAAGGCATCCATACTTATTTAATGAGAGGAATTGAGAATAAGGATGGGCAGCTTATCTCAGAGCCTTCTAGTTCCATTGTACACCTAATGGCAGCTATTCTTATCTTTATCAAATTGCAATTAAATCAACTTCCTTTGGCCTCTGACCTAGATTGAAGTACCTAGACCTTGGAAGTAAGACAACATTACTCTTTAGGAGATCCAGTGAATACATTCTACTGCCTCTCAGATGATTTACTAAACCTTTTCACAGACTTGTTACTGAAATCAATCCTTCACTTCAAATTCAAGCTATTTGAGAAAATGAGTGACAATCTGTATCTGTATGGATAGGACTATGGAGTCATATGGAAAAGTGACTTGTTTACTGTACAGTTGATTCTTTGGTCATAAATGGGGAAAGTAATAGAAATGTAATAGAAAATTACTTATTACTTTTGGGGTCAGGCTATTACAATTACTTATTACTTGAAGATTTTGACCTACCCCTATTATTGAAATATCGCCGAAAATACTAAAAATGCCTAAAATATTCTGCTATAAATTAAGAAACATTGAAGACCTTCCAGTTACCACGTTGCTGCTAGATTTACATTCAAGCAATAAATTACTGAAGAATAAGGCACCTTACAACATATTTCAGTGTAATAAGGTATACTGGAAGATGCGTATAAACCATATTTAGGTGACATTGACAGTTACACTGGTCAAGTGGGATTGTCCTTTCCACACTATTTAATAAGTACAATGAGGAAAATATAAATGCTGGAAGAAAATTAGTTATACCAACTAATTGGGCCTGTACCTTGTAACAAATCTTCGCTGTCCGCTTAGTTGATTCAGAACAGGAATGGCACTAAGTTCAGACAGTTTTGCATTTCAGGATTTCATAATTCATCTTCTTCATCCTCACCATCATATGAAGTAATGGTATTGCAGCAATCATCACTTGCAGAGCATGAACATAGTTCAGTACATGGCAAGTTTTGTTGATGGCAAGTGCGTATGTGATACAGAAGATCTCTGCAAAGCTGTCCCTGGAGGATGACTGGACTCTTATTATTGCTGGTGGGCTGTCCGATCCTACGAAAGCAATTTGTCTGAGGCCACAAGGCATATCAGATATGCACCAGCTGTGTAGTAACCACAAGGAAGCAGATACTCGTATGATACTACATGCAGTAATGGCTGATCAGGTGTTTGAATCGGCACAAACTGCAGGGCGCATCATCATTCGGTCTCCAGACACAGATGTGTTAGTGCTCACATTCCACTTCTTTCCGAAACTGAAGAATACTGAGGAACTGTGGATCCAGACAGGTGTAATCACAAGCACTTCAGACCTTTGTCGATTCATCGCAGTGCACTCTATCGGTCATTCTGTTTCTCCAATATTCAGCAGTATCCTGCCTGCTGTACATGCTCTCACAGGTT
>OZ012689.1:27824805-27828604 GCA_963942565.1 Maea johnstoni | reverse complement strand
ACAATGGGGTGCCTAAGGCATTAAAATTGCAACGGAAAACTCTGTGCTATGTAGTACCCACCATATATAGCTTGCCCGTTCCGTCGTAATTAGAATATACCGTGTCAAACTAGTTCACCTCGTATAGTGTGCGACCTACACATCCATTTGTGCCTGGCCATTAAAGAAAAGGTGTGTTGTTTCAAAAGCATTGTTGTTTTTGCCGTTATTGCACAGGTGCGTAGGTGCGCCCAGGGGTGCGGCGGTGTGCGGCCCACATGAAAGGCCTTCCCCCACCTCGCCAAAGATCATGACCCACGAAGACAGGCTTCATTCATCTGCAGGTAATCCCAGTAGCTCCAGGGCCCCGAGAGGAGAGGAACTGGGTAGGGTCAAGGGCTAAAATGCTGCTCGGTGCATTGATGGGGCCACTATACTACAGTATTCTGTTTATTGACTGTATGGTATGCACACAATTCATAGTGGAATTCGGAAATCAAAACAAATATGAAAAGTACAAATAACAAAAAGAAATGAAATACACATAACAGTACTTAATAGTAAAGGCGATGTCAGCATACTATCATGCCCCGACTTTAGCTTTCTACTACTAACCAAAAGCTTTGATACGACGGAGATGTGAACACCTTGTGCCCAGGGTAAAACGCTCACATATTTTAGGGGATGTTCAAATTTCATAAATATTTCTATTTTGATCTAAAGATACAGATGTAACTGGGAAAGTGTGGTCACATTAGGAATGCAATCCTAATGTGATTACGGGAAGTTTACAATGAGACTTTTCATTGTAGTATATAAATGTAGTAGCATATGATAATTTGTAAGTCTACGGTCAGATTACCTTTTCAATTATTTTTCATTTGATTTGTCTAAACATATCCATTACCAAGAATAACTTCTCTTGTGTAAGGCAACCTTTGCCAGAATTTCATAATCCTTAAGTAGTTGATTCAATGAATTTCTTGGATTTTACATGACGATAGAGAAACGGGAGGTTGACATAACTGATGTATTTGTGATTCAGAAATTTGATCATTGCCACTTTTTCTACTATATCAGGCAGTAGTGACCATGGAGTTGCAAGTGGTAGAGAAAACCACAGTACCAGGGGAAAACCGTCATAGATTACTCTTCTTTCTGGCCAGGCATCATATACGATATAATGAAAGGAATTTAAGGGAACGGTTATAGTCCTTCTCATTACCATATATATAATTAGGTTGGTGATAATGAAAATAACCTGGACAAAGCGCACATTATTGTGCAAAATGCATTTACGAAAGCAGGTTGAAGTTTGTTTTCTGATTACCACTTTTTTACAGCTATCATTCACGGATGCTTTGGTCAGAAAACGACCACCAAAACGAAAGGTCAGAAATCAAACACCAAAGTATCATTGTGGCTGTTCTGATAAATGGCATAACCATATCTATATCAATATATAAATGTATATATATATATATATATATATATATATATATATATATATATATATATATATATATATATATATATATTTTAGTCCAGCGGATAAGCCGAAAAATCGTTCACTTTGTGATAGAATTGTAAAAATTGGTGTGTTTGTACCTCTTCGGGTGGAAATTCATATAAGATCATGACCTGCCCTGGGTCATGCCCCTGGGGGTCAAAATTCAACATCTAAAAATAACCGACCAATCAGAAGACAGTATTCTATTATCAGATCAAAAACGTATGTTGAATTTTTTCCAGATCTAAAACTGATGCACACAAGGATATATTATATTTTCTTATGTGGTATTAATACTTTTGTGACCTTGAAAGGTCATTTGGGGTCAAACGAAGGTCAAATATGCCAAAACTAAAAAACAAGCACAAAAACCATCCTTTTTTGTGAGAAAATTTGTTTTAGATATCATGGTGTTTCTCTGTACCCCTATCCTCAATGCTACGTAAATACAAGGTCATTTTGGGGTCAAACGTCCTGGAGGCGGTTGTCTAAGAAGGGCAAGAAAGGAGGTGGGTCAAACCAAGGCACAGGCAGAGGCCATGGCCCTGGCAGGGGAGGCAAAAGGAAGGACGCCTACAACACCCCCAAACCCAGTCCCAAGACTGACACCATATGAGGATCCGTGTCAGGGGGAGAGAGGTGGGGGGTAGCCTCTGGTCATCTCTGACGAATTTGTCCTTCAAACAGTGACCTAGTGAAGGGCTACAGGATAGAGTTCACGAGGAGACCTACAAAAACTATGGAACCCTGGTGGACTCCATTGCCCCGAAGTACAGAGAGGCGGGCAGACCTCGAAAAAGTCCATGCTGGAGAAGAGGGCAATTGCAGAGATCCCCCTCTTAATGGCCATCCCAGGGTTCTATTCCCCAATATTCCTTGTAGCAAAAGATTTGGGTGGCTGGCGCCCGATTCTAAATCTCAAAGCGTTCAATCGCCATGTGTTGATGTCACATTTCCATATGGAAACCCTGCGGACTGTGATGGACTACATAGGGGAGGCAGCCCAACATCGGAGGAATGCCTCAGAACACTTGAGGGACTCCGAAACATCAGAGACATGAGTACTAGTAGTCTCTATCAATTTGAAAGATGCTTATTTTAACGTCCACGTGATACCCGAGCACACAAGATATCTTCACTTTGCCTTAGACAGGAAAGCCTACAAATTCCAAGTGCTCCCCTTCGGTCTTTCTACAGCCCCAAAGGTATTCACAAGGGTCGTAAGAGTAAAGGTACAAGGGGTGAATATGCACCAGTACCTAGACTGGCTCCTCAAAAACCAGTTAAGGGTCCATCATCGATCGGCAGCGCAATCTGACACTCTTTTGGGTCAACAAATTGGCCTTTCTCATGAACAAAGGGAAGTCACAACTTGTACCAACGCCCCATACGGCCTTCCTGGGGCCAACACTTGACCTCCTTCGTATGGTGGTGTTCCCAAGCGAAAGGAGGGTTATGAACACATCACGCTTAGTGGCCACATTTCTCACTTGGGGTCCCCAGCTGGCCATAACCTGGCAGAAGTTCTTGGGACATCTGTCCAGTCTCAGGTAATTTGTTCCTATGGTGGTGACGCACACGGCCCCCTCCAGTTCATGCTCCACGAGCAGCGTCCCAGGCGACGGACAACCCATGTTGGATTTATCTGAACCAGGAGACAGAGGACAAGTTGAGATGGTGGGCAGCACGAGCCAACCTTACGGCGGGCCAACCTTTCCTCTGCCCATGTACGATGATGGACAATCGTAATGTACGCCTCCAGGTGGGGGGGTAGGAGTTCACCCGGGCAACTGGGTTGTCTCCGTAGAGTGGTTGACTGCTTGGGCCAAGCGCCATATCAGCTGGCTAGAGCTCCAGGTTGTATGGCTGACCTTGAAACACTTCTTGCCCCAGTCAGGTGGTGCCTGCTGTGGAGGTCTTGTCAGACAATGCCACGAGGGTAGCATACATCAACAAAGAGGGCAGGACTCTGTCACCCTTCTTGTGCCAACTGGCATTTCAGGTGTCGACATGGTGTGCAGGGAACACCCGGTAGCCAGCCACTTTTCAGGGAGCAAGAACATCCTGGCGGACGCTCTGTCCAGGAGGAAGCACCACCACTCCACCGAATGGTCCATGCACAAGGTGACGGGTGGCGCTAATATTCGAACATTGGCTGACCCCTCATGTGTATCTGTTTGTGTTCAAGAAGAACCAAGTGTTCTTCTCAGCGGGCCTGTCTCCGACGTCCAGCGGGTCGACTGCTTTGACACAGAAATGGGAACACCTATACGGGTACGCGTTCCTACCGTTCAGCTCATACCAAGGGTA
>OZ012689.1:27782305-27819805 GCA_963942565.1 Maea johnstoni | reverse complement strand
AAAGTACCATATCTTAACAACTATTATAGCATGAATATGTTATCATATCTAGGTGGTCATATAAACAAGGTTTCGTCACGCTAATCTTGCACTAGCTGTAAAATCAGCAAATAACTATCTACTTTTTACTGAATACAGAATAAAAATCAACTTTTAGCAGTCGCATCCGTAAGTAAGCGAGAGGCCGTATTTTGTTCACCATTAAGTAATTAAGGAAATGTAACCAGCTCGTTTTATTGGCTTCTCACGTAAACGTATGGTTAAATTTGATATGTATATCATCTACTGTAAAGAACCAGTTTTTAAATTGTGTTTTCGAAAATAAAAACTGCACTTTGAGTAAGGGTCATTTTTATTCGGTGCTCTACATTAGGGTAAAGTAAACGTGCATATTAGATGACATAGTGAAACCCATCAAAAGCGAATTCCAGTAAGATGATACCTTATTTGTTTGGTCGTCATCTTACTTAGTGGCTAAGTAAGCCTACTGCAATAAATGCATATCTGCACAAAACGTCAGCTGCAGTAAAAATCATTATTCTATAGAGCCACAACATAAGGAGGATGCCGAATCACCGCTAGCGGTATACATTTTATGCTATAACAGTTTCTGTTGAACTTTTGGTACATAAGTTTTTTACTACCAAAGGTATTTTAAAAATATGTTTTGGCTTCCAAAAATCAATAATTGAACAACAGATGAAAATAACTTCTCCAGGCATTTTTTTAAACATGCACACGAAATAAGCGGCAATGTAAGATTTCCCAATGGTAGCTAAAGACACATCCAGGGGTTTTCAATTGACTTACTTGCATTCCCTGTATAATTCACTTGGTGATGTGAGGAAATACAATTGTACTTTAGTAAGCATCCCTGTCCTAATAAACAAATCACATTATTGGTGGCCAAATCCAAAACGGCCAGCAAATAATTGACAAAGTAAGCCAATAATATATACTTGAATACATACATGTATAGTCACTTACTATTACATGAAATAGAATTTGAGAAAGAAAAAATCAACTGCTATTATCTTGCAGTATATTCTGCACGAAGCTGCAATGATTAAAGTGAATGACCAGAAAGGCATTCTAAGAGATCAATGAGCGAGAGAAATGCATTCCAGACCATTTATAATTTGAAAAAGATATACCATCAGAAAACCATGTGTGTAAACAGTTCGGGTAAACTTCCGTGTAAACATATGATTAAGGCGATCAGCATGGTGTTAAAGAACTACGGCAAACCCACATAAAATCCACATTATAAAATGAATACATCCCGATAAAAAATAATTTCCCTAAAATAACAATCCACCGCCGTTAAAGAATCCGTTAATTGTATTTCCGGTGGTTTGACGATCTCTGAAGAAGCAAAGAGGGGGTAATGGGATATGAATCCAGTTGTTCGACTTTTTCACCTTTTAATCTAAACATTCTTCTAAGTCGCCATGCCCGAAGTGATCACACATGAGGGATGTACCATTGGAAACCGATACAGTCAAGAGTTAGTCGCCTGCTCAGATCGATGCGTTTTCTCCTTGATCACACCGTGGGAAGAAGCAAGTGTAAGTTAGCTCTCATGTTTATGTCGAAACACGTTATATTATTTGTATTTCTTTCCATTCGGTAAGGGAATTGAAAGGAAAGAAATTGCAGGACAATTGTTTGTTCATACTATGAGAGTATATTGCAGGACGTCAATTTGAGGTTTCTAGTCCGACCGTCGAACCGAATGTAGAAATTTCAAGCGCATTTGCAAAGTTGAAAGTATGTGATTCATCGAACACACACACACACACACACAAATATATATATATATATATATATATATATATATATATATATATATATATATATATATATATATATATATATATATATATATATATATATATATATATATATATATATATATATATATATATATATATAGAGAGAGAGAGAGAGAGAGAGAGAGAGAGAGAGAGAGAGAGAGAGTTTATGTTTATATACATTATTGCAATAGGGTAGTATATGACATACACAATAGGGTAGTATATTACTTAAACCTTTGGAAAAAATAGACTCCTATTCACATAAGTTTGTAGTGGGTGCATAAGGTTTTTTCCGGGTAAATCTTAACAAGTAGAAACGTTCAATAAAGGATACCTGAACAAACATGAAAGTGCGAATTCCAGCAGGCCGGCGCTGTTCAAAATAAACACATTTTGACGCAATGCCCTTTTGGAGAGAACCTTTTATTGCAAAACTAATGGATGTGTATAGAAAACATGGGTGACTCGGTGCAACTAATTACTCCTTTGTTTAATCAGGTTAAGTACGGTATGCGACAGTGCAATTAGTATACTAATATCGCAGGTGCACAATTGGAAAAACTCATCCAATCTTTGTCCAAACAAACACTTGAAAACTCACTTTAAAACAATAGGTAGAACTACTTTGTGAGAAACGTGAGGGTCTTTTCAGTGACGTCACAGCGCGTGCCATCGCCCACACATATGTGGCCTAAATTTGCCCCGCCAAGTGGGCCTAGATCTATGGTCAGCATGCACCCAACTTCCCTAACAATTACTTGTTCCTGCAATTGTCCAGCAAACACAAAACGCAAAGCAGATTGTGGTTGGTGAATATTTACATTCCCTAAATAAGCCTGTATTTCCGCTGCAATCGGGCTCCATTGTGCTGGGCGAGTTGAGCTGATGACGGCTTTAACTCGCTTATCGACCAGCACGCGTCACGTATAAAAGAGCGCGCGCACACCATCTTAGACACACTGCTTATAAATTGCTCGACCGTTCGCCATCCACCTCTTCTCTAGACAAGCCACTTGAAAGACACAGCACCCAGGGTAAGTTACAGTTATCTTTATCTTCTACACTTAATATTTTAGTACAGATACAACAGAAAATACTTTGATTGATTTTGAGAATAAATACGAGCGGACGACAGAGAAAGGAACAGATGGTTTATCTACTATCGCAGTGCCAAAATTTCCTGAAACTTGAAAATTTCTATCCAACTTTTTACTTTTCCACTAATTCCCTCGATTTTCCACGATACTTTCTGCTACTACCTTAAATATTGTTAAAGAAAGTGAGTGTCAAAACTGTCGGGAATTCAAATCAATTTATTTCCATTGTATATGCTTCGTGTACTAAGACTTATGCAGCATATTGTTTTGGTACACCGATCAAGGAAAAGTACACAATATTTATCCAATTATTCCGAAGTCAATGATGAATAGAGATAGAAGGAGCTAATGGTAAGGGTTTGTGATAAGAAAATTACACGAGTACATGCTTTGTGAGTATAGGTATAACTTTCCTATCAAATGTGTAATTAAAAATAAGCATAGAGCAAGTTTACATGTATGGTATGGACTTGTCAAATAGTTACTCAATTGATAGGATAAGGGAACCCATTTTCTTAAGAAAATAGCGATACTTGTTTTAACATGCTTTAAGAGAACATATTTTAGAGTTCATGAGTATTTTGTGGCTACTTTTCGACATGATTCTGCAAAATAGGAAACTCGATCAAGACCTAATATGCGAGTAAGTTACTTGAGATGAATATTCGAGATCCCTACCTGGAGATTCATCCGCCGAACGGTTCCACTTAAAATAGTGTTTGTTCTATTGTTTGCCGTATAATATGATTTCTATCACCGTCGAAAATCAACCGCTTTAACGGTCATCTAAAATGCCGTTATACGTTTCTAGTTCCGATATAAAGAGATAGTGCATTTCCCTTACCATCTTTTTATTTCTTTCAAAGCTACCATTTAATTCAGTTAGTCATACCGTTTTTATAGATATTTTGCCATTTACTTAAGTGGGATGAAAAAAATCTATTACTTGTAATTTTATCGTTGCCTGTCAACTTCCGCAGATGCCCAGGAAGCGTTGACACGTACAAGTAGCTGGCCAGAAATCGATATAAGAAGCAATCCGTTGATTGCGCAATGTTTAGACCGCCCAGCCATCGGGGCAGCCTCTTTTATGGATGATGTTTGCAATCATCATTAGCATTTGAACCAAAGAGGAGGTTTGTTTTAACTAATTTGTCACCCATTTAGCAGAAACTAATGTATATAAACCTCTGAGATACTTTCTCTCCTCAGAGATATGTGATACAAGCTGTTATAAGTGATGAACGTGCATCCGCAGAGCAAGACCTTAAAGTGTACTAGATAAATTAGCCATTAAACAATGTTAAATATTCAACACTAAGCATTAGGTATTGATACTAATTACTTTGACCTACTCATCCTATCCAAGAGTGGATGGTTAGACCTAGAGTGGCCAGGTAATTGCGAAATTGTTTTTTAACTGGTTTATAGTGCAGCCAGGAGGTATATAATTAAATATCATGTATCATGTATTGTTCCTGGTGCAACTATCCAATGTGGAACTTGCGACAACTCACTCAGTCACATGTTGCTCTCTTATGACGATATTGCCATGCTTCATGAGTCAAAAACTCTTTTTCGGGTTGTCAAAAGAAATTCATAAATACGTGAACTAAAATGACTAATTTTAAAGAAACGTCACTGGCAGAGGCAGTCCATTACGGGCCGCTGAGATATCAAATCGTGGATTTGAGGATAGCAAACCTTAAAAATGAAATATACGCAGAATAAGCGAGCTGGACAATTACAATTATCAGAATAAAAAATTCTCCGAAAGATAAAATAGGAATACTGATCGTAACGTTTTCGGTTTATGGTTAGCCGTTACGGAAATGATAAATGAGGGGTATACCTTATCAGAGTAATCTTTAGTGTGTGGGCGGATTGTCTTGGCTGGGCTTATGTTTCCCTAAAACGGTCCCTATCTTTTTGGAGTTTTGGGTGAAATGTATTCATGCAGACAGATTCTGATTGCCCTTTATAAGCACATCACTTTTTATATGCCACAGCCGTCTGAGAGATCGCATCTATATTCCTGCAGCTCTGGCGACAATATCCTGCTGACCCACAAGGGAAACGCCCACAATTACGATATAAGGAACATGTTCAGTTTTTTTACCATCTCGTTAATAGTAAAAAAAGACATTCAAAGAATCTTGTGTATTTCAACCACTATCAGTATAGGGACCAAGCGCTCACTCCATACCGGCACTATTCATGCCATAAACGTGATATGAATATAACTCCATATCCAATAAAACGCTTAGAATTCGTACAATGCAATACCTCTATGGTAGTTAATGATTTAGCACAGCACACACTTGTTTTACATCCTACCGTCACTCTTTCGAAATCATATGGTGTATTCATGAAATAGTTTGAAATTATATTATACCAACCATTCATGAATGTCCATTCTGAATATAACAAGTGATAAATGAGAGATTAGATAGAATTATTGACTTCGACGGCAGCGAATTGCTAAATTCTCCATAGCGAAGTCTGTCTGATCTCATTATCAAACCAACCTTTTCAAAGAAATTCCTATATGGAAATATAGGTTTGTTTGGTGAAGCAACTTTGTCCAGACCTTTTATGTGGACTGCAGAGGCGTATTTGCGATTATCAACAGTTTTTGATAACATTGAATAACTCAGAAAAATATTGCTGCTTCCCAGCAGTATTGTAAGCTTACGGTCAAATCAGACTTAACGCACTTAGTTCGCTATTCCCACTTGTACATGGAAACTCTTTCGGCTTTCAAGAAAGATGATATTTCTGGGATTCGACAAGATTATAACCGTCCAGCGGTGTTTTTGTTGGATTCCCCATGGCACGTGGATGACTTTGTACTTTCAATATTCGCACGGGGTCTTAGACGTCTATATAGATAACACACACACACACAAACACACACACTCACGTCTACTTGAATTGCCTTTGCAATAAATGCAGTATTATGTAATGGGTTTAATGTACTTTGTACATGGTCAACAACAAAGTATTTGCTTTCATAACCACTCATCAGTCAAGATTTTAACTGCTTGGAGACAGGTCAATTCGATACGGTGTAAAACACGAGTCAGCAATTTCACTCCATAAGAAAATCGGTGTCTAATTCTACGAAACCTTTATGTATCTACAAATTGTGATCAGATGCAGCGTAACCTTCCTAACAATGGATTGAACACTCACACACACGCACGCACGCGCGCGCACACACACACACATACATATCCACATACATGTACATACGTACATACATGAACGCACACACGCCCGCACGCACACACGCATTCATGCATGCATGCATACATACATACATATGTATAACATAAATATACACATAGTCGCACGCTACGTACGTTTGTGTATACACATCAATTAATGATATCCCGTATCGTATATTCATGTGAAGGCTGAATATGTTCGTTTGGCTAACACCAATTCAGTACAAAGGTATTTAACTAAAGTAGATCGGTTAGAACATTCACAGGTGCCGAACCAAATACTTTCGGCACGTGCATCCAATAACTGTCATTAATACCAAAGAAAATCTGAGGTAAAAACCAATAATGCAAATGGGGCTCATTCTATAGATTTATATTTACATGTGTGAATTATAAAAGGAGCTGTGTATATCCATTATTTAATTCATATTATCTGAAATATCCATACCCATTAAAGAGCCGACTTAAACATTTTCAGGAAATGATAAATTTCTTATAAACACGAAATGGAAAATATGCGAAGGAGAAATGATCAGGAGAGCTCAGTCAAAATCTCTGGATACATTATTCAAAGTCATGCTTGATTCAATTTTTCATAGAACAAGACAATACTTCCACGGGAAACTAAGCATCCATGGATAAAGACGACAAGGGTATACGATAAATGGGAGAAGTGACATGAGATCAAACACGTTACATGAAGCGGTAGATGTAAAACTAGAGACATATGGATATATAATCCTTAGAAAATTGGCAAATGATCTATATTGATACCCTGCGTGACAAAATGTAATACGATGAATAGCTTCTTCTTCGTGAAGTATTATTCTCAATCTATTTTTTATTTAAAATATCATTTATTACAACTCCTTATTGTTTCAAAACATGAACATATAAATTTCGCTATAGTGCTATTTAAACGTGAATCTTGTAGCCAAATTTTATTGAACTATAGTATGTTAAAAAAAGACGAAACTCAATACCAAACATAATTATCCGCTTTAATTGGGAACTATAGATGTTGTATAGTATACTCAAAAGATTGTAACTCCAATAACATCTTGATTAAAAAGCAATACTTTGAGATATTGCTTCTGTTAAGGTATTGATAAAAGTCCTTTTAACCCAAAGAAACAGAACAGAAGTTGTAAACAATCATGTTCACATGCATACATAACTTCTTTGAACAAAAACACCGAGTTAATTTCTGGAGACTATGATTCCGTAATAAAAAAGTTGAATTGTTGCAGCAATTCAAAGGAGCGTAAACTTGGTTAATGTATATTTTATATCAACAACGCTAAGACAGTCGTAATTTAATATCCAGGGGTAATTTTGGAGTAGAATTTGATGGTGATTAGATTAATGCATATTGATAATGCTCGTTTCAAATAACATAGCTCTGCAGTACGTCTCTGCGCTTTGCATAATTCATATATTGCTAACATCATCACCTCTATGATTACCTGCTAAATGACTTCTCACCATTTCAATAGCTGGCGATGCTGAAATACGAGAGACGGAGAAATTTTGAAAAGTGAGGAATAGTTTGCATGATTAGGGCTATCAAATAGTGATGTCTTGGCGTAATAATTGCGCTTATCGATATCAATTTATCTATTTATACTTCCATAATAATTACTCTTCTCCATCTCCTACTGCAACTAAAACCGTATTGCTACTCCGTAATACTACAGTAGTAGTAGTAGTGGTAGTAGTAGTAGTAGTACTAGTAGTAGTAGTGTGTGTATGTATGTTTATTTCTCAACTATGGCTCTCACCATAAAAGACATATAAAAACGAAACATCAAGATCAAGACACCCCTCAGGGTACACAGAATAGTACAATTAAACAGAGTCATCAGATAATGAAGGGAGTGCATGAGTTGTTTAGCGAAAATGAGTTAGTAGTAGTAGTAGCAGTAGTAGTAGTAGTAGTAGTAGTAGTAGTAGTAGTAGTAGTAGTAGTAGAAGCATAGGTAGTAGTAGTAGCAAGAGTTTTAGTGATAGCTGTTGTTGTAGTAGTAGTAGTAGTAGTAGTAGTAGTAGTAGTAGTAGTAGAAGCATAGGTAGTAGTAGTAGCAAGAGTTTTAGTGATAGCTGTTGTTGTAGTAGTAGTAGTAGTAGTAGTAGTAGTAGTAGTAGTAGTAGTAGTAGTAGCAGCAGCAGTAGCAGCAGTAGTAGTAGTAGTAGTAGTAGTAGTAGTAGTAGTAGTAGTAGAAGCATGGGTAGTAGTATTAGCAAGATTTTTAGTGATAGCTGTAGTAGTAGTAGTAGTAGTAGTAGTAGTAGTAGTAGTAGTAGTAGTAGTGGTGGTGGTAGCAGTAGTGAGAGTGATGGTGGTCGGTAGTATTGATATGACATGACGTATTCTATAATGGTTCCGCAGTTGATAGGTGTTAACTGATAGTCCTACCATACTGCATTGGTTTTCCATCAGCGTAGAAGGGACATTATTAGAATTCCACAGTTGCCTAACAACCGACTACAAACGAGCAGATTACTGGATCTATGTTGAATAGAGCATACCTTCCTGGGGAGGATGTCACTCTAACAAGCAACGTGATGAAAATTAACATTACTGTTATTGGTATTATATTCTAACGCACCACTTTTCTTTTCACTCTCCTAAAACGATGCATATATCGGCTATTTTATTGTCTCATTTGATTACAAGGTCGTCCTCCGCAGAGCATTATTCAAATATCCAAAGAATGCAATGAACTCATTATAAAAACGACTCTGACGGAGGCCATGTCTTTATCTCTAACGAAGCCACGTTTGCAAGATTTGCAAGGGCTGTTTCCATGTAACGAGGTGAATCACACTACCTCAAATCTGGCCATTATGTGTTGAAAGACTATCAGCATCTAGTAGAGTTTGTGAAGCATATGACACCTTCGTTTATGAAGATACACAGTATGTAGTTATGCAATGTCACCTGTATACAGATATGAGAAATAAAATGATCAAATATCTACATGATAAATGTGCTGAGATATATGACGAAGTATTTGAAGGTTCAACAAATACCTTGAAGGTGATTATAGAAAAAATATGTAACTGGCCTCAGTTTAGTAAGGATGACCACAGGCTGCTTCATCAACGGATATCATGTACAAACATGTACCATAATGTGATAAACAGAAGAAAAAATGTAGGTTAAGGTAACAATTCGAGCAAAGTCTCGTTTCCCCCTGCTCTAAAATGTATTGTATCTATCAAATTTCAGTATAAAACATGGAGAGGAATATACTCACATATGTCTTTTTTGTAATCTAGCAGGAAATATTAATCCGTCTTTTTTTTCGTATGCACATAAACTTACTCGTATAATGCTACTGAGTTCCTTTATTAGTTTAAGTTACTCCTGCAAAGAATCACATTTGTTTTTTTAAGTTATGCATTATATTCTCTTCGGACTGTGTCCTGTTGAGTACTTTTCTCTCTCATTTTTGTTACGTTATATTTTGTTTCTGCTTCCTAACCGAATAATTTTTTTGATACCTAGGTATTTTGTACTATGCAATTACAGCCAGTAAAGATCAATTAATAATCAATTCACTATATGAGGTCGCCATGACTCACATCTTTAAATTCACCCACAGATCATGCTCCAACTAAAAGTCAGTGCTATGCCTGTCCATGTACACGTGCCTTCCACGTTTTTCAGAGAATTACCTAATGAAATGTATTTCTTTATTGTGTGAAATAAAACATACGGTTGATGATTATTGAATAGAGTGGCAGTGTGTATTAGCAGAACTTGATAAATATTTAATGATTTAATTAGGGCTGTATCAAAATCTAAAAATGTTTGTCACGTATCTAATCAACCTATCATTCAAACTTAGGTCAAACTTTGTATAGCTTGAATAATTGGGATTAAATCATTTATCAATTGTATTTTTTGTTCATATATCATATGCAATAACCTAGTCAACGTTGTATGTACATCAATAAGTAATCATATTAATTGAAAAAGAGTAATATGTTTAAAGCAGTTATCATAGAACTATGTATGATGAGACGCCTCTTGACATTGATGTTTCATATTCTAAAGTTTAAGTCTGTACTTTGGGAGTTCTCACCCTGTAATGCTCAGGTGGAGCATACCATAAGTAGTAGTATCTTGTATATATATATATATATATATATATATATATATATATATATATATATATATATATATATATATATATATATTCTCATGTAATAAATCGTCTTCATCAATTGATATGTACTAATTTAATAATACTACCACTTCTGTCGGAATTGTCTTATTCGAAATATTCCAATCAACCGTCCTATCCTATACCTATCACGATTTCTCAGTAACTTATTACATATTATATCGGTCATTCTATAATTGCGGGACATTTTACGTCACTCACCTACACTCAACTGTGTTTCATAAATATTAAAACAATTTTCTTTTTTTTCAGGGATGTTTACCTTTATCAGATCATTGCTTTACATAATACAGGTTATTTCTATGATAATTTTTGGAACTAGTCATCCATTCAAGCTCAAACATGTTTGACATTCTGCCTTTCCCACTTGTCGCAATGTACATGCGGGAAACAATGAAGCTAAAAAAGGATTATAACTTGACTTTTGGAATTGGTTTTTTAGAGCAAAATGAGTTAAATGTCATGCTATGATTACCTTTGAATTCTCAAAAATAAATAATTTCACCTGCATATGAGAAAAAAAGTGCTTTTTAGGCGTGTCGCTAAGTTCTGTGTCCACTCTGTTACCATACACTATTTCAACATAAATAACTAGCTTCTCCCTATTTTAGTGCCACATATGATTAATAGAGGGTAGCTCCATGCATTTCAGACTGAAATGGCTGACCTACATTAAGCAGACAACTTCATTTGGTCATTTATGAAAGAAATCTTAGTGAGAACCCTTATGGTACCCATTTGAGTATCCACTCTGTTACTTGAATATATATAGAATTACTAGAATGTGAAATTTAAAAAGATTGCCTATAGAAAACTTGTAAAATGGAGATTCAAGCTGAGTCATGCCACATGCAAAAAGTGAAGGGTGACAAAACTTATGACCTACCTTTTTAGAAATCTGTCCACCCTGTTACTGTCCACTCTGTTACTAAAATAGTAACAGGGTGGACTGAGCAGGGAAACAGAGTGGGCAATCTCAAACTTAAATCAAGGATTCCATGAAAAAAGTTACAATAACAGTAAAACAAGAGATGAGAAGAACTATTGGAGATCTCCTTGATGAATGCCATTCCCAGCTAGGGCAGTTCAAACCCCATTATTACAACATCAGACATCAGTATAAGTTTTATCATACTTTGAAACGGAACATGATGTCAAATGAGTGTCTCATGCACATTGATTTCTCTGAAAATTATGTGTGTAAAATGCAGAATGAAGTTCTAAGTGCACCCTTTGGTGCCTCCAAGACACAAAATTCATACAGGTGTTTACTATATGTAGGGCATGATGGTGAAGCCAACACATTTTGCACTATTTCTGAAAGCCTTCAGCATGGTCCTGCTGCAATATGGGCTCATCTTGACACTGTGCTTAATCTTATCCAAAACAAGCATCCAGAAATTGATACCATCCACTATTTTAGTGATGGGCCATGTACCCAATATAAACAAAAAGCAAATGTCTTCCTGTTCACACACAGAGTCTCAAAGGGGTATGACATTTGGAACCTGGAACTTTTTTGAGAGTGGTCATAGGAAAGGAGTCCCTGATGGGGTGGGTGCCACCATTAGGCGAATGTCTGACTGCATTGTTCACCAAGGAAGTGACTGCAAAGATGCCACTGATATGTATACAAACTTGAAAAGTGCCTACAGCAAAGTTCAACTCTACCTTGTACCAGCAGAGGTCATTGAAATTTCAACTCAAGCCATGTTGTCAATGGTTGACCTGAAGTCTGTCCCAGTTGGTATTCAAATTATGATATTGTAGCAGGAGATATTTCATCTCCAGAGACACTTACAGGTTGAAACTACCAATAAGATCCAACAATAATTGCAGAGGTTTAAAGTGCACTTTAGATTGTGCAAATCTTTATCAGGCCAGACCAATTTGATTCATTACATGAAAAGAAAGTCTAGCCTAGTCAATGTTAAATAAGTCTTTGAAATGTTTTCCTGATATGTCTGTTACTGGGAGCATTTCTGTTTTTTCTGCTATTCAGTGACCTTTGACCTGTATTGACCTGTTAGATTTAAGATGTTTAAGCCAGTTTCTTAGAGTAAGGTGCTTTATGTTAATGTTAGAAGCTGTCCACTCAGAAATGTCCACCCTGTTATGTAACAGAGTGGACGTAATATAACAGAGTGGACGTAACAGGGTGGACACCCTTTTTTCTTTGTTTGCCATTTTATTTCCCAAACAAACAGGCAAGATTGGTGGAAAGTTGGGAAATGTTCCATTTCAATCCTCCCATTAATATATTACAAAAGGACTTTCACTGGAAACCTGAAACAGTCCCATTGCCATCATATATGTGTTAAGACATTTCTTTTTCATGCCAACGGTTAACAAAGAAGAAGTTTTCAGCTTCTTGGAATACAAAAACTGTAAAAGCAAGCATATGTATCATTATGATTACATTCAGACATATATGTTGTGTTGCTCATATTCTTGAAACTCTTTCTGAAGTACCTGCAACATTTCATGATTTGTAAGTAACAGAGTGGACAGTATTTTGCCAAAGGTGATACAAAAACCATTTTTTTATCAAGAAATAATGATCAACAACCTGTACCAGCTATTTTTCCTTGACTGTAGGAATGTCAGTCACTGTATTTTTCAAATAAAAGTTTGTTAAATTTACATGATATTGTCATTTTCAATCTACCCCAAAATGTACCGCAATTATAGAATGACCGATATACACTGCTCTAGCTACAATCTTACGGAATTATATAAACATTTCATTTGAAATCGCATCTGGGCGTCTCCCAGGAATCGAGGAAAATGTATCACTATTGTTTTGGGTGGATATCATATACTCTCTCCACTTCTCCTACATTCAGGAACATTTCGTCCCTTATATCGATTAATGCAGTGCAGTGGCGGATGATATGTTTTGCATATTCAATTTCGTAATTGTTACATAAGTCACAATAGACTCTGTTAGTCCCATCTTTCACGTCTATAATTATTCTGTTTTAACTTGCTCGTATTGCACACTATTTTCAACCTTACCTCACATTGCTTCATAGGCTTCATCTTTCATAACCAACTTATTCTGCAACAAACGTCACTGTAGGTACCACCATTGCCCAGAAAAGGACTCCACATGCTTTTGATGATTATTCCACCCTGTTTCAGTCCTAGACTGAATGCGGCATTAAGTGCCTTTCTTCCTTTCCTAACCTTATCTGACGTCCTCTGTGAGTAATTCCCGCAATATAGCTTTTTTAATCATATGTGATCGTAGGTCTGTCTTTTGTTGACCTGGTAGGACCCCAATCTGAAAACTCGGTATTTTGAATTATTTCTATTTTCCACCATATTCTCACCATAGACTATTATTGCACTCTTGCTCATGATAAAATCATATCTCCATTTGCGACAATATTCGAAGACTATAATCAGAACCCTGCCAACTTTATTTTTCTAGTATTTGCGGTAGCAATATCGTTCTGCATACCCTAAAGGAGATATTTTGATATTGGAGATCATACAACAAAGATTACTTTCTTCCAATGTGTTTGTAAGGCTAAATATTTGATCAAAGATAGGTATCCCGCCCCCTGGTGAATTCAATAATGGAGAGCTGATTTTGCATCCTTAGCCTTCAC
Organism: Maea johnstoni; assembly: GCA_963942565.1. NCBI lineage: Eukaryota > Metazoa > Annelida > Polychaeta > Spionida > Magelonidae > Maea > Maea johnstoni. Next base: position 27,805,851 of record OZ012689.1, on the reverse strand, counting down.
TCAAACTTTTGGTAGGTTTTGTGTGATAGTCGCCAAGTTTTACCTTTAATACCTAACTCTCTTAGTCGAAAGAATAACCCTCCTAACCACACACTATTGAAAGCTTTGGCGACATCTAGGTATATGATGAAAACTTTCTTATACGTTTCTACTTGAGATGCGATACACTCTTGTAGCAAGAGTGCAGGGACTCCTTGAATACCCCTTCTGAAATACACAAGTATGTGTTCAAGTGTGAATACCCTTTTAAAGACAATGTACAATATCTCAGGAAGAATATCTCCTGCATATCTGATGCGTTCCCTTGTGAAACAATCGACACCAGACACTTTCCCTGGGTTCAGGTTATATATAATTTCCTGTACATTTAAAGGGCATTCTGAGAAATTGTCATGATCGTCCATACCCATCCATTCCATCTTTCATGTTACAAAAGCATGGTGGTTTGAGTCAAAATCATGTGAGTCCCTTGGCGTACCTAGTGCACTGAATTGTTCTCTTCAGACTTTAAGTATGTCACTTAAGTCAATTTTGGCTTTTGGACCATAACACTCATTTTTTTAACATTCTCTGAAAGGCTGTGCTGTCTAATTCTTGGTTCTTTATCGCCTCTTGCATTTGATCATATTCATATTCCCTTTCCAGCTGCTTAAGGCGGCATTTAAAATCCTTTTTTTATTTCTATTTTCTTCATAGAAAGGGTACTCCCTCTTCACCTCAGAAAATAAAAGCTTGCCCTTTAATTTGCAATTAAAATAGTGTCCAACTCAAATAACCCTGTTAATGAAACTATCTTTAACCCTCAATATGTGGACCTTTTTGGTAGAAAACTGAGTCTTTGGAGGAATTGAATTTTAATCCTGACTCTATAGCAAAGTTTTAATTTCCTGAAATGCCTCCCTGGACATATCGAACTTGGTTGTTCACCTCACTCTTTCACACGCACAGAAGGATCAAACAGATCCTTTGATATACATTAGTATACAGAATGAAGTCAAAGCTGTCCATCAAGACTTTGACTTTATGTACACTGGTGGTTCTGTTTTAAATGACAAGGCGGCTGCAGCTGCAGTTACTGACAATTCTTCTTCTATTGAACACCTTCCAGATAAATCCTGATGTAATGGAACGCCTTAATAGGCTAGAACAGTACCATGAGAAAAGAACATCATTTTACTGGATTCGCAGTTATGTTGGCATCAGAGATAATGAAAATGCGGACACTGCTGCCAAATCTATCCTTTTGAGAAGAGTTACAAATATTCCAATTCCATATGGTGATTCTAAAAAACATATCAACCACTTTTTAAAAGACAAATGGCAACCCAGTCTGGGACAACAACAACTTATATGAAATTCATCCTCAGCTGGTTCCGTGGCCTGGGTTTTAGAATCATAAGGCGTGAGAAGAATGTTTTAGCAAGAATAAGAGCTGTTCACACTCACTTGACTCACGCTTCCTTTTGAAAAAGGAAGATCCTTCCCAATGTATAACGTGTTGTTATCATTTGACTGTCAAACATATTTCATTTGATTGTGTTGATTTTATTGAATCTAGAAAGAGACATTTTGATGTAAATAGATTTAAGGAACTCTTTGAAAAGGTTCCTCCAGACAGCATTTTATCTTATTCACATGTAATTTGTCTGTTTTACCGATTGTAAAATATTTCAACAATTTATGGTTTCTTTTGAAACAACATTCAAACTTATACTTTGAAACTGTTCATTGTTTTGTGAGCATTTCTATTTATTTATTTGCTTAGTTGTTGTTTTCTACAATAACAAACAACCATTATTTTACAGATTTAAATGCACTAAATGGCCCATGTGTGCCGATGTGCCTTTAAGCAACCATTCATAGAGAGGGTTATCATTTTCTCTAGGACACCTCCCTTTTTTCCGCGCCCTGTAAGCAATAATCTAAATTATTTTCAGTTCATGTGACCAGTAGTGCTTTAGCATCTATGTGTTGACGACACCTGGATTTTGGGATCACTTTCTGATGCTTTTCCAATTCCCCCACCACTTTACCGATTAGTATGTCAACATCCTGTTTAGTGGGGATTACCTCTTTATAACAAAAATATGAAGTAGGTCTATATTTACTGGTTGGATGCATGTCCGGAACATATCCATTTCATTAAGCTTATCCCACCCTTTTCACCTCTGTCGCCAGGTAGAGCAATGAGCCAATTTCTAGATGGAGGCTAACAGGTATGTGGTTGGAGGTGTTCTAGACGTCTACTTCCCACACATACAGCTTTCAATATTATCATTGATGCTATTTGGGATAATTATATAGTCTATTCAACTTTCTCCTGTTGGTCCGTAGAATGTATTTACTGGTCACTGCATTGATCATCGATTCCGAAATTTCGTTACTTCATATTATGATATTCTATAAAACGCATGAGAATGGTGGTTAGAGTGTATGACGTGGTGGGACTGTATCCAGGTTTACAAGTGAGCTTATCCTTGACGGCTGGATTCTGTACATGTGCTGGCTTATAGTTGTTTGTTGGGTATATCATTGACGTGGTCACCACTGGCATCGTGGTCTCCTCACGACTCCCAGGCCATGTGCGCTGGACGATGTACCATATACCGACACGAAGATATCACACTAGGTGTTGTTTGTTTTACAAAATGGCATTGTTTTCTCATTCAAAGTGGAGTAATGGCAATTGCCAATAACAATTATTTAGTCTTGCATGCTTTGTTCTTTGGCGATATCATTGTGAAACTGCATATATATGAAAATGTTACAAAAGTTATTGATAATCAACAATACTTTGTCAAATATTTGTTTTATTATTACAGTAACCTCACAATTCTCACACCATAGCATCTACATCATGATGGCATTGTTTTTCCGCAATAACAGGGCCTGCCATGATGGTCGTGTGGTCTACCCCACCCGGGCCATGTGATTAAGTTGCCAGTGACTAGGGGTTAATTGAGGGGCACTATGGTTTCCTCCATTAGCCACAATACCACTGAAAAAAGTGACGAAAATCAAAAGTCCAATGTCTTAATTCATAGGCGACACAGAGCACGGAAGTGTTAAAATGCTATGCTAAGACAAGCCCAAATATTTCAACTAATTGCTCATGTTTCAAATCTGTCCAGTTAGAAAACTTTTTACCCACTCTAAAGCCATCATACTGTCTTATATAATGAATGAAATAACACAGGTATGTAAATCTATTTTTATTTCATTTTTTTGAAATAACATAAATAACATAAACGGAACATATATAGAAACATAGAAATATATTTTACATAACATACACACAGTAACATTACATTTGACATCTAACTTATTTACAAAAATATATTCAGACACTAAAACAAGTACATGTACTTGTATTTGAAATAACTCAGTGTTGTAATTACTTAACGTTACTGTTTGGTGCTAAAAATGTCAACGCATACTCCCCATCTCTTGTTAAAAATATCCACCCTTTGATTCACCTCACAATCGTATTCATCTGCTAACATTTCATTTCATTTGGATTGATCTTAATATGTGATATATGTTAATCCTTAGACCGTCAGGTCTTCTTTGGTAGATGATTAACTTTGTGATGATAATGAACATTTTGATTAAGAAAGTACATTGATTCTTTTCTGTGACACCAAAATCTTTTTCTTTATCAGAAATTTTAATATTTTGTTCTATATGTGCCCTTAACCATAGTATACTTGCCTCCAAAGATTATTTGTCTCCGGGCATTCCAGTAAAGTATGAGCTGTTGTGTCAATTTGATTCTTACAATATAAACATTCATTTGTACTCAATATGCTCATTTTACATAGTAATTGTCGTACTTTTAATCTAATATGTAATATCTTACTGTCCTTTTAATGAAATGCCAATTTGAAACGATTTCGATGCATGGCTTTATAACTAGACAATGCCCATATAGGACAAACAACAACGGTTGGTCATGTAAGAACATTCTGTTTGTCCAAGGAGAATAATCACAGTGACATCCTGAGAGACTGGGATTACCCAGAAACACATTTAATAAGGACAAAGATGGACTAACTCTGAGCACACTTATTGAGATAAATGAGTAGGAGGGTATTTAACGCGTGTATTGGCATGTTAAGACACGGCCTGCGAATGGCGCCTACGTTACATCAATTTTGTAACGAGACAAAGCAATAATTAACGTAGCTCAAGTTAATTTTGATAGACGCGCGTGTGATGTGTTAACATGTTGAGGTATTCTTTGCTCTCGTGCTTTACATCTTTGTGTGACCTTCGCCAAAGTCAAGGATAAACAGCTTAGTGTATTGATAACTTACTCATCTTTTGAGAAAAGTGCTTCAAAATGATTAATAGTTTATAGGACACGCCCATGTATTTTATACAATACTAATCGAGCTGGGTTTGGCGGTCTTACTTTGAACTATCTATTACTTATCGCGTTTTCAGTATTTTTATGAGCTGATTTTGCACTCACTTTAAAAGTGTTTTCTGTAACTATAAAGTGCCACTACAATATAATGACAGCACCAATGTGTGACCCCGGGTGTGCGACTGACTTAGAAGGCACATATACTCAAACGTGCGAACGAAAAATGCGTTTGTTTTAGTCCGTGGGCTAGGAGGGGTTTCCGTGCACCCCCCCCAGGATCCTACCAGTCCAGCACTATTTTATGTAGTTTGAGGTGCTCTTTAAGATTAAGCATGTTAACATCGAATCTTTTGGGATCAACAACCCGTTTTGGGGCATTTTCACTCAAAAATGACTAAAAATGTGGGATTTTTGGGATTCCGTCATAAAAAATTCATGTTAGACAGCAGAGGCACCAAACTTTACACAGATATACTTCATACATTGCTTGTGGATGCTACATCAAAAACAGTACAGATAGTGACCCCTAGTGGCCATAAATTGAACTGAATTTTTTAAAAATGGCGAAAATTGCAGTTTTTTCTCATTTTCCTGACACTTAAGGCACCCCTGTACACCCAGCATAACCTGCAACCCCATTTTCTTTTATCAGAAAACTGCCTTTGTATGTTTAGAGCATGATAGAACCTGTTTACAGTTAAACTTTAGAATGCTTCCCATTTTGGGGCAATTTAACTCAAAAATGACGCAAAACGTGTGATTTTAGGGATTCCTTCATAAAATCTTTATGTAAGACAGCAGATGCGCCAAACCTTACACAAATATACCTCATACATTGCTTGTCAATTTAAAATCAGATACAGCACTGATAGTGATCCCCAGTGGCCATTAAATGAGCTGAAATCTTTAAAAATGGCAAAAATCACAGTTTTTCCCATTTTTCTGGCACTTGAGGCACCCTTGTACACCCAGCATACCCTGCAACCCCATTATTTTTCATCCGAAAACTGCTTTAGTATGTATAGAGGATAATAGAACCTGTTAACAGTTAAATTTCAGAAAGCTTCAGGTTTTGGGGCAATTTCACTCAAAAATGACTCAAAACATGCGATTTTAGGGATTCCTTCACAAATCTTTATGTTAGACAGCAGATGCACCAAACTTTACACAGATATACTTCTTTCATTACTTGTCAATGTTACATCAGATACAGTACTGATAATGACCCCTAGTGTCCGGAATATGAACTGAAATCTTTAAAAATGGCGATAATCATAGTTTTTCTCATTTTCCTGACACCTAAGGCAGACCTGTACACCCAGAAACCCTGCAACCCCATTATCTTTTATCTGAAAACTGCCTTAGTATGTATAGAAGATAATATAACCTGTTAACAGTTTTATTTTATTAAAGCTTCCCATGCTACCTGGCTCACAAGACAAAAACATGCAAAAATGGCCAGATAGGGAAAATCTCATAGCTTGTTGCAATTTGATACCATTCAAATATGAGAGTGAAACTTCACACAAATAAACTACTGGCATTGATAACATCAATGCTGAAACTAAAAACTTGATGAAATTGGCCCCCATGTGGTCTTTTTAGGAACTTACACATTAAGAAATTGCTGCAATGAAGAGTTGTAGAACTGTGTATTGTGTACATTCAGCATGCTTCATAACTTCACCCTTTTTTGCACTAAATATTGGCTCAGAATATTGGCTCAAAGACTTAGGTAACTTTGACATTCAGGGATATCTATACAAATGTTTTGAAAAAGTGGATGTCAGTAAGTTACATAAAAAAAACTAATAGACCACATCCAGCACAGCGCTAACAGCAAAATTAGCAGTCACAGCTACTAATCAAAAAGAGTAATAAGCTACTTGCACTGCTCCTAGCAGGTAAGATGAGGTGGCTGCAATTCGCAGTACCCCCTTGGTATCTGTAGAAGGCATCAGGCCCACTGCAAGGAGCTGTGTGATGATGATGGCTGAAAAGTGCAGGCATTACACCTGATGCGGTCTCTACAACGACTGAGGTCGTTAGCGAGCCCACCCTTGATCCAAGTGCAGTCACTGTGGTTGACCCAACGGGCTGTGGGCACTTCTACACCCAGGGCTAGGACGCCTACAAAAGCAGCCCTAAAATCCTTCAATAAGCCTTTAGGGACTGGCCCCACCACTTCTCTCCTGTCTGTGGACCCTTTCAGGGTAGATACTCAAATATCTGTTTGGGGGGGGGGTTTGACCTGATGGAAGACATGGACGAGGACATCCCGTGCAGGAAAACATGGAGAGGCTGTCAGAGCTTGCCAAGCCCCTTGGGAGCCATCCAAGCAGGAGGGTGAGATTGCCTTCCCCCTCTTCTGAGGAAGCGTTTAGAACTCCACACCCAAGCATAGAAAGAGGCATAGGGTGGCCCGTAGCATAGGGCCACACAGCCTGCTCCTCAGGTGGCCTCAGGTTGAACCTTTGACATGTAGTCACTGATCGCAACCCTGGGGGAAGTGGTCTCCCCAACCTCCCCAAACTAAAGAGGCCCGACAGAGTTGGCTTAAAATCTACTGGCTATCTCCTGATGACCCTATCAGAGAACTAACAGAAATTGGCAGAGGAGGAATTGAGGTCCACGAGAAGGGCAAGCAAGAAGCGGCATTTCCTCCTTTCCTTCTACCATACCCTCCCCCCCTTCCCTCCTGGTAAGAGAGCTAGGTCCTAATCCTAGTCCAGGTCTCTATCAAGATCTCGGTTGGGTCAATCTTCCCAGCATTTTCCCAGGATGGGTTCTCAGTCAAGTCTGAGGGGGAGATGGAGGATGTGGAGTGGCTTGACACTCTTGGAATCCACCCTCTCTAGACCAGGTCAGCCCTGGACTAGAAGCTCCTTGGAAGCGTAACGCCTGTCCCAGCAGTGGCCAATACTGGGGCCACACTAACCCCGGTGAACCATGGGACTTCCCTTGCAATGCATCCTGCGCCCAAGTTGATCTACACTGGCTTGGGCCAACCGCAGGATCGGAGTGGTGACCCAGTGCTCCTACCCCATACAGATCTCATAAGATCATTGAGGGAGCCCTGTGAGGCTCTGGATTTCAGGTTCTTGCTGTCCCTGGAATTTTTGCCAATCATCCAGGCAGTTCTTGGCTCCAGAGCCAGAATCCCCTCACGTTGAGGAGTCAGAATTCTTGATTTTTGCTACCTCGGTTTTGCGGAGCATGGTAGCACCGGCTCCCTAGGCTAGTTACAAAAGCGGTCGCCGAGTTGGATGATAGGGGGGTGGTTAAAGAGGCTTCCTCCTTTTGTCATTCGGTGCTTGCCCGTTTCTTCCCGCTGTCTCAGGATGATGAAGTCCTAAATATTATATTATCCTGAATGTAATTCTCCAAAACAAAGCCAGTGGCTTCCTCTGGATATATACATTCACACTAAACCCGAGACAGCAGTTGAGGTGCTGCCATCTGAATGAAATGCAGACACTAAAGATACCAAACAGATTTCAGTCGTGACAATATAGATAGTATATGCCCAATTCTCATGAACAACACCATAAATGTAACCAGTTTTGTTGCTTCTTTTTTATGTATAATTTCCTTAAATGACCACCTGGGGGCCAATTTCATTGTGGTTTTAGTTTTAACATTGCTGTTATTGCCAGTAGCATATTTGTGTGAAGTTTCAATCTCATATGTGAATGGTATCAAATTGCATCAAGCCACTCTGTGAGTGCCTAATCTGACTGTTTTTGCATGTTTTGGTCTTGTTAGCCAGGTAGTATGGAAAGCTTTCCTAAATAAAACTGTTAACAGGTTCTCTTATACTCAAAACATACAAAGGCAACCTGGGGTTGCAGGGTATGCTGGGTGTACAGGGGTGCCTTAAGTGTCAGGAAAATTAGAAAAACTATGATTATCGCCATTTTTAAAGATTTCAGTTCATATTCCGGACACTAGGGGTCATTATCAGAACTGTATCTGATGTAACACTGACAAGTAATGTAAGAAGTATATCTGTGTAAAGTTTGGTGCATCTGTTGTCTAACATAAAGATTTTATGAAGGAATCCCTAAAATCGCACGTTTTGAGTCATTTTTGAGTGAAATTGCCCCAAAACCTGAAGCTTTCTGTAATTTAACTGTTAACAGGTTCTATTATCCTCTATACATACTAAAGCAGTTTTCGGATGAAAAATAATGGGGTTGCAGGGTATGCTGGGTGTACAAGGGTGCCTCAAGTGTCAGAAAAATGAGAAAAACTGTGATTTTTGCCATTTTTAAAGATTTCAGCTCATTTAATGGCCACTGGGGATCACTATCAGTGCTGTATCTGATTTTAAATTGACAAGCAATGTATGAGGTATATTTGTGTAAGGTTTGGTGCATCTGCTGTCTTACATAAAGATTTTATGAAGGAATCCCTAAAATCACACGTTTTGCGTCATTTTTGAGTGAAATTGCCTCAAAATGGGAAGCATTCTAAAGTTTAACTGTTAACAGGTTCTATCATGCTCTAAACATACTAAGGCAGTTTTCTGATAAAAGAAAATGGGGTTGCAGGTTATGCTGGGTGTACAGGGGTGCCTTAAGTGTCAGGAAAATGAGAACAAAACTGCAATTTTCGCCATTTTTAAAAATTTCAGTTCAATTTATGGCCACTAGGGGTCACTATCTGTACTGTTTTTGATGTAGCATCCACAAGCAATGTATGAAGTATATTTGTGTAAAGTTTGGTGCCTCTGCTGTCTAACATGAATTTTTTATGACGGAATCCCAAAAATCACACGTTTTTAGTCATTTTTGAGTGAAAATGCCCCAAAACGGGGTGTTGATCCCAAAAGATTCGATGTTAACATGCTTAATCTTAAAGAGCACCTCAAACTACATAAAATAGCGCTGGTCTGGTAGGATCCTGGGGGGGGTGCACGGAAACCCCTCCTAGCCCACGGACTATTTCGTTAACCTGGGATAATGAAAACAGCGTGTTTGGCTCGTCTCAGATTTAATTCTCTAAATGCTGAGACTACTCTCCTCCAAAGAACAATTAAACAAATATTTTTGAGGTTTTCAATTATTTTTCAGGTGTTTGTATCATTTTGGCTAGGGCACATTAGCCACCAGCAGTATAAGGGTTACTATGCATACTTTACACTACAATTTCTCTGAGAATTTAAAAAGTTCCTGGCTAGGTGTGAGTTTGCAGCACGTCGGCTATTGACTCAGCATGGTGGCCGTGCGATCCCGCAGTCAATTAGATCATAAGCACTCTGACGCTGACGTGTGGTTCCTGTACACACGGCACGCTCCCCCGGCCAGGACAACTCACAAACACAGCGAAAACAGCTAATACACCTAAAGGTCATGGTGGGCACACGTGGAATATGTCCACGCATGCCCCCGGGGCACGGGGCACCATCACGGCATATCCCGTGGGGGGATATGGGGATCGGGCGCGGGGGGTTCATCTTCCCCCATCTGACGCTTCTGGCTGACTTCCGCTGAGGAACACGTAAACAGCATGTAGCATGTTGTTAGGGGGACACTAGTAATTTGCATCATCGCTACAATCATGCAGTCAATATTTTGTGATTGTAATAGGGGAACTGATCTCCCGCCTGTCTCCTGAAAGCAGCCGCACAAACCTCCAACATGAATTAACTTGTCACTAGCAGCGCATAATGGCTATCATTCCGCGGCAGTTATAGCGATGCCTTAGCGCTAAGGGGTCAAAGGAGAACAAGCTGCCCCCAATAACTCTCTCTCTCTCTCTCTCTCTCTCTCTCTCTCTCTCTCTCTCTCTCTCTCTCTCTTCACATACATATACACACACACACATATATATATACACACACATACATATATATATATATATATATATATATATATATATATATATATATATATATATATATATATATATATATATATATATATATTTATATGTGTTTCCATTATATATATATATATATATATATATATATATATATATATATATATATATATATATATATATATATATATATATATATATATATATATATATATATATATATATATATATATATATATATATACACATATATATACACACACACATATATATATATATACATATATATATATATATATATATATATATATATATATATATATATATATATATATATATATATATATATATATATATATATATATATATATATGTATATATATAATGGAAACAATCATGCATTTAATAGAATCGCTGATATGAGTGTGAAAATGAGACGTTGTTGTCATGAACCTAGAGTAAAAAGACCAGGAGAGGACTTTTTGGCATATAATGTTTAAAAGAATACTTCTCTTATCTGAGATAATTAAGTCCCAGGGCTATTTGGTTTTGTTGATCAATTCCCATGATTAATTTGTATTTGCGAATGCAGGGTGAAACAAGTACATGCACGTGTGTGTAGTGCCTCAGAAACAGGCCATTACATGCTGCGCTGGTTGTCAGCATACGTTTTTGAACGCATATACATTGTGTGATTTACATGCAGCAGAGAATGTCAGGCATATTGTGATGCAGTGTCCGACCCCGTGGTCCACAAGGAATGAGAGGTAGCACGACTTAAGCACATTACACAGAGCTACCTTATAATGGGTTATGGCAGATTCACATAATTTCTATAAATATATGATGGTAGTCCAGCCTGAGTAATTGAGAATGTACAATAGATTGATTGATATGGTGACAGGTCCAGTTAGGTATGTCTCCAAGATGGATAAGTATGTCGCCAAGATGTACAGTCAGGTTGTAGCAAATACTGCACGGATAGGCTAATTTTCTTTTTATATTGAGTCTCTTGAGCCTGTATATATGAAAGCATTTAATGGGATGACGGCATTTATGGGATGACTTAAAATATTGGAATGCAAATGTATGTGCCGTGACAACATGAACAGTCTTTTGAACCTTATTGGAGGGAATCTTTTGACCTCTACTCTGCCCTTATTGACCTTTCTACTTAGTATATTAGTATATAGTGCCTGAAAGTTCTTTTGATGAGCAACGCAAAGGTGCCCTGCCAGCAGAGTGTACTATTTTGGGGGAAAATCTTAAAACAAAAAAAAAATACATACATAGTGTTTTAAAGGAGCTCCTATCCACAGTTGTTGACCGTGGAGGCAGTCAAATTTCATATTTGTAGAGAAAAGATCTATGCGAAGAGAAATAGTTTTTCAAATGTTAGCTGTTCCAAATGTTATAACCATTTCTATAGGAATGTTTGTCGAAGAAAATAAGGCAAACGTGCATCTTTCAACTGTTACCATGCACAACTTTGGAACAAAGTCAAAGTTGGAATATCGTGATACCAGTCATTTTCTTCCCTCTACTTTTTACTTTCTTCGTTTTATCGTCTTCTTCTTCTTCTTCTTCTCCTTCTTCTTTTACTTCCACTACTACTGCTTCGTCTTTGTCTCTTTCTTCTTATTATTTTACTTCTACTACTACTGCTTCGTCTTCTTCTTCTTCTTCTTCTTCTACTACTACTACTACTACTAATCCTACCAATACTTCTTCGTCTTCTTCTTCTTAGTGTATCTCTGCCGCTTCCGAATGACTCTAGAAAGATGCGTTGTATTTTGTTGATGTTGTTGCATTGACAGGCGGTCTGAGTGTGCTGATTACCAGATCCGTTCGCTGACATCTGTGATTACCTGCGATGAGAGAGCGGCTCTATGGGTTAGGGCGATTATTGTTTGAGGAGAGGTGCTGTCACGAACTGATTAGCTAACTACATGTATAGGACTAATCGAATGGAAGACATAAAACGGCCATTGCCTCCTGAGAGAGAGAGAGAGAGAGAGAGAGAGAGAGAGAGAGAGAGAGAGAGAGAGAGAGAGAGAGAGAGAATTTATTGCACTATTTTGTTTATTTCGCGCTATTTTCTCTTTAAAGAACTACACAATACCAACTTGCGGGAGTGACGCAGTGGGCTAGCAAGTGGGTGCTCCTCTGATGCTAAGAAGGCGCAAATAAATAGCTGCGTAAAAACACAGTTGCGCAGTTCGCGAAAGTTAACATGCGCGAATTTAAAGCTGTTCAGAGCATTTATCATGACAGCACCATGCTGAGCCGTGTCGACCAAGGTTTTGCATATAAGGCATGTTTTTACTTATACATATATATATATATATATATATATATATATATATATATATATATATATATATATATATAAATATATATATATATATATGTATATATATATATATATATATATATATATATATATATATATATATATATATATATATATATATATATATATATATATATATATATATATATATATATATATATACCATGTATCAAGCATAAAGTACATAGAAGCAGAAATGAAACAGGATTGTGTTAAAAACATTTTACAGACAGGTTTGTCAATTGGTTGTATAGCGAAGACCATTTACACAAAACCTTTAAAGAAACTCACTCTCTGCGACTGCTGACTATTTGTACTCTCGGCATGCAATGGAGCCACGTTTCCTCCACGTGGCAGCCTGTCTCCTGTTCTAGCTACATATATTAGTGAGTGGAGATACCGTGTACAAATAGCCACAGGGAGATCACACATACAGCATGAAATGGGTCGTAACGAGAATCTTTATGATGATATTAGCACTGCCTTTAATTGTCGGTGATATCGCCCTGGGGACGGCTGCTCAGTCACACAGATGGAAACCAAAACTCCGCCCGCGGGGAGTTCCTTTGACAACCAACCCCTAGTCTGTCAATCATCAACAGCCTGCCAAACCCCGCAAACTAAGAACATATATCTTGTCATTTAAAGGTATAAAAAGCCGATGACGTTTATACCATTTTTATAATCATTCCGTGCATGTTGATCAAAACATGATAAAAGTGGGTTATACGCCTGCTCTTTAAGACACGACATCATGTTTACATCTAACTCAAATTTGAGCTTAGTTCGGATTACGAAATGTTAAACGATATAAAGGTACAACCATTCTAATTAATTGAATATTATTGTATAAATAATTGAATATCGCACATTGGATACAATTCATTGGATATTACACATTGGATATAATCCATTGAATATTACACATTGGGTCTAATTCATTGAATATTACACATTGGGTATAATTCATTGAATATTATGATTCATTGAATATTACACTTTGGATATAAGAAATTGAATATTACACATAGGGTATAATTCATTGAATATCACACATTGGATACGATTCATTGGCTAATACACTTTGTACAAAATTCATTGACTATTACACATTGGTTATACTTAATAGGAAATTACACTTTGAATATGATTCATAGAATACTCCACTTTGGATATAATTCAATATATTTTCACTTTGGTTGTCTAGAATGGGACAACTCGAAGGAGGTTGGAGCCGAATTGATATCCCTCACTTCCTTAACAAAAGTGTTCCTCTAAAAATTTTCATCTGGATCTAAATTACTTTTGAAAGTAAATTTGACAATATAGTATAATTCTAATTAATACTCCGATGAGAGTTGTTGGTAACGTTCTGATTCACTTTCTTCCATCAAATATTTTCCTTGCTTTGCATTTGCTTCATCAAAATTGCCAGGCTGCTTTTGGCTGCTAAGGGCATTAATGGGTTAAAATACATTGTAGTTTGGAAGCCTTCAGATACCAAAGGCCAATTTTATCAACAATATGAAAATGTTTTAAGTGACACGGTTAATTTGTTTAAATAGTTATATCGCGTACTGTTGTTGGCCAGGGAACCAGACTACCGAAGGCGTTCATATGGAAGGTAGGTGTCCTAATACCAATCGCCGCCAGAGACTTTTTGAATATGTACCGTGTCTATTAAAAAGTGTAAAAAGGTGACGATAAGAATGAAACGAAATTCTAACGCTAAACCCCTGGGGCAAATGCAGCTTGGGGCCGCCGTGGGTCTTGGAATATCTTTGTCAGTCGTCGCCTTACTCCACATATTCCTCTACTAAAAGTGGACAATGAGCATTTACTAAATCAAGCAGTAGTGTATGCCAGAGCGGAAATGAAGACTTTTCCAACAATTCCAATCCAAGCCACGTCGATGCGGTGTCAGATTTCGGTTGTATACTTCCGCGCGGTTGGATATTTGTGCCATTAAGGGTAATGTGTCTGACTTTCTGCTAATATTAATTCGTACATCAAAATCGGTCCTTTCTTTGGCTGATGGCACAAGAAGAGATCAGTGAACTGAGCTTTCTCCAAACTGGCTGTACTCCTAATCAAGTGTATGTTAAATTGGTAAGCATTGACACAAGGAAATTGCACAACTACTGCTCCCCCTCCTACTACACTGCTTCTGCTACTACTGCTGCTGCTACTACTACTACTACTACTACTACTACTACTACTACTACTACTACTACTACTACTACTACTACTACTACTACTACTACTTTCAATTTCATTTATTCATTTATTTGTCTATCTATTTATTTATTTATTCATTTATTCATTCATCTTTTGTTTATTCATACATTTATTCATTTATTTATTTCCTAATTTCTAATTCTCGATTCGGATAATACGAAACCAATCACCATACATGTATTTTTAGATAGCACTAGCTGTTATTGCGTCAATAACTTAATCCATTAGATAATGTTACAGGAAATCCTATTTGAAGAGCACTTTAATACAGGAAGCTCTTTGTAGTGACCAAGATATCTGTGCCACTTTCATAGTAAGGCGAATGCCAGGTATCCATTGAAAAGGCATTCTCAAGTAGACTTTTCGTGATGTTAGTAATAAATGTTTTCGTATTCTTCACTATTAGACAGCTATCGTAGAATGGAGTATTTTTCCAAAAAGTATGCAACAATATAGTTAAAATGGACATATTAAAGTAGTTAAACATGTCATGGAATGTTGCTTGCAAAATAAAAACGGTATTAAAAAAAACCCTAACCTTTACACGGGTCTGTACCGTGGTGAGCATCAATAGTTGAAATACATTGGAATATATCCAAAGAATAATATTATATTAACTACTATCAGAAACCTGTGTTTAGGTAAACAATTCGCACGTTTTGTCACACAACAAACATCTGCTAGACAATTGAACACACATGACTCCCCGTTTTGATGGTTTTATCAGCAGAACCTATTAAGTGAATTTAAGAGATTTGGCTGTGCCTTGAATTATAGTGCAGGATACATAATCGGGAAATGTATTGTTTTGCTAACTAAAACTAATTTTAAAGTTTATTTTATAAACCTATTAGTCTAGATGTAGATTGCGCCTATTTACTCAGAAATCAGAAGAATGACCCTCCCCCCTTCAACGTAATTCTAAAAGACGTTTTCCCATGCAAAGTCATTAGTTATATATATATATATATATATATATATATATATATATATATATATATATATATATATATATATATATATATATATATATATATATATATATATGTATATATATACTAGTATTCTTTATTGACTGTAGTCATGCTACAAAAGGTATGTATCAAACAAATAAATACAAAAAGTATAAATGAAAAGGTATAAATGAAAAAACATCAGCATTTATATGTATATACTGTATAACTGGTTAATTTGGCGTGGTTTTTAATTTGGCGTTTTTTGGCGAATGCCCATCAACGCCAAATTAAAGATCGCATAAAAATATGTCTACATAAAGATGGCGTTGTTCTGACTGCTCCAGACGCCAAAATAAATACAAGGAAAATACTTTTTTGAAAAGAACGCCAACTTAAGTACACGCCAAATTAACCAGTTATACAATATTTTTTCTTGGTAGATACATGTAGGTAGTACTTAAAAATACACGCATATTCTGAATTGAAAATGAAAATCGATTCATGTATATTCCATCGATTAGTTGAAATTACCTAATTAGTGGTAAAACATTTTTAAAAAATGCAAAATACTGCAAGTGGCTCCATTTCTACTCATAAGTTAGATGTTGACTCATATTTAATGAAGGTTCTGTAAAGTTAAAGCAATAACAAGAGCAGAAATGCAAAAACATTAGTGTCCTTAGTGCACTCTGTTCTTAACACAATGGTCCCATCTCAGTAATTAAGGTCCGGCCTGATTAATATAGCCACCCTGATGTCCCATCTATTGTCTTAATGAGAAACAATTACCAGGAACAATGAGATACAGGGTGGGTTAATACCGGAATATTCCACGTGTCAAACGCACGCTGATTGGTTGAGAACACAAGGGACCAGTGTTTGGCAGAGATCGATTTTTAGAATAAATCATTGATGTCCAAAAGATGAACCGGCTTCTTGTTTTGACGTATCACACGTCGATTGTCCCGCGGTAAAGTAGCTAATTATTTTAGACAAGATTATTTAAGGACCTGTCCTATTAGTGGTACACGAATGTCCTTAACTAGTCCATGCCTCCAGTGCCCGAAAAAGCCAACGTACCTTTGGTGAAACCTTTCTGAAAAAATTATACTTTGGAAAATATTTCAAGGCAAAATATTTATCAGAATTAGGCCTACGACTCCCCTTTAAATTGTTTGAAAAATGTGTATCGTCGCGTTAAAGTTCAATATTTATTTTCTCATGCATGCAATATTTGCAGAAAAAAATCCATTGAAAAACAAACAACTGTCAACTGTCATTACGGACCCGGCTGAAGAGGATAGTGCTTGACTGTTGGCTGCAAGCAGGCTATATCAGTTGATCCCCTGCTGTGACATTTAATGCAAGCCATGCAGTGAGATTTGGTGGTTTCCGGCCCCTCCTGATAGTTGTCTAAGATATCTACCTATACAAGACCACCAGGCCACTTTGGTCATGAATGAGTCAAGTTAACACCACGTGGAGATACAGAGATAAATGCCCCTGTCACTGGAAAACTATTCAAACAACTATCAACAAACTAAACCTAGCCATCAGGCTAATGGTATCATTGCCAATTTATTCCGGAGCAATGTCTTTAGAGGCTGATTTGTGATGAAAGCGCTTCGTTAGAGGCCTTAACGTGAGCAGATGGCATTGTTCCCCGCGATCTTATCAAGGTGCTGCTGTTTGCTGAAGAACAATGCATTCTGGGTAAAAAAGAATCGCGCTCTTCACAATGTAAGACACGAAAGCCATACCTAACAAGTATCGATGGTTGATGCCAGGCATCATGGGTTTCCAGCTGGGTCGTTGGTCATTTATAATATGAGGGGCAAACATGAGTGTTCAAGACGACAAGATAATTAAATTTGATATTGATTATAAGTTCAATTTCTAGTCTGGAAAATTACAAAGTGAAATGAATAAAACAGTATATTGTGGTCTATGGCAACTGAATGAAATATCTTGCCCCTTTTTTACAATACCCCAAAATGCTCAGCCTCTCAAGGTTTCATAGGTCAGTCATTGACATGATTTAATCATTTCATATTTATAAGTTCATTTCACAAGTCCTCGTGAAAGGAAAATAAAAATAAGCAGGAATTAAAAAATGTAAAATAATCCGTTTAGTTCTATTTGTGAGTCTAAATTTACAACATGAGCCACAAGATACTATAACTACATACTAGTACTACTAATTCAGGGGAGCATTAATGAAAACCTTAATGACTCTGCATGGCCCTCGGTCTTACCAGGATGCCTTCAGGGACACATGAAATACCCATGATATTGGAAAATGTATTATGAATATTGTAAATTATTTTTCAAAGATTAGGAATATTCATAAATAGTTTTTCAGTATTCATGAACATTTTTTCAATATTCAAAATTCACTTTCGAATATTCGTGATAAATTTTCAATCTTCATAATCCAAGGTATTTATGAATATTGAAAAATGAATTATGAAAATTATAAAACGCTTATAAACATTGGAGATGATCTACGAATATTGGAAGATAACCCTGTATTTCCAAATTTCCTACATGTTTTTTTTTCAATATTCATGATAATTTTTCAATTTAAAAAAATAATTATGAATATTGGAAGATGAATTACAAATATTGGAAAAAGAATTATGAACATTGGAACGTATTTTATAATAAAAAAAATCATTAAATGTCAGTCATGTAATTCCGTCATATGAGTTTTTATTTCATTCTACTGGCAAAAGAAACTACTCGATAAAGAAAGTATTAAATGGGTTATTAAACCGACTGTAATGAGTATAGGAGAGAGGGTATCTGTTTGTGGTATCTCTCATGACTGATTCTAATCATATCATGACAAATCTTTTTGTTCGGCATTTCTTACAATGGTACAAAATATCAGAGGTCCCGGATATCCCTGCAGCCACACACTTAGGGCTAATTAACCTATATATCAATAGTTCAAAAGCTTAGTAAACGGATATACCATTGATAAATAAGCCGGCCGTAATGAAAAGATTGGGGCAGTGTCCGTATATGAAAGAACTCATGATTAATTGTACTCAAAACTATTTTAAGTTGAAGTATGGTATTTGCATCCGTCCTAGTGAGATTTATCTTGGTGATCGACATTGTCCTTGAATTTTGGTCATTCAGTATCATTTATGTAATTGTTCCTAATTGTTTAAGCTAAGAGTATTCTCTTGGATAAGGGTAGTGCAGGAAACACAGATATACGCGCATATTTGTTTATGACTATAGTAGTCTCTGAAGCATTATACCATATACGAATTGTGATTTAGGCGATGATTACTTGATTTATTGGTTCCCAGATCCTTCCCAGACCAATTTATATGGTATGGAGGGAAGTAATTGAAATAAATTTGATTTTTTTTGATTTTTTTAAACACACGGAAATCCCAAGTAAGCAAACAGTTGGGAGGGAGGTAAAAAATAAAGTGACTTTTTTGCCAGTACTAGAATACATACTAGTACTTAAACCATATTTTTGAATATCAAAAGAATGATTTTTTGATAAGCTGATGCATTCCAACACCACTGTAATGCATTGCTATTGTAATATTGTATTGCTCTGGTATTAATATTCTTGTAGTTTTATTACCATTCATGTTAAATTTGTGTTTGGTGTACCTACAGCGCAGAGCACAAAATAAAGTGGGGGAATTAGATTTATTTTCCCGTCGGGTCTATTCCACTTTGATCTGCGGATCTGGGAACCAATAAATCAAGTATCCGTCGCCTTAGCAATTCGTTGCTTGCTCTGACGATCAGGGATACTTAGTCACAGATGCGAGAGTAACTTACCGATCTGCCCATTGCACTCAGTAGCATTCTCCTCACCATGCGCCCCGACCTGAGTACAGGTCAGGTGTGGAGCTAGACTTCCTACAAGTCTTACTGATATAATTCATGAAGATTCTCTATTATAAGGCTGACTCTGTAAAGTGAAGAGGGCATTTCCTGATAATTTTACAGCCTTTTGTTGACTGAATATACAACGCACCATCCTGGGGGAGGTGATGATGCGTTGTCAATGCTTAGTCAGCCTGTAGGCCAGAATGGGGTGAAGCGATCGGAGGCGTACGACAGCTGAATTTGATTGTACCTTGTGCCGCAGCAGTGGTATTTGTAACCATCATTGCAACACATTAATCTGCGTAGCTGCGTAGCGTAGTTGACCAATTTCCCACGTTTGCAAATTAATTGATCAAATTAAAGTGTTCAACTATAACTCTATGAAAATCGTAAACAATCTAAAATATTTCTATAGAAAGAAAAACTCTTTATTTTGTCATTTTGCGCAATTCCGTGCTCTTAATACATCCGTAGGTGTCTTCCTACCTTGATTTATTTATAGCTGCTCGTGCTTGTCATTTGTCGGCCGAATATTCGTAAGCCATGCAGGCAAAGAATTGAGAGCGAAAATATTGAAACTAATCCATTTCATAAACTCGCATGTTAGAGTATCAAATTAAATTTAATGATATAGCTTTCTCACAAATAAAATTGAGGCAAGACCATAATTCCTCAATCAAGATGGCTTCTTACTTCCGCTGTCTCCACTGAGACTTCCGGTTGCAAACCAAAGAGAAACTGGGTCGTGAGCGACCCAGCAATAACGTTTCAACTCTCGGCGGGTGTAATACATCTCGTACACAATTGATTTCATTAAAACTTCGTAAAGCATCAGTCAGGAGGTACAGTGAGACACGCTAGCGATCCAGTCAGGTCCATCTTTGTGTCAGGCCTTATCTCGGACGTTTGTCGAATTACCGCGGGGGAGAGGAACACGACGTAATTTGCCAATCAGAGACTACGAACCAGTCACTTCTACTTACAAAACTGTCCTGCGCTCTTATAAACAAATCGTGACACAGAGCCTTTTTATTAGATTTTTTGAAAGTTTGGAATGTACATGTACAGCCGGCGATAAAAGTCATCTTTTCCAAAATCCATAAGCAGGAAGGTCCCCGGTCTGTAATTGTGGGTAGGCGCTCAGTTTAAAAAAGTTAAGCATGATTGTTTTAGTTTTTTTTATCCCAAAAAGCTAAAAGGGTACCTTTGGGATGCGTACTGTATTCCATATCAAAAGATCTTTCAGGGTCTTACTTCATGCAGACTAAATTGTCAAATAAATAAAGGGTAGAGGACAAACAAATAGAGTCAAAGAAACTAACCCCCCTAAACTACCTTAGGAAGGAACTTCTACTTTTGAAGATTGTTGGTATATTTGTTGAGAAAACATGTGTGTAGAATGACAGAGTGCCCTACTCAGCCTCATTAGAGAATATCTGATGAGCTGATATCGTTTATATAGCACCATACCATGGGAAATCAACAAAGTCCATTACTAACGCACTACACACTTACCTAAGTTTAAACATATGTGCCTAGATTATATGTAAAATAACTTTCTTAATCGATAAAGGATATGTGTTTCCTTCTAACTTCATTATATATGCCATAACATGATAATGTATGTTGTATGCATATATATATATATATATATATATATATATATATATATATATATATATATATATATATATATATATATATATATATATATATATATATATATATATATATATATATATATATATAATAATATATATATATATATTATATATATATATATATATATATATATATATATATTTATATATATATATATATATATATATATATATATATATATATATATATATATATATATATATATATATATATATATATATATATATATATATATATATATATATATATATATATATATATATGCTAACGATACTTTTTGAACTTTTCGTAGTAATACCTCTTACTACATGTATGTTTGATGAAGGTGGCATGCAAGAAAGATGGAAACATTATTTGGATGGCTAAAGATGAGTGTGATTGCCTGCATAGCCGTCATTGGTTATCATCATACACGTATGGCATTCTATTAATGGATACATCTGCTGCCCATTCTTCTGTCTTGCCAAACCATTATCAATGATGAGTGGCACAATAGCCTGAACTGCCACAGTTCTTCAAAATACGCCTCATTCAGATTAGTGGAATGGCCTTCTAGTGACGTATGCGGCTTTTGTAGGCATAGCATACCTGATCGGGGCCGCCCCAATGGCCGAGTGGTTAGAGTATTGCGCTTCGACTGCGCGCTGTGTCTCACCACTGCCAACACACTGGTCTTGAGTTCAAACAAAGCTCGAGTCGAGTGAGAAAGATGGCAGTGACGTTGGTTTAGTCTGTTGTAGCCCAAGGGTACTTCAATTCCTTTACCATTTAAAACATACGCCAAGTAAAGATTGGCCATTTTATCTGACAGACAGCCATAATGATAGTAAACACAGGACAGCATTGATAAATCTTATTAAACACCCACAGAGTAAGCTTTAATATATGTACACTGTCTTATGTTCTGTTAACAATACTTTATGAAGATGACAAACGTAACGGAACTCTATCTGCTCCTTTCCTTTAATGACCATTTTATTGCTAGATATTACGACATGTTGATAATTTAATCTTGTATCGAGACGAAATGAAATACATACTAGTATTGTCGAATGAGAACAATAAACAAGTTGCGATTTAAGGCAATTCCCCTTTGTAGACTGTTCACAGTTTTGTCTTCTCCAATCATAAACTATCATGAGTACTGAGAAGTATTGTTAATTCCAATAGATTGAAACATTTTTGAGAAAAATTGAGTGCTGCTGTTTATCTATAGAAATGCAAAAAGATGAAATCATCAGCATGTACATGTAGCTTCCGTAAACCGTAGGTTATGACGTTCGTTTGAATATATAACATACTAATACATGTAGGTAAATTGAATGTATAACATACTAGTATATATATATATATATATATATATATATATATATATATATATATATATATATATATATATATATATATATATATATATATATATATATATATATATGTATATATATATATATATATATATATATATATATATATATATATATATATATATATATATATATATATATTTATATATATATATATACATACATATATACATATACATATATATATATATATATATATATATATATATATATATATATATATATATATATATATATATATATATATATTATGCTTTCCTTCCATTATCATTTCGCCTTGTACATGTGGATACCGTGTATGTGCAATGCATACGTATGCCACCAGTGCAGCGTACTCTTCGCACAGCATAAAATTGCAATTAAGCGTTACCGCTCTGGTCACCTTCCTCTAATGTCTAAACCCTACTATACATAAACCGATTTTCAATTGATTGTGACTCACAGCACTCTCGTTCCTATCTCTATTTTGGATGCAAAACACGTGCTGGTCCTCATTCCTATTGGTTCATTGTCAAGCCAGAATGTAGCAGGTCCCCCTCAAAAAGCCATTGAGACATGTCAGAGCGTATTGAACATGGATATTTGAAGGTCGTTCTTTACCATTTAAGATGCTGATGGCCTGTATTCCTGGCCACAGTGACACGCACGTTGACAACTCTGCCCTAGTACTGTATAACTGGTTAATTTAGCGTGGTTTTTAATTTGGCGTGCTTATCAACGCCAAATTAAAGATCGCATAAAAATATGTCTACATGAAGATGGCGTTGTTCTGACTGCTCCAGACGCCAAAATAAATACAGGGAAAATACTTTTTGAAAAAAAACGCCAACTTAAGTACACGCCAAATTAACCAGTTATACAGTAAGTGTTTGAGATCCCTTGTCACATGATCACAGTTGATTCGTTGTGAAACA
>OZ012689.1:27702305-27779805 GCA_963942565.1 Maea johnstoni | reverse complement strand
TAACTTCTGTGGGTACAAATCGCAATTTCCCGAATGTCTGATGCCGAATCGTAAAGGGGATTATTGGCCAAAATCCTGTACCAGGATGTTCATGTTTAACGATCTTATAAAGGTTAAGTGGACCATACATGTAGTCATGTGTCAAACTAAAATGAATCTTAAGTCGAGCACAACATCCTAACAGCTAATTGCCTAATTTCTGAGCGATGAGGGGGGTCCTTTAGATTAGCGATCCAGGCTGTTCTTCAAATAAATTTCATAATCTCGTGCATTCTCTAGGTTATGTTACCCCACACAGATATATGAGTGTGTGGCATTGTAATGATTAAGTTGCTGCATACGTATTCCAGGGAAAACAAAAACACGTGTATTGACATTTTCAGGTATAGCATACTTGTGTATTCTTTTCATTACTAACCAACTCCTTCGCTATTCTAAATGGTCATCATTCATTCATTTTCTTTCGCAGAATACTACTTCTATTACAAATCGCTTTGATACCTATAGAAGGACGTTTCTTTTAAACGTTCCTTTCACCAAGACATACACTGTCCATGAAGTTTAGGCTCATTATTCTTCGCGGAACCCCGCGGTCTGTGTTTAGCTACCCAGTACTGTTTTATATCAAGGCAGATTTCAAGGAATTGGGTCCAAACGGGCTAGACATTATGTAAATGTACTATGATGCAAGTAAACGGGGGCTTTAATGCAGCGATGTTGGTCCATTGTGTCAATAAGAGACTTACTATTGTATGGATTATACCACCAAAGAATAGAGCTTTACCGAGTCATTAGTGACGATCATAATGAGGAAGAATATGTGGGCGTTGTTTTTGAGGACCCTTTTAGATGGGATTACTGTGTTTTTATACAGAGTGCAGTATTTCTGTTTGGGTGCAAGGTGTTATTGACGATTTAAGTACTCGTAGTGTGTACTTTAACTTAGCCAGCCGGCTATGCAAACAATTCCTCAGAGAGGGTGGTCGAAACATCCTAGCAGGACCTCACCGCCACCCACGCAAACACTCGTGTTAGATGCAGCAGCAGAGACCTCGCCGCGGGCCTCGATCGTTTCCACAAATATCCATCCTCCTCATAAGCCACTGATGCTTCATTACTGAATACTTACTTGTCCATCTGACCGGCAAAGATAGCGGCAGACGCTACTCCTGTGCAAGCAGGCAGGGCCGCAAATCTTGAAAGCGATGGACTGCCTTGTAAACAGAGTAAACAGAGGCACAGGCTCGAATCCATTGCGCAAACATTGGCAAAGCATTGTAAAAGACATAAGGCTCTAAGAATACATCTTTCCTTTCAGTGAGAAATGCGAGACCTTTCACAGGTAAAGGCTCTCGAGTGATCAACAGAAGACGTGTAATTACTTTAGAGATTAGAAGCACTTTGTCGAGTGGCAGATCAAGGCATTTCACAGTTAGATATTTGTCATGCAATCAGCCACCGCCTGCTGCCTACGTCATTCCAATAAATCTTTACCTAAAATTCCGTAAACCTTTAGTTCAGCATACTTAACGTTCGCAATTACCCCATTCAAAGTTGGAGCAAATATGGTCTGACTACTTTGAAAATTACTCCTCAAATAGAATAAGATTTGAGGGATATTTGAAGAGGAATGGCTTAAACCAGAAACTACAAAAACCTTCAGTCAATTATTTTCCAAAATATTGCCTTATTATCAACATATTTAGACCACGTGCACACTTCAGATGTAAATAGGTTTATACAATAGTAGTAGTAGTAGTAGTAGTAGTAGTAGTAGTAGTAGTAGTATGTTTATTTGCTGTAATTTTCATATTACAAAATCATACGTCATACATCATACAAAAAATATAAATAGCTGTTATACAGTTATAATCATCCACGATTGCGGTTGTCTATCGTGTGTGATAGGACATACCGGGTACATGGGTTAACTTGTTGATACAGCATCATGTTGAAAATTCTTTATCCCGCATTGGTTCCTGTACCGGCCAAAACCTAGAATCATTGTGGACTTATCTTTGTGACAAAAGATTCTTTTGGATATTTATTGAAGGAGAATAGTTTTTTAGAACTCACCTACATCTACATCCTCTCAAATTTTTCGCTAATTTGACAAATGAAGAAAATGATGTCGTCCACTGCATCTCAGGATACTCAATCTACTGCATGTATAAACGCGTAGAACTGGAGTTGGATATAACTTCACTTTTATAATGGGGGTATAATTTTTAGTTTGAGAATGACTAGTTAGATCTAGGATTATGCTAACTTTTACCCCTATTTGATGTCTTTGTAAATACTATGTTCTTTTGATAGAGGCACCGCCCAAATAAATCGAGTTTATGTGTTTGTACCCAATTTAAGAGGGTTTTTTCTGTATTAATTGTTGTACAGTCATTGTGACTGATAATATTTTGTTATTTCTCATTGATTAATTGTATATTTCATGTTTGAATCGACATGGTCAATAAAGATACATACAATACATGTTTATTAAAAGGCAAGTTCCAAAGTAACGTAAATGCAGAAGTCTATTTTCAGATGGAATCCTAAGCATATTTGGGCTCGTGAGATGTTTGGTTGCATCTTAGATGACCAAACACAAGCATCCAAGGTTGCATCACGGTTGAATTTCTCCTCTGAATCGTTGTTCAGAAAGATAATACCCAAATTGGTCTGCGGATTTTTGACTACTTCAGATGTGAATGGTTAATAATGCTCTTAACATTTAATTCCCTATGTTATACGAGAATTTTAGTTCAGTAGATCCTACATAAAACTTCCACG
This sequence comes from Maea johnstoni, assembly GCA_963942565.1. Taxonomy (NCBI): domain Eukaryota; kingdom Metazoa; phylum Annelida; class Polychaeta; order Spionida; family Magelonidae; genus Maea; species Maea johnstoni. Next base: position 27,777,018 of record OZ012689.1, on the reverse strand, counting down.
GTTGTTGAAAAAGGTTCTTGCAAGTGCGATCAAGTGACGATCACAAACAGTGTGCAGTCAGTGTGCAATGCATCAGACCATCCGGCCATGAGGGAATGCCCTGTCGAACATTAGGACTGGACTCGTCAGTCTACCAGAAATAAAAATGTAAGCATCATATTCCAGATGAGCATTCTAAATCCCTCATCCCCAGATGTTTCCATAGTTCAACACTCTCTCGCCCTTTAAAGGAATCCCATTCCTAATACAAATTAGGTGATCAAAGTCACATCAAAGAAAACACCTGATTGTGCGGCGACATCAAAGCCAGAGGACGGGACTGATTGTTTTGGGTTTCGCACCCGCATACCAAAAGGCAGAGACAAACTCGCCATCCTCGTATAGAAAGAGCGTACGGCGGATGGATTCCGTGCCTTTGGTAGCAAACATTCGTAGATTAGGCTTCATTTTGTTGCAATTTGTCCTATTAGCTGGGGTATTGAGCGAGTTACAAGGCATTAGTCACCCACGTCTAGAGGAGAATATCTCTCGCTTGAGTCCTTCGTTAGTCGATTGTGTGTGGTTAGGACCTTCCCTCATTCTCATGTCGTGCGCGGTCTTCTAGGACAAATCGCTCTAAAATACACAATTCCGCTCAAAAAGGACGCCATGACCCCTATGCAGTTCACCGCGGTTTTGGCCTCTGTATACGAATACTGAAAAACACAGGACGCGTAGAAAAATAAACTGATGAACCTCATTGGAGTTGGTTGCTTGGTTAGATTTATCTTATTTCTACCATTTTTTAATATTCAAATTGTACACCTCGAACAACGGAATTTTCATTGCTCATTACGTATAAACTAATATATAGTTTCTTTTCTCATATCAAGGTCTCTTGTTCACATGCCTTTGGTGACGTCATGACATGTCCCGAGCCGCATGGAAAACCAATACCTCTTGCCGAGTTTAAAGACAGCGAGCGTTTCGAGGCACAATGCCTTAGACCGCTCGGCCATAGGGCGGGCCCGCAAGTAGATACCTTATCTCGAAGAAGTGAAAACTGCCTTTAATCAAACGTGACCAGATCTTAAAGTAACCATACGGTAAAAAACGAAACAAAACTATCGAATTCTATAGTCTCCTGTCTTCCCCTGTTAGAAATTACGATGTAATCTTTGAAATCCATTTCTTTGTTGTCCGCATAGGAATCGCGAGATAATTTAATCTTTTGTACCCCCGGTTAGTGCACGGACGGCGCCGCTGGGAGAGCCACACGGTAAATAAAACTCGATTATTGCATGTCTGCCTAGGAAATTTTGATTAAAATTCTGGTTTGGGGTGCAAGGCCATCTGTGAAATGGACGAATCCAGTCAATTTAAGGTCTCATTTGCGGAGTACATCTTAAACACCCTTTGTACGAGTGATGAGATTTTGTTAAACCAACTTCGTATTCACAAAGGGTCGGTTGTATGCAGTTATCTCAGATCACAATCACGAGTCAAGGCTATTTTGGCGACTCTATTCTTAGAGCTGTGAGCTAGATTAAGCACTCTGAATGTTCCACGTTCGATTCTATTGATATTGCACTCATACAAAAATCTATCACAAGACATTTGTGTGTATATTTATGAAAAGTATTAATGAGTATTTCAATTGATAACCAGCCAATATCAACATCATCATTCTTTAGTTATTGAAGATAACAGCTACTTTACTACCGACTGCAACTAAAATTGCTTTCAAAATATCATGAACTGAAGATCGTAACACCTGCTACACACACACACACACACACACACACACATATATATATATATATATATATATATATATATATATATATATATATATATATATATATATATATATATACATATATATATATTCCATGTATGCTGTGATAATGTATCAAACAATATAGCTTATATTTGTTTTGAAAGTGGTGTTTTGATTTTACAACTACCGACTTTAATAGTTATGGTTGAGAAATATGATGATGATAATGAAGATATTTTAAAAAAAGAATAACAATTCATAATGATATGGAATGCCTCATGATATTCACCTCTGGTGAGATCATCTTAATGATTATTCATGATGTCCAATATTTACATCCATGTACTTTACATGTAGGTGAATACAGTCTTATCAGTTGTTGACAAGCTAGTCCCTTTGCCTAAAGTTGGACGCTCTATATTGCTTCTATTGCATATGGTGTTGGTTAGAGTATCTTTAAAGCACAGAAAATAAAAATCTATATTTGATGGTGACGTGCTGCAAAAGATCGTATCGGTAAGTGAGAAAGGGTGCTGTTTGATTGGAAAGGCAGAAATTACATTGTTTTGTTTCTAACAGAACCTTCCAGATTTCATTGAATTGACCATATGAAATATTAATGAAGTGTGTAGATTTTGAAGTTATTAGAAACAGTTATTTACGTTAACATTGTTTTACAGCTTATAGAAACTTTTTTAAATATTCAGAATTTACTTTTTAAATTCTCTATGCATTGTACATTGAAATTGTTCATGTCCCATTGGATATTTTATATATTTATTGCTCTGTCGACGTCATTGTTCTTTAACATTGCCAGTGGACTGCTCTTTTAGTATCTCATGGCACTATATAGCCTGTGTGTGCTAATGTGCCTTTACGTAATCATTCATTCATTTCGTTCACACTTAGAACAATGCCACATGGTATGGAAAACGACTGCATCCATCGGAAAGTGTCACTTTAATTTACCCGCTAGTTTTTCGTGCCCGGCAACCATGAATAATTGAAGTGTAGTGGATGTTTTTCCCCTCCCTGTCACCGAGTCATGACGGCTCGGTGATCCCGCCAGAACGACTTAACCCCCCACTCATTCTCCTTTCCACCAAATTACCCTACTCCCATCAATATTACATAGCCGGGGCGGGCACCTTAGCACAAACGCAACCTCCCGCAATTGGAGCCCCCTGTAGTGCGTTAGAGGACAGCATGTTGGGTCGTAAATGAGGGCAGAGGCGTTTGACGGTAAATAGCCGTAAAGCGGAACAAGGTCGTAATTACGACACGAACAAGAAACCTCTTGCAACTAGTTAGAGGATACCATGTTAGGGGAGGAAGGAGGTCAGAAAAACCTTGGCATTGACACTCAAAAGTATAAATACACAGAGTCGTCATCAGCAACTCGTACCTGGCGTGATGGGGGCAAGGGAACTCGTAGGTCAATAGCCCAATGTCGCGATTGTCATCAGGCGCATGACGCCAACTGAGCACTAGAGTGCAGGAGTCTGGACACTTTTAAGTTAACAATCTCAGGTAGAAGCGTTTAAAGGCGTGTGTCATGATAATTCTGATATGTCATGATAATTCTGAAACTATTTTATTGCAATCGGCAGTCGTCGAGCTTGTCGGAAAATCTGCAATTTTGAGTGGTGTTGCCATATTTTGCAATGACAAATTATGATAATATGCCAAAAGGTGAGTCTGCTATTGGAAAGAAATGAGTTTTCATAATCGTCATAGAATATCGTTTTGTAAAAAAAAAATCAAATCTTTTGACCTCAGAGAGTTGACCAAAGGTGTGCGTTCTGTTTTGCGATTTTGTAATTATATTATTACACCAAATATACGTACTACTACTACTACTACTACTACTACTACTACTACTACTACTACTACTACTACTACTTCTTCTTCTACTACTTTAGATATTGGAGTCTTATTTGCCAAGCGACTATATTGCCGCAAGAACAAGAAGAGCGAACGTGATTTTCTGCAAATAACCACAAAGATTCCTAAGTGTCATAAATTACTTCTAGTCCCTCACACGACAAGGTCAGTTGAGCGACATGAAGTCAAAATGTCTCCTAGCAACGTCATGATAACAACAGTGTGTAAGTGAGATCAAGCTTCGCGTTAGGAGAATCGTTTTACGGCAAAAAGCCAAAAACAGTCAACAGAAGTCGTAATGATCACCCTGTTTCCAACGTGACTGTGGCTTGGTAAAAATTTGATAAGGCAAAATCCGCAAAGGCTTAAAAATTCCAAACGTAACACGTAATCACTCTTGTTTGCCTGTGCTGAGACATACTTCAAACATCATTGGAGGCATGCGCATGCGCGAAAGCAGTGTTTCAATACGGAACATCAATTTCAGGTCATCCTTATGGGTGTAGAAAACTGGGATGATCCTAGACCCGGTTTGTGTCGCCTATCCAGGCCAACTGTTCATTTTTGGTAATTCGTATTTTGTAACCTTTTCCTTGTTTTTGAAATCTACATTGATAATTTTTCCTAAGTGTAGATGTACCATTCATATTGAAATATATGGTCGATAAAGATACATACATTGGCCTGGATAGATGACACCAACCGAGTCTAGTTTGATCCGGGAGTAAATGAATGAGGAAATGTGGCTTTATTTAAAGGCATCGGCACACAAAAGCCATTTAGTGACATAAAATATTACCAAAAAGTGGTACCTTGTCATTGTTGAAGAACAATGGTAAAGCATAATAATTCTAGATGGAAGAAGAAAGAGAGGACCAAGGGATCTTTTACATGCACACACCCTTCTTTTATAGGACAAGCAGGGTGCCACACCAGTCTACGGTTCCCTGGGAGGTGCCAACACCTATTGCACACCATTGAGCAAGCCAATGGGGTGTGCCCCTTGCAGGATAGGTGATCCGGGAATCCACCAACTCACGACTCAGACTACGTGATAAACTTTTATTCCTAACCCGTAGATTCTCACTTAACATATACAGGTGCCACTACATATAAGTTAAATCAGCTAATATCTTCCCCACTTTTTATTTTTCAGATCATGGATTCAAGAATCGCCGTCATCGTTGCAGTTTTGTCCGTCATGCTGGTGGTGAGTGAGCTGGCACCAAGGGCTGAGGCCATGCCCAACTCCGCAGACATCTTACTGGGCAAGAAGGGAAAGATGAACCCCGGCAGAAACAGCTTACTGTTCGGCAGAAAACGCAGCGGCAGCAGCGCCGGAAGTGCCAACAGTCTGTTCTCGCGCATGGGCGCCACCGAGACAAAGCACATGTGCACGGCCATCGTGTCCGCGTGCCTGGACAGACTGGGCAGCGACCTGTCAAATTCCTACGACTCAAGCGACGAAAACTAACAACCTAACCCTTAAAAACATAGCACAATGTAAGTAACAAATAGCTATGATTTTTATATCTCAGTATTGTTGTGCTGCATAGATTTGGCTATATGGTATCTCTCTGGCTTATCTTAGATGAAAAAACAACTTGATATGAAACCAGCCGGTCAACCTGAACAAGCAGGATGCGGCGAATAGCCCAAAAGTCATACTCTCTGTAATGTAAACGATCCGAGAGCCCGGCGCCCTTATTGGTGTTTGTCGCGTAGTGACGTCACTCTATGGCCAGATTCAAGTCCTCCGGCATAGCCAGGCCTTAACTATAGCGCATATAGTAATGTGTCTCTCGTACATATTCATTCTTTATTCATCTAAGGCATCTCTCTCGCTTATAAACCTTTCCATGGGTGTAATTTTTCATTAAACGAAGCTATTCCTGTTGTTTGTTCAAACTAATTTGTTTTACAAAACTAAAAAAGTCAGCATACGTAACATATGGCTTATATTTGACAACAAAACGCAATACAAAAACCTCGAGTTTACTCGGAAATCCGAAGCAAAATTGATGTGCAAGTGTTCCTCTAGGACTTAGCTGTAGCATCTGAAACTTACGAATAGCAAGGACAGACATTCCGTTATATCCTCAATAAGCGCTTCTAATTCCCGCACCCGCAATTAATCGGTGAGATTACTCAAATGGCACACACCCACGGATCATTCAGTTGAAATATAAAAAAGGTGGTATTACGTCCTCAGACTGATGGTTCCACTTATCAAAAACGTTGTCAAGACGGGCCTTATATTCACAGTAGGTAATAAGTCTTCATTCGTGTAGATCATGAAATAGCCATTAGTTCCAAATGTTTCCATTAATGTATCACCCTTTCAACCCGTATGAGTTATGAGTCCATTAATCCCTCTCATAGCGGACCATAAAAGTCCGACCTCATGGTATTAGCTAACTGACAAAGATGAGTTCACGGAAAACTTTTTGAAAATTGATTAGATTTTGGCCTACCACTTTTCTGTAAATAATTGAAACAGAAACAATACATAAGGAAATTATTTACAAGTGTGTGATGAAATTCAGATGACAATTTTAAATGAAGGCCTTTTTGTTCAAATGGGTTGAAACTTACATAACATTGCATTTGATCAAATTGTTCGCTAGCATGATCTCTCATGTAAAGAAACGATTTATTTGTAGAGTTGGTGGATTTGAAAGTGTTGATCGATGACTTAAAATGTACAGGATTTAGAAATCTGTAACTTCGTTTATCGACAATATAGCCAAACCCAATGTCACTGCCAACTTTTTCACGTGCCCCGAACCGAATTTGAAACTAGGCAGTATTGCATTGTATTGTATTGTATTGTATTGTATTATACTGTATTGTATGTTTATTGACTGTAACTATGATCATACATAATATAGTGTTGGGAGACATCAGGTAGACAGTGGTTACACGCTAGTCGACTCGGCTGGTGGGGCGAACCCTGCAGGAAGCAGGTGTTGATTGCTCCCTGTTGCACACTAGTACACTCGGCTGGTGGGGCGGACCCTGCAGGAAGCAGGTGTTGATTGCTCCCTGTTGCACGCTGGTCCACTCGGCTGGTGGGGCGAACCCTGCAGGAAGCAGGTGTTGATTGCTCCCTGTTGCACGCTGGTCCACTCGGCTGGCGGGGCGGACCCTGCAGGAAGCAGGTGTTGATTGCTCCCTGTTGCACGCTAGTCCACTCGGCTGGCGGGGCGGACCCAGCAGGAAGCAGGTGTTGATTGCTCCCTGTTGCACGCTAGTCCACTCGGCTGGTGGGGCGGACCCTGCAGAGAGCAGGTGTTGATTGCTCCCTGTTGCACGCTGGTCCACTCGGCTGGCGGGGCGGACCCTACAGGAAGCAGGTGTTGATTGCTCCCTGTCAATTTCACACCAACAAGCACGCATGACCAAAGAGCAACATGCAACGAACACATTCCTCACTCTCTGGTCACGTGATGGTCCGCGCGTGAAATATTCATAACCTTGCCTCCTTGACACGCAGGCTAATTTCCTAACTACAAGAGCCTTACTATCATAGTGATGAGCGGAACAGACAGACTATTTGCTCATGATTAACTGCGCCTGTTTGATGGTCTGTAAAATCTAATTTTCGAAAAGAATTTTTTTTAGTTGGAATATAGTGGCCGAGCTTACAACATATTATCATTATCCTAACATATTCTAAATATTTTTTCAAATCATTTCCTATTATTCCATTATCAAATGCCAGTCACCTGCCACAATGAATGATATGTACCAATAAAACACGCACATAGACACTAAAGATTCTTATGAAACTTTCTTTCCCATTTTGACCACACTATGGTGACACACTACACAATGTTTGCATTTATTTCTCACGTATGCGCTCTGTCACCGAATTTGTCACTCCTGCAACGAACAATAAAAACCAGACTCTAAGGTGTAAGGCAACTACTGACAACTACTCATAAAATCTTTGAAAAGTGATTGTTAGAACCTGCAAATTTCCTTCAAACAATTGCTATATATATATATATATATATATATATATATATATATATATATATATATATATATATATATATATATATATATATATATATATGTATATATATATATATATATATATATATATATATATATATATATATATATATATATATATATATATAAATATATATATATACCAACGACAATTTTCAAGGAAACATATAGGCGGAAATGGGTTGATACGTACATAACATTGTATATGATCATATATTGTCTCATCACATAAATGCGTGCACGTTAACACGTTCCATGTACAAATACGACTAATCTGCAATACTAGTGTAAGATTTCGTTTTCCATTGTTCTTGCAAAGCAAAATTACAACGAGAACCTAGTGGTAAATCTCATTTTTACATAACCTCGAGAAGTCAGCGCTTTTCGACCAACCAAATCTTTATATTGTTAGCTACATTTGTATAACGTCGTTACGTGTACAATATGTAAGATCCCTTCGTTGCACTATGTCTACTCCAAGATGCAATCAACTTTCTTTCAGAGTTATTTATTTCCGGGGCTAATCCCCCTGTCCCCAAGGCAGTTATGTCTCTTTATACTTGATATTGAATTTGGCGAAGAAAAGGAGCAGCTATCCAATGCATTTGTGTACATAGACCTGTGGCGTTTTGATAAAGACAGCAAAATAGAAAAAATATAACTGTGCTATCCCTCAAGGGAGTCACTTGTCTTTTCATCATGTGTCAATTGATTTGAAATTCCCATAAATCAATGTCTTTTCATCTTTGAGTGAATACTGGCCATGCTTTTCAAGGAATAAGGCGGCCCATCAAAGTCAATGCATTTCATAACTTCTTAGGTCTTTCTATTGTTCCCTCTGTTCTTGCCTCTCAGGGGCATTGTCTTCTGAACTGAATGCTCTCGATCAAGAGATGACTACGCACTTACTATAATCGCAGATTCAATTTGGATGAAAATGATAAAAGGAGCTTCGCAAAAGCAAATATATTTCCCGTTCGTTTGTAAAATAATGGTATACGAGTTCATTGTCATCACAAGATACGAATGCCGAGCCTGCGTCCGAAGTATTGGCTTTTACGTAAAAGATCAAATAGATCACACAGCTGACCTAAGGGATTCGTTGAAACTCGAGGATGCTCTTTCTGCATGTTTCCACACGAAATCAAATGGCATAGTGCATGTACGACGAATTGCCACTTTAGGAATCTACCCTTTTTTAAACAAGATACTAATACACGTAGTGAATACTCAAATCAAAATCTCCAATCGGGCGTGTATGGTCATTTGCAAACGTTAATTGATAGATGAATACCACTCATCCAATGGTTAAGTAGTTTTGTCTTTAAAATGAACTAAGACGTTGTTATCACGAGATAAATTTTACTTTTATTCGAAATTTTGATTATCGTCACATTTTCTCCCCTATAAAACAAAATGGTGACAAATCACCAGTTAATGGTGAATTAGCCCATACCACAGGCATCTTCCCCCCATGCCGGGAGTCATACTCGAAATTTTGGAATTTGAAATATTATTTATCGTCACTTTCGCTGACATAGTTAAGCTTTATACCTGCAAGTTTTTTGTTTCCTATTTTGTATTTTCTGTTCCTTTTGTACTTGTTTGTGATACTTATTTTGTATGAATTGCTGCGAGGTCGTGACTAGCCAGCTGTAATTGCTGTAAGAAACCAAATTGTCCGCGGAAAACCGCCGCCTAACCCCAAATCCCTGTTTCTCACGTGCCCAGTACGGGCTTCTCGTTAGGCAATAGTATAGTATAGTATGCTTTATTGACTGCACTTTCGCGCAAAATCATACATAATACAAATATTTTTACGTAAACATTTATACACAGAGAAAAGGATCAACAAATTTAAATATCAAACAAAAGGTTTGTACATATTAATCGACATAGGTTATTACCTGTAACTAACAGAATTAGTATCTAAACTTCATTACATAAATTTACGATTTATAATGGTGAGACAGCGAGGAGTCTGTCACAATGCATTAGACCATTCGGCTATCAGGGCAGGTCCCCGTATTCGAAACTTGTCCCTTAAGTACTGTTGCTAGATCACGTTTATTAGCTTAAAGACTTTGCCTTGTATAACGCATGGTCTTTATATCTTAATAACACAAAAGACATATAACTATCTGTTGTTTATTATCATTGCTCATTGTGCATGTTTGGCCACCCGGTCATCGAGACAATCCAAGCGCCAGATTAAACTATACAAACTGAAAATAATTCATAACAAATCGTCTCACCCACTTTTCTTCTCTTTTTGCAGGTTGTATATACATGTTTTGTAAATGCACCACCAAGGCTCATCCTGCTGGAATAGAAGATGCCACCAATACGCATGCGTGAAAGCCATATCCTGCTACCGCTTCATAGAGACACTACCCAACAGCAGACAATTTTTCAGTTTCGATTTTTGCTTCATGTACATGAAGTGATAGCTGTATGATTCAAACCGTGTTCATAGTACATGGTGAAATAAAATGATTACATTCATTTTCCTAAATCGCCTTAATATTTGACTTGCTAACTTGCCAGTAGAGTGTAACGTAATTGTCACCGACCCCTCCAGCTTGACTTTGAGAACACCTATGGTCCAGAATGTTTGCCATGTGATTCAACCCACTTGCATCTTAAGTTCAAACATGGTTTGAAAAGTTAGAACATAAGCAGCTCGTTAAATACAATGATATTTTTCAAAATCCATGGAAATATTTTAGAACCAATAGAAACACTACTTTCCGTTAGATATTTCTCTAAATACTGCTTTGTTATCAAGATATTTTCAAGACTGTCTGGCCATCCGTACGCATCTGGTGCCACTGGGTTAATCGTTAAGTGCGGAATCCTGCCTTCCTCTACCTACTGGTCGTCTTAACTATGAGACACGTTGTTGTTAGCACTCAAACAAGGACAAATTCCACAATTAAATAATCTAGCCACATAATCGATATGATATAAATTTTGAAATATGAAATATATTAAAGGGTGATGTCTATGAGAGGCACCAAATGCGCGTGGCAAGTAAAATGTCTGCTGAAGACAAGTTGAAACCTATACCTTGCCATGGCAGGAAGATCTGAATCCTTTCTGTGGTTAGAATATCAAACATAAAGGTTAATATGATGGAGTTAATGTTCATTCTCACAATTGAATATATATATATATATATATATATATATATATATATATATATATATATATATATATATATATATATATATATATATATATATATATATATATATATATATATATATATATATATATATATATATATATATATATATATATATATATATGCAGGTGAACTTGGATATGACGGACCCCTGTATGACGGATGTTTGCATATGACGGACGATATGCTTGGTCCCAGTCCGATGCATATCAAGTATTCGTCATATGTATACGACGGATTTTGCATATGACGGACCAATTTTCCTGGTCCCATTGAGTCCGTCATATCCAAGTTTACCTGTATATATATATATATATATATATATATATATATATATATATATATATATATATATATATATATATATATATATATATATATATATATATATATATATATATATATATATATATATATATACATATATATATATATATATATATAAATATATATATATATATATGTATGTATGTATGTATGTATGTATGTATGTATGTATGTATGTACTACATGTAGTATATATTTATATATATATCACATCTACACACACATGTACCTGGCTCCCAAGCTTGAGGTCTATGGTGCTTCTACAACTGAAGTACACGCTAGAACTACTGGATTGTTTGCCAAATATATTCGTATTTATAAGTATTCGTAAAGAGGGTTTCTATCTCAACGCGATATGACCTAAGCTGTTAAAAGCGACGTTAAAACCAATGCCTTCTATCCTTTACACACACACCTACCTTTACCCATTAATGCTTACAGCGACCAAAAGCAGCCTGACATTTCTAATGAGTTTTTTGGCAAATGCATAGAATAGAATATATTTGTAGGAGAAATGTTCATCAGACCTCTGCCAATAACTCTCCCTCAAATATATTGTAATATCATTCTTAAAAAGTTAAAGAAAAGTTAAAGTTATTGTAAAAATTATCATACATTCAGACGAAAATTCCCAAGGTTTAAATTAGTACCTTACAGGCGCTGATTCATTAACCTTCACTAACTAGAATAGAAACAACCGGTCTATCGTAGAAAGTTCATTAAAAGTAATTGGTTGTTCTATTCAAAAATGCTATACACACAAAAAGGCTAGGTAATTATTAAATAAAAAGAACATTCAGAACACCTACGTTTCGCTAAAAATCTATGTAAGAAAAGATTCGTGTTGAACATGCAGAGTTTAAGAGTACACCGTTTCAACGCACGAGTTCTTCATAATCATACCTACACCAACACGCACTATTCATAACTTTCTCTTCTCTATGATAAAAAGGTTCTCGCAACATATATGATCAATCCAGTAACACCATAACAAGAATAAGCACATATATTTCAATCCAGGCCTTACCCTTATGCTGCTGGTGGCTTATGTGCCCAAGAATGCAAAAACCTGAAAATTGACTGAAACCCTGGCAAATGTTCACTCATCTGAAAGTACTCAGCGCGAGCTATCCAATGAGGCCAACATGACAGGGTTTTAAATGATTTAAAAAAAAGTGCGTCCTTGTGTTTGGACGAAAGTAGTCTCAACATTGGAGGCATTAAGGGAAACACTTTTAAAAGGGCAAGGTTTCATGTTAGGTCTATTTTGGACATAGACACTCATCGCCAGTAACTTGTCTCAGGATAAAGGAACTCAAAAACCGACTTATGGAAAAAAAAGAATAACATTATTACGTTTGTACACGTGTAACAGTACATGAAAGCGTCGCCATTGGCGGAGTTCATATCGAACCACGTGCGATCAGTGAATGACGACGCCATGGCCGGGTTTTCAAGGTGAAATCTTCAAGTGGTTAATAGCACAGGTAAATATGCACTTCTCATGGCTCAGTCGAATGTTTGGCTAGAGCTTTAAGCTTAATCAAGCTCTAATCCTGCAAGAGTACCATGCAAACAGTTTAGTTCCACGTTACTTTGTGCGTGTGGACACCCCATCTAATTACTAACACATCCACACATCACACCTTGACAGTGAAATCGCTCCCTACATTTTACTCACCATTCATCGTGATCTACTAATTGGAGATTACGAAGAAGCGTTCGATACACTGACAATGCCTGTGCCACTTGGAGCCTCTTTAATCTACCATGATTGACTTATGAGAGTTTTGCATTTTCTGTAACTGCGGATATCCCCGAATGAGGTAAATAATGGCGGAAAGTTCCTTTAAATAAATGCAAATAAAACCGGATGAATGAAAAAAAAACACGCATGCAACATCGATTCATATGGAAATCTCTCCTGTAATTCATAACGCGTAAGGAAAGTTGCATTTAGGATAACTTTCACAATCATGGATCAAAATGGAAGTTGCAAGTGATACCATTCATCAGTTCTATTCCAATATCCACAATGCCCGTTGTGTATCGATTGGATTGAGAAAGAACCACAGAACACTTGCACACTAAATCATTGAATACTAAGCGGGTACTACATGCAATGCAATCAATTAAATCAATGCCATTCATACTGTCATAAACAAAAAAATAACGATCACAACGTGTACAAATAAGAGCAAATGTTGGAGAACAGGGGACACTTTCGTAATCGTGATATATATCTACAAACATACACATATATATACTAATATATATATATATATATATATATATATATATATATATATATATATATATATATATATATATATATATATATATATATATATATATATATATAAATATATATATATATATATATATATACATATATATATATATATATATATATATATATATATATATATATATATATATATATATATATATATATATATATATATATATATATATATATATATATATATATATATATATATATATATATATATATATATATATATATATAGAGAGAGAGAGAGAGAGAGAGAGAGAGAGAGAGAGAGAGAGAGAGAGAGAGAGAGAGAGAGAGAGAGAGAGAGAGAGAGAGAGAGAGAGAGCAAACATTTAGTAAAATAGGCATTTCACTGAGAAAGTGACATTTTACAGCAATTGAAAATGAATAGCCCAGAATGCATGCCAAGACCGTTTAAACTCCCGCAGGAATCTCATAAATTAGTCCTAAATAGATATTCAATGAACATCTGCAGACAATACCAGAAATACATTTACTACGCCAAGGACTGCTTCTCGTGGTGTTTGAATGCGGATCACTAGGGACCTCAAGAAGATTGAAATGGAATCATCTGCTCTGTACATCCGGTAGCAACATTCATAACAAAAAACCTGTCAACCCACTGGCGGATATTTCTGTGACGAGAAGTGCTGTCGTCTCTGGAGCCACAACAAAGCATATTGCCAACTGGAGAAGCTAGTAAAACTATCTAAAACGTAAAATGAGAAAGCGCACGAATCAAAGCTAGGTACGCGGCCAAGGCCGCAGATCAATCAAAGAATTGGTGCACGCACGTCAAGAATCGTCATATTCAAATCTTGAAGCAAGTCTTTACTATCCAAATAAACAATAGATTAACAATAAATTCATTTTCTATTGGAAACGAGGCGAGGAAAATTCTATAGAAGGTAGGCACACATCTATAACAGGTGTCTTTGCTCCGACTTTACCTTTCATAACATGCGGGGATTGGCAATCTAATTCAGGAGAGATGAACTCATTATTGAAAAATCACCGAGTGCTTTCAGAATAGCACTGAACTATTTGTAATATAGCCTTGTCCTTAATAATCACAAGGGTATATAAATGTAAATGACTTTTTCTCACTTCTCCAATACAACGAATGTATATTCTATATAACTATTTCTATCACCGAGTGATCTTTATAAGGCTTAAGCATAATCTGAGAAAGAGCGCCTGGTTTTGGGGAAATACTTTTTGTAAATGGTTCAAACCTTTAAGATGACTTGCCATTACTCCCATATTAAAGCAAATTCTAAAGATAATATTCAATGAGAAAAAAATATCCTAAATCGCAATTCTTCATTCAAAATGTCACCAAAATAGAAGTTTCTTTCGATGACAGCAATCATTGCCCGGTTGATAGGATGACTCTAAGGGGGTTCTTAGAAGACACTCGTATGAAAAGCAGTTTTGTTAAACATGGAATTTTTTAAAGATGCTATTTTAATAAACTGCAACTGTCGTACCATTCCTTTAAGGGAAGTTTTCGTGAAGATGTATGTGTGAAAATGAAGACAGAAAACTTATTGAACACTTCATAAATTGCAACTGTCGTACCATTTCTTTAAGGGAAGTTTTCATGAAGATGTATGTGTGAAAATGAAGACAGAAAACTTATTGAACACTTCTGAAATTAAACTCCTTTTTAAGTATTCTCAAAATGAGCATTCTTCTCGAATACTTTTGCCAGAATAATTGTATGATCTAGGTATAGATGTGTTCAAAACTGTCATGCCAAAGAGCGTTTTCATTACAAAATTAATTACTTGTTGAGTTGTAGAAGTGTTTGATGGTCATTTTGGAAATTACAAAAATAACCACGGTAATCGACTGAAACTACCGTTTTGTGCCGACTCATATTTCGAAACCAGTAGAATTGCATTTAATAAGTGTATCTGCTATATGTATATCGTATGTCCTTTGCAGTTGTAATAAACATGTAAGTAGAATGCATTCTTTCTGTTCTTATAGGGATATCCAAAGGAATGGTGCTATCTTGATAAAATAACGGTGTCTCGCAGTGAATGACGCATTTTGTAAGATACATAGAGAAATCACACAATGGAAATATGAAAGAACGAGAAGAGAAATGACGATGAGGAGGACAACTAAAGAAGAGGGGGAGTAGAAGCAGGGTCTTAGCCAGGACTTCAAAAATACCTGTCCAAAACAGCAATTCCATAATTTTTGCCGTCCAGATTTAGATACTTATCTACTTCAATTCCCTATACTCACCACATGTAATAGCCTATTGTGTCAAAAAGAGCAATTTACACTTCAGCTATGTCCCAGAAGATGGTTTCTTAGTAAAATATTTGGTTATTATCCCCAAAGAGTAAAAATTGACAATTCTTCATAGAAATTTTGCCTGTCCAAAAAGGAGCTTTTCAGGAAACTACCTGTCCAAAAGACAGGTAGGACAGGTCCTGGCTAGTTCCCTGAGTATAAGTAAATATGAGACATGAAGAAAGGATAAGAAAGGTAAAAAGAGCAGATGGTCAAGAAAAGAACAAGAAAAGAAAGTGGAAGCTCAGATGACAATGACAATGATGATGATGATAATGAGGATGTTAAGAAAGAAATATTAAGAAATATTTACAAAGTTTAGTGTGTAGATCAATTTAAACAGTGAAAAACAGCCAGCAAAAGGAAACAGAAAAGACAAAATCTGTGTGGATAGGTTTAAACTATAAACTCGTGAGGTGGAAACTACGAACTGAAATGATACAAAGAAAGCTAAAAAGAGACAATCTCGATTTTAACCAATATGTAAGATTTTAGTAAAGCAATTTATGTCATACGATATTAATTTGATGGAAAGGCAGGTGGTTAAGCCATCTATATGTAGAATAGGGAACTAAGTCAATGGATAAGCACGCTTTTCTATGTCATTCTATAGCCCCATCTGATGGCCACATTCTAAACTCAGGTTTGGGAATATCAATGGATTATTATCAAATTTTCTATTCTTCTCAATATGTATGATGATTGACAAATATACACACTCCCAGTAGTAGTGGTAAAATACTAATTCAATAGATGAGAATCATGGAAATAAATCAAAAAGTCAACGTATCAAAATCATTTTTTTCAATAGTCAAATAATAGGTTGATATCAATGACAGTCCTATTGAGAAGTATTCGTGTTGATTGGTAAGAAAGAAAGACAATTATAATATCCTGGCCAAGGACCTCCCTTTCCATACCTCATCACTGATAGGTGATTAGGGTCAATAACTCATTAAATATAGTTTATAAGCTGTTAATGTGAAGTGCATCCTCATCTCTGATCAATGAAGAGGAATAGACATTCAACGTAATACCAGATGCAGAACAAACTACCATTTTTACAAACCCTGGGCTGGCTGGAGCAATATAATGGAGGCTTTCCCTACATATTTCAATGGGAGACAAGAGACAAGAGAAAAACAAAGCAAATGCTGGTTTCAAAAATACTGTATCTTTATTCACCAAATAGTATTTACAGTTTATACATGTAGATAAAATGATTATTTCAAATACTACATTACATATTCATGTGTATTTGCTTTGACTCTCACTCAAAAAACGTAACAAAATAAAATTCTTTAATGTGTTGCATTCCAGAAATGATTTATTTTTTAAATATTTGAGGGATATTCATAAACAAGAGGTTAAAGTTTCTCTGAGATCAGCTTGTCTTTGAAGCAATTTAGTATAATTTCTTTACACACACGCACACACACACACACATATATATATATATATATATATATATATATATATATATATATATATATATATATATATATATATATATATATATATATATATATATATATATACCGTATTTTCGCGCGTATAAGACGCAGCCCTTGTTCAGGCCTTTAAAAAGATGTATAGACCTTAGCTTTGTGTAGAGTATGCACCCCCCTTTCGGCCCATGTCTCTAGCTATTTTCTAAAAACAAATGAAAGAAATGGGGGTCATCCTATTAACTAACTACCATTGGATTCGGACAAACATTACGTTGATTGTAATTTGAAGTCACTATGCTACTCTATAGACAATAGGGGCTTGGACCATGGTCTTAGCCAGCAGGGCGTCTGGGTGCCTTTTTGGACACCCAAACCCTTAAAAAGAACCCCTTAGGACACCCAAAAAATTGTGTGTGGAATTTCTAAAAATCTAATTCTCAAGCTTATAACTGAATTTTTTCATCTCCTCATAATTCCCATGACATTGTTTAATGATATCATGCCTTATTTTGATGAATTTAGACATGTTTATAGTTGAAATATGTGTATATTGTGATCCCCCTTAAAAATTTGGACACCCAAAAATTTTACAACTGCCAATTTTAGGCACCCAGTTTCTAAATCCTGGCTAAGACACTGGCTTGGACATTCATGCAGTGTATTGTAGTGATTGTGCGTAAAGTAGAACCAGCTGGACAGGTCCGATATAACAAACAATTCACTATGGTGTCTACGGCCAGATAAGGTTTTACCAGTACTGCTGAAGTTGAACCGTTAGAGACGTACTAAACATGTTAGAAACACAATTGAAATGAAATCATACCCGAGCCTCAATTCTGATACGGGTTGCGGTAATGGCTGGTCATCGATTTGTGATCTCTGTGTGGCCTTGGCACTCGATGTAAAACACCCTAGATTTCTAGCTTTATGTATAAGACGCACCCCTATTGAGTGTAAAAATTCGTGTAAAAAAGTGTGTCCTATACACGCGAAATACGGTGTATATATATATATATATATACAGTCAAACTTGCCTCAACGACCACTTCTCTTAAACGACCACTTGCCTTGAAGGACCGTTTCAAATCCCCCCAATGCTATTTCCTGTATATTTTACCTTGATTAAGCGACCACTTGCTTGACGCGACCAACGACCATGACATCTTATCCCCAAGAGTAAATGGTCCTTCATTCAACGGACACTTGAATGCCTTGACGCCTTGTATATTGGAAAGGGCACAATAAAATTATGAATTAATCGGTAAAAATTTGAAAGTGTATCATATCTGAGGGTCCTCAATTAATGATATAGTTCAACTTTTATTTTTCTGAATTGTTTATTCTTAATATATTAATGAAGAAATTTCAACAAATACAGCTAAACATGACAACCTCAATAATTCCAGGTCATTGTTGGAAATTCTGTTTTTTCATAACCTCGCTCAGACCCTCAACCCCTTCTTAAGAGACCACCTCTTTAAAAGACCACTTTTGACATTTCCCTTGAGTGGTCGCTTAATAGAGGTTTGACTGTATATATATATATATATATATATATATATATATATATATATATATATATATATATATATAATCAATCACACATTTCCATATATTACAATTACACCTTTTCTTTACATGTATGATTTCAGACAATGGACTAGGACAGTTAAGTGGAACATGCTCAAGGAATTTCAAAAGCAATTATCCTTAAGTCAAAAAAGATATCATTTTAGTACAGGTGCAAAAACACAACAGGTCTTTCTTATCCTGGTGATGGTTAAAATGATGAAAACCAACTTAATGGGTACGTTTTTATCTCTTTGTTTGAAAATGATCAAACATGGTATAAATTAATAAGACATCATTGTGTGCATCCGATAATTTTGCATGTGGTCTTTTTTTTGTAATTCTCTGCAAAGCAGATGTTTTTTTATTGCCTCTCAACATCATCTCATTTCAAAAGTTTCAATAACACAATTCCGAGAGATAATCAATAATAATCAATGATAAATATCAAGCGTGTGGTCTGAATTACCTTTATTTGATCACGAAAAATGTATGGCAATACCAATATTGCAATATTGGTAAAATAGTAGAGCAATTTGAAAAGGTAGATTCAATTACCAAGGAAGGTCTATATATACATATATATATATATATATATATATATATATATATATATATATATATATATATATATATATATATATATATATATATATATATATATATATATATTGTACTATGGCCTTGGATTCGTAGATCTGGCAAAATAAAACAACAAAACAAAATCACACATTCAGCCTATTTTACGATGGCAAAATTGGTCAATGTAATTTTTTTATTTCATAGAGAGTGGAATAGTGAATATGACATCTGTTATGGTGCAACAAGCTTTTGGTAGATGTCCTCCAAGCTCAAGAACTTCCTATCAGAAATAGGTCCCAGTGGATAAAGGGGTTTGCTTGTGTAGATGCTATAAAACATCACAGGAACCTAGCACCATCTGTAAAGCCTTGACATATGCTGAAACAAACAGGAAAATAATGATAAATTCACAAAAAAGGATAACAATATTTTCTTTGGGTATTTATTAAGAGGTTAAAAGGAGGAGAGCACATTTTCTTTAAAATATTGCTGAATACATGAATGAATTCCTTTGTACAACATAAAAATAAAAACTGACCATTGCAGTTCACAATAAACAAATATCTAACAGCAAGTAGAGTAACTAATATTCAAAATATCTAGGCCCCATACCACGTTCCAATAATATCCCAAATATTGTGGGTTTCCTAAGAAGTCTTCACATTTATTATGAACTATACAACTATGATGGCATAACGCATATGAATAGATTTAACCCATTTATGCCTGGATCTCTTACTGTATCTATAATATTTATGGGAATAACATTGGAAGTAAGCAGGTATTGAGAAAATATTTGAAGGAGTATTATTCATTAGTTTCTGATCAATACATCTCCATCAAATATTTTTTGAAAATAGCTTGTGTTATAGAGTAATCAATAAAATTGACAGGCAATTTTGAGCACTACCGGCACATAAAACTAAAATGATAATACACATACTTTTCCTTTAATTTTTTTCTTGTTTTCTAGATTTTCTTTTTAAGTCAATTTTCAATCTTATAAATGTCATCAGTTAAGGTCATCAGAGATTATGATATTTTGTGGTTGAGCGGTATATTTTCAAAGCCCTGATATGTCAATCTGCATCAACTCTTATGAAGAATAACATCAGCCATTGGGGACAAGACCTACCTGTGGGATTTCTGTAAAACACACAATTATTAGCACAGGTCTCAGGGCTGGTGTCCCATATACTGTCCCCACAGCTACACAGAGCAGGCAGGTGAATATTCTGGCGGTAAATCTTTTCTTTCAGGTTGGCTCGCAGAGCATCAACATATCTATAAGAAATGGATTACCAAATCTATATAGTTGTCATAGTGTTAGTAGTAGTAGTAGTAAGAGTAGTAGTAGTACTGTATAACGGGTATATTTCCCGGGACTTTTATTTCCCGAAAAATGATGTTTGCTACTTTTTCCCGTTTTTTTATTTCCCGTCCTGCACATGGCTGCACTCATATTAAATTTACCGAAAGTGTGTGTTTTCGCTTCTGAATCTATTAGTGCAGACGAATGTTGTATGCACTGAATGTGCCGTGGTGTGCAGGACAACGAAGCCATCCCAGCTCAATTGAGCTGACGTGGCTAGCCCTATTGTTCTGCGCATTAATAGCAATTAGAGCAGCATAAATCCAGGTCGGACCGGTTCGTGGGCAGGTTGAGAAACTATGTGAGTACTGCAAACAGTACTAGAATACACTCAAATTATCAGTCCGCCTGAATTTATCCATTAATACATGGGGCGCCTTATACTGGACAGCTTTAAAATGTCTATTTGATATGATTGTGAGTTACTACTCACTTACTGTCATAAATGTTTCAGCCAAATGAATATGTTTTACTGTGTATCGTTGATTGTTGACTTTTGGACATAAAATCTGCCACTATTCAGATAACATAAGTCGCCATCTGCTGGGCAAGCGAATTACTTAAATATACGGCTGTATTACTCAATCTGAATACAAACATCGCTTGCCCCAGCATACCAACAAAAGTGATTAAAGATAACGTTTTTATTGTTCCCGTCCCAAACTCATTCGGTAAATTCGGGAACATTAAGCACACGTTAACATTACCCTTTATACAGTAGTAGTAGTAGTAGTAGGGCTGTGCTCATCAGCCATTTTTTTGCGATCCGATTAATTGCCTAATTTTTCTCGATGACGATTTTCTCGATTCGATTCTGTCACGCGCGGTAGTGCTTGGAAAGTGTGGTGGGGGCCGGACCAGCACCATGTAAAATACATTGCGTGGCCCTCTCCACACTTTCCCAAGTACTACCGTGCACGATAGTATCTATCGTAGTGCAGTTTCAATGGCGGCCGGCTGTGGCCGCGGTCTTTTTAAAGAATAGGGTAGGCTCTTTTGTATTTTGGGGGTAGGGAAAACAATGGAGGTAGGGGGGGCCGTATTGAGTTCGGCAATTGATGTCCTCTCATGTTGAACATCGATCTTACGACTTTGCCGATCCATCGATGTCGTGCCTATCGAGCCCAGCCCTAAGTAGTAGTAGAGTTAGTAGTAGTAGTAGTAGTAGTGTTAGTAGTAGTAGTATTAGTAGTAGTAGTGTTAGTAGTATTAGTATTAGTAGTAGTAGTAGTAGTAGTAGTAGTAGTAGTAGTAGTAGTAGTAGTAGTAGTAGTAGTAGTAGTAGTAGTAGTAGTAGTAGTAGTAGTAGTAGTAGTAGTAGTAGTAGTAGTAGTAGTAGTATTAGTAGTAGTGGTAGTAGTAATAGTAGAAGTGGGAGTCCTAGTACAGGTGAACTTGGATATGACGGACTCAATGGGACCAGGAAAATTGGTCCGTCATATGCAAAGTCTGTCGTATACATATGATGAATACTTGATATGCATCGAACTGGGACCAAGCATATCGTCCGTCATATGCAAAAATCCGTCATACAGTGGTCCGTCATATCCAAGTTCACCTGTAGTAGTAGTAGTAGTAGTAGTAGTAGTAGTAGTAGCAGTAGTAGTGGTAGAAGCAGTAGTATTAGTGTTAGTAGTAGTAGAAGTTGTAGTAGTTGTAGTAGTAGTAGTAGTAGTTGAATTTCATTAATCAACAACTGTAACTGGGTGAAATTGCATGAAAGAAAAAATTATATGATCATCTTAATCCATCCAAATGTGGATAATGCTCGATAATTGTGAATATCATGATTTAGCATGTCAAGATCTCCTCGTTCTATATTGCAATATAATATTGTTTATTTTTTCTTTCCAAAACTACATCTAGCACATTAAAAGATCCTTAAATAATTTCTAATCACCAGTATTGCTTTGCAGTAATACATGAGATATACCTTTCTAATTCTTTACTTTTCTGTACTTTTCTTTTCTGCTCTATTTCTTGTTGCCTGAATTCTCGCTCTTCGTGGAGCCGCCTCCGCAGCGCCTCTTCTGATGTCTCACCTGCAGAAACGATACCCGGCAACACAAAATGAGGAAAACGCATAGAAAGAAAACATGATTTGATAATGTAAACATGTTTAATGAAATTTTTATCAAAAATATCAAACATAGGAAATATTTGAAAGGATTGGATACCATGCTGAGTTTAAGAATGCTGATTGATATTGCACGTTTTAAGCTCCTGTCGCACTTTCACAGACTTGTGTAACAATGCAACTGTTTGACACCCATGATATTGTTAAACTTACATTTAAAAAGTGAGTAGAACAATTTGAATTGGCATCTTTATCCATGTTCGCAGGGATTCTACTAAACACGATAATTATCGAGCATTAGCTCAGAGTGAGCTGTATTGTCCATTACCCTCCACTGACCTGTTACAGGGTCTGTTGTAGCCACCATAAGTCTGGCCTGTCTCTCAGCTCTCTCCCTCTCCTCCTCCTTCTCTTTCTTTAACCTAGAAGATAAAAACACCAATGAATATGTCAACCTGGGAACCTTTCGAAGTTTGACAATTCCTAAGGACTCAATGGAATCAATATATTTTATAGATGAGAATTTTCCTAAGCTGAATAACTGTTTAAGTTGACTAGCCTCTAGGGGTAGTAAGATATTAGGCAACTAGCCCGGACGAGCTATGAAAATATGTGTTAATACCAAGCCCTAAATACTGTAGATAAGCCTATGAAACAAGAGGAATAGACATACAGAACAAAGTTGACCAGACGTCTGCCAGTGCCTGATTGTACAAACACCCATGCATATATCAAAACAATAAGCCAAGCACTTTGATGATCCACGTAGCTTGCAAATTAAAGCTTTGTTCAGTAATGAGGTCATCCAGGACCAGGAAACTGGGTGGCAATCGGATGTGCGGTCATGCATTACACATTTAGTGCAGGAATTGGATGCCGGCACTGTACACATACATACCTGCTGATATTCTTGCGGTGTTCCTTGCGGCGTATGTTTTCCTTGACCTGCTCGCGCTCTATGTCCATAAAGAGTCGGCGGTACATTGCACGCTGGCTCACCGCTCGCTGTTTCTCCTCCTCGTTCTGAAGACCTGGCTTGATGTTCGGCACGGGTAGATTGCGCTCTACCTGGCTACCCAGTAACTCATGTGCTACAAGAAAGGTGTAATATGTGGATATCAATAGGAAAACAATAATGGCCCATGCCTAGCACTATGCACTTGGTTTGAGATAACCAAATTGTTGGACGATCCAAATATGGTAGTTTTACCCATATATGGAACCAAATATCATTCTCAATGCCAATTAGGAATCCATTGAATTTATTTCCTTAGTAGATGTTTCTACCTGAGTTGCAGAAACATGTTTATGCATACATAAAACCAGCTCACATCATTTTCATCCAGGATAGGTAGGTGGTAAGACAAATTTATTTTAGAATAAAAAGGAATGTGATTAGATAATCATCACTTTTAATTGCATTTTATTCATATCTATTTCTAGGTCCTCAGCTAGGTTTCTTAATTCTCATGCAATTGTTTCTCATGTGTTTTCACTTACTGCTCCTGCGAGCTATCCTGTCCTGTCTGCTCTCTTGGTAGGTGTCCAGCTTAAACTGCACCACCTTAGGTCCAGACTGTGTCACTTCTGCAGGTGCTGCAAAATAGAAAAACAATCATATAGTGGAGATGAGTATTTAAATTGAGGGTCCCATTGGATTTGATAAAGAGCAATTGGCATAATATTTAGTGGACATAAAGATTTAGCTTTATATTCAGACCTTCATCTTTTTTATTGGTACAGCAAACAGAGCAACATTTATTTAACTCATTGACTCCCTGAGAGAATGTGTGGTCAAATATCTAGATGTAAACCTATTGGAAATAGCTGTTGAGTAGGATTGTGCGCAGTACAGCATTAAGAGCCACATGATAATATTTTTACTTAGGGATGCAGATCTTTAATTCTAAAATGATCTGATCCGATATTGATATTATCAAAAATGATACAATATCTTAACAATACCTCAACTTCTACTTACAGGCTCTGATTGGCCTGCGGGGAGTAATGAATCAAGTGGCGTCTTGTCACCTGATCTTGTGTAGCTCAATTTCAAGTAGATTCTTGTTTATGATATGCTAAACGGTTTAACCGATAATATCGTTAAGCATATCGTTATAAATAATTTGAAATGATCCGATACTTTGCCTTAACAATGATCGCTGCATCAAATTAGGATCCACACCCCTATATTTAGTCAATAGAAATCACATCCAAAATAGATGCCCTAATTAAATATAAACAGTGGAAATTTGAAATTTAATTTGAGGCTCCAATGTTGTACCAGAAAAGTCTTCATCTTCTTCCTGTGCTGCAGTACTTTCACCATTTCCCAATTCCACCACGTCCGGTACCAGGGTACTGCGAGATACAGGGTGCTGAAACAGCGGAAGAAAATATAAGTGAGAACCCCACTCCACCTTATTACTAATTATTAGTAGGAGTGACCAAGGAAATGTGGACAGTGCACTAAAAATATGGGTTTTGCAATAGGTAAAATGATAGTAATTGGCATAAAATAACTCGCCATATTTTTTACAACTTTGAATTATTCATAAAAAAGAAGGTTTTTACTGCATTTTTATAATAAGTATCTACAAAAAACTACAAAACTGAAGATGGTTTGTGGTTACTAGCTGCAATCTTAGATTTAATCTAACAATTCTAGCCAGAAACAGGAGTACCCGGGGAACACCACCACCTTACAACAAGTAAAAAGACATGTCCATAGCAAGAATCTCAGTGGAGCAGTGTTGGGAGACAGTGAGCAGTCAGCAGCAATGCCTTGGACTACTCAGCTATCATGTGAGTGTAAACTTACATCCAAAGTAGCAGAGGTCTTCCACACCCCACCAGGAAGGTCATCAGATACAAACTCATCTGAGATCACCTTTCGTGAGAGAAGATTCCGCCTGGCTTGATGTGTGAACTTCCTAACCTGGAAAATAAATGGATAGATATAGAACTAAAAAAAGGCCTTTTTAACCCATTCATACCCGTAGCAGCCAAAACTGCTACAAATCAAGTAGACCTCCAGGTATGAAAGGGTTAAAAAGGGAATTAAGGTTACACACCATCTTTTTACTGGACACAGATATATCGGAAACTTCCTCATAAGTACATTTAAAAAAGGCTTAGATGTGTTCACAACCATATTGTTTTCTCTATTGAGTTGTAAAAAATATCTACCTGATGTCTATGTTCCTCAAATGCCTGAACCTTGTCTAAGTCTGAGTCACTGGTGGCGCCATCTATACGAAGCAGAAGAAACTTGATCAACTAGTGTCATTCCAATATACTTAGTTACCGGCGTTACCGATATACGAATTATAGGATTTACATTGTGGATGAAGTTGAGCACTATGGTTTATTAGCTTTGCCAATATTACCTAGACACTTCTTAACATACATAACATACAGTATATACATGGTGAGAATGAAATAGGGTAACATCTCGAGGTGCAGACACCTCTAACAGGGAACAAAGGTAATTGAGTTCTTTGTAGAAAATCTGTAAGATGAAAACATCTTCTCTGAATAAGAAAAAACAAGAAATCAAAGCAGCTGGCAGGATCGCCAGAAAACAGGAAAGCAACATCTAGCAACTGACATTAAAACTCTAATGTGCCTTCATTCAGGTTGTATAAAAAGGACATATCAAATGATAAAATTAATATCATTGTCAAGATTATAATCATTGTCATTTCTATTATTCTATTAAATGCTTTTATATATTGATGGGTCATTATCGTCCAAACTACAATCATCATTATTTACATAATCATATAACTATTATAATAATAATCATTGTTAATACTATCATTATCATTATTAATATTACTATTATGAATACTAATATTATTATTATCATCATTATCAGTTTATTATTATTATTATAATTATTATTATTATCATTATCATTTTCGTTATTATTATCACCATTATTATTATTATTATCATTATTATTATCATTATCATTATTATCATCTTTATCATCATTCATAATAATAATATCATCAATATTATTCTTTTGAATGCTTTTAGACATTGACCAATATTGGACCATGACAAAAAACCATCGCTCATTTTCAGATTTCTGAACCAAACTAGTCACAGATTAGCAAGTGTCAGAGGTTCCTACCCCTATCTGAAGAGACTGGACTTGTTTGGATGGTCAACTGGGTTTCATCTCTCAACAAACACCTGTTCTTCCTGGGTGTAGCAATCTCTGCAGCAAAGGCACTCTGTCCCACAACCTTTCCTGCCATTTCCACCTAAATACAGGAGAGAGATAGAGCAAGATGACACATGATTCTAATATGTCAGGCACATCATGAGGACAGAAAGCCTTTAAAAAGCACATGCTATGACACTCAAAGTTTTGTTGCATGTGAGTTTTATAATGTTATAGTTAAATATCAGACACTTTATCTTTAATTTCAATACTAATAATGTGTGAATGCTATGTTTATGATTGTTATACAGGTGATTTTGCGACAAAACCAAGTGCTGTATCCCAGACTTTTAGCTACATGTAATGGGTCATATCAGGATATTACAGGACATGGAAGTTAAAAAATAAATATTGTATTTGACTAGAAAACTTTATATATTCTGAAAATAGACCTTTCAAAATGTGTGAAAAAGTTTGAGTTTTTTTTATTTTGTCATGGCAACCCCCCGGGGACTAGCCAATTACCTGTAATTTATGATCACCTGGGGTCTGGACAGGACAATAAGAAAAATGCCTCCATTTTTTATCTAGTAATTAAAATTAAACTTTTTTTCTACAAATTAGAAATATGTATACCAGTAGTAAAATTTGATCTATAAGAGTTTGTCCTATAATCATAAATAAATTATTTATTGTTCATTTTTGATTGGAAAAATCCAGTCTCCTACATTTGAGATGCTATTTTTTCATTAATTTTCTTATTTCAAATGATAAAATCATAATTTTCACAACCTACCCTCTCTATACCAGTATCTTCATTGTGGCATGAATTATTTTGACCAAGGCCATGATGGGGGGTGCTACTACCCCCCTAGACATTTGTCCTGTCCAGACCCTGCTGGGGTGCGGACAGGAAAAATGGGGTCTGGACAGGACAACAATATGCATATATGTTTTGAAATAAATAGCAAATGTAGAAATTCCTTTTCCATAATTGAAACAGGAACACACTACTGAATGGAATTAACATATATGTTGTACTATTAAGGTGATCTTATTCTTTGAATTATGACAAAAAATTGACAATGTATGCAGATAACCTGATACAAACCACACCAAAAAAGTTGCTAAATGAAATTTAGGAAGTTGGATTTTCCATACAGCCAATCCCTAGTAACTGCCAGGTGGGATAGGTTATTCAGTTACATCCAATCTCAATATATAGATTCATATTGTTATTTCAAATTGGAATAGGTGCTTATTAAAATTCATTGACTCAACTTATTTATAGGCGTGTAACATCCTGCAAGAAGCCATTTATTTTATCATCGATTCATCAAGGCGGCTAATATAGGGAAGAGTAGGAAAAGTAACTACTTTAACCCCTTGCATCAGACAAATAGTTCATTAAATTTAAGTTTATTTTGTTATTAAGGTTTTAGCTGTTAGAGTGACAGCTCATCAGTCACCACCCTAAATGATTATCTGTCAATTACCTATTATTGCAATCTACCCTTCCTATGTGAGTAACATGTATTGACCATCCTACTTGAAGGGGTGCCACCCTTCATGAATACTTGTTAATTACAATTGACCAATCCTCTAAGTAGTACATAAATACCTGAACATGGAATGAGCAAGCAGACAGGGAGACAGTGAATAGACAGAGCTGGAGTTTCATGATGATGGTTTAGGCTATGAACTTGAATCAATATGTAAAACTACATATAATTAGTCAAGTGTACTCTCTGACCTATCCCCACCATAACACCTGTATATAGATGAGCGTAAAAGACCCCTTGATAAGTCACAAATTTCCCTGTGACAGCAGTTTTAATCCTGTCTACTAGTGTCTAGACTGAAGTGTATTTCCTGTCCTGACATACTTCCTTTTAGGAAGTTGTGTGTATTTCAGTATCCTATCTTGACTCAATTCCCATAGGGAGTTTTAAATCATTATTTCCTACCAGCAGGATAAACCAGAGTATAACTTACAAATCATTAAATATATTGTACTGTGAATTGACGCTAACCACTCATAAAGCAGATCATGAGGGCTGAATGATATGGTAGTGAGTTAGTACATTACACTTTAAACTACTGTATGATTATATTCAGCTCTCATAACTAGCTACTATGTTTAATTTTGATTCAGATGTTGAGAGTCCTTCTGAAGTCCATTACCAATGACAAATGAAATATAGATTTTTATGTGTATTCCATTGAAATTATCTATCTCAAATATGTTAATTGGAAGGCATTATTTTGAAGGCAAAGGTGTAAAAATGTTAGGTAAAGGAAGTTAAGGAACTGACTAAGCATATTTCTTAACTTAAATGATCGCCTAATAAAATATATTCTTGGTACTTGATTATTCCAGTAATAGCAGATTTCTATCTTTATAATTATGTACTACTAACCTAAGTTGAATGTTGAATAGAGCAATTTTATTAGGGAAAAAGCTTCTCTTCATCTGTTATTAGATAACTAACTGCTCCAGACAAATATGTCCTGTCCAGATCCAGACCTCATGTCCTGTCCAGACCCCTACAGAGAGTTACAAAATGTGGCAAAATTCTATGAGTGCTTAGGAATTTTATATTTTTCAATGTATTGAAGTTGACTTAAAAACCTTCTCTAAGTAACTGCATTATGTGTTTTAAGAAGAAAGTTTCAGATTAGAAGGATTTTTTACTTATGTGTTGGTACCCGAAAACCATGTCTGAATGATGTCCTGTCCAGACCCTTTTTAAATTGGCTATTATTTCAGTCAAACTAAAATATTTTCAAACAAACTTTTTTGAGGAAGATGTATTTGTGACTAAAGATTCACACAGGTTCAAAACCATTTTCGAAATTCTACCACATTTTGGATAAAATAAGTTTTTCTCTTCAAAATGTCCTGTCCAGACCCAAAACGGATACTGTGATATGACCCTATGACGGATGATATGCTTGGTCCCAGTCCCAGGCATAATATATATATAAAGTATGTGTCATATGTATATGACAGACCAATTTTCCGGGTCCCATGCAGTCTGTCATATATGAAAGTTTGCCTTTATTGGAATATTGCCCATGCAGTCTTTTTCGAAAAAGATTGATGCCCAACATACTATATGCTTTTTCAGTATGAAAATAATTTGAAGCTGAAAATCCCAAGGCTATAAGTATTTTACATCAATGTTTGAACTGATCTTGAGGATTTGGCTAGGATTTTTAAAGTGCGTGGTAAAATCAAGTGATTAAGAATATATAAAAGTTAAGTGGAAACTACTTGATGAAGAGAGCATGTGGACATCCGACTAATCTCATGCCACTTGCACATCATGGCAATGATTAAATATTTCATTCACAAGTATACCATGTGTAAGCAGCAGTTCAAAACTATATGCTCGCTGCTGGCCAAACAAGCATCTATAGATAAGAAATATGAATCCCCTTGTGTCATACAGACAGGCCATTTTGCAACCAAGTCTGAGGTGGAATCAGTCTTATAATGTTATATGTATGTGGAATGTCGGTCAAAATCACCAATCCGAAAATCGCCAACTGCCTAAATGGCTGCGTGCAAAAACGGCCGATGACCAGGGTCTTAGCCGATATTTGGAAACAGGGTGTCCAAATAGAGGTTTCATAGACTTTTGCGTGTCCAAAGTGTGGTACAAAATACATACTACTAATAAGATAGACCCTATAACTTTACAGATTTTGCTTTTTAGGCCAGATACTGCTTTGTGTGTCTTATTAAAGTGACACTACAGCTTCTACATCTTCTATCTTCTAAGAAAAGTCATCTTCAGCAAATTCTGACAAACTTTTGGGTGTCCAAACTGTCAAAAAATAGTGTTCTGCGTGTCCAAATGACATGCTGGACGCATTGCAGCTAAGCCCCTGCCGATGACTCATTGGGCCCTGCGGAAATAAACCTTCAATATTCCCCTAATTAAACAACACATTCGCCACATTTTAAGTGTTATAAACATTCTTGTTAAAAGTTGTATGTGTTTGTTTAATTCTGAATGTTAATTCTAGACATATTTACGTCCCAAAGCCAAGACCTATTACAGTTATAGTGCCTAGCTACGCTGACTTTTCCTCTTGAAATAGAAAATTATTTTCTAAGTCTAAATCTTTCTAATGATAAATGACATCACGTAAAACCAATGCAATACTTCTTTTATCACTTTCCACACTCTTGTACACGGACACTACCTAATAGATTTCTAATAAATAGGGCCCTTTCAAGTTTCAACCATTGCCATTGGCCTTTTTGCGAGAGGTGATATTGGAATCGGTGATTTTGACCGTACACCATGTGTATGTGTACTGTAAGAGCATGCACTTACTGCTCTATATGATTTTTCTAGTTGTTGTTTTGATTTGAGTCTTGCCATTACTTTCACACGCTCCTTAACCTCCTGCTGAAACTTCATTAACTTCTCTTCTTTTTCTATCCTTGCTCTATGCAATCTTTCCTCTTCAAACTGAGCCTGAACCTACAAAAATAAGGATAAAGCGGATAAACATCCAATTACAAATTGTTCATGGTAGTCACACTCACAAAATTGGAGAGAGAGAGAGAGAGAGAGAGAGAGAGAGAGAGAGAGAGAGAGAGAGAGAGAGAGAGAGAGAGAGAGAGAGAGAGAGAGAGAGAGAGAGAGAGAGAGAGAGAGAGAGACGTACGCAAGCTTCAGGAAATCCAAAGTTATCTATTGGTCCCGGCTGTACCCATGCACCAACTG
Organism: Maea johnstoni; assembly: GCA_963942565.1. Lineage (NCBI taxonomy): Eukaryota > Metazoa > Annelida > Polychaeta > Spionida > Magelonidae > Maea > Maea johnstoni. Next base: position 27,745,265 of record OZ012689.1, on the reverse strand, counting down.
GCCTAATCTCGACGTTTCTGTGTCCCATTTTAGTTGCCAAACGATGATTTGAACTTTTCTTGTAGGTTTTGTTTTGATACTTCGCCGCCATCTTTGATTTTTGAATTCTCCGCCACAGGAAAGAGCGGAAGTTTGATATCTCACCGCTAGGCGTCGTTGTAGTCGCTCACATTGCACGCATCTCTTGAACGAACTTTTAACTACGATGGACCAAGTGTGAAAGAGCAAATAAAAAAAGTATTTTCACCACCGTATTTTGGGGGTAGAAAATATATATATTTTTTTATTTTCACTCCTGTTTATTGGGGTACATAGGTGCAAATGTGACTGATAGAGCAGAGCAGAAAATAAACTTAAACACGCGATAGAATAAAAACTTGAGCAGAGCAGAAAATAAACTTAAAAACACGCTAGAATAAAAAAACTTGCGCAGAGCAGAAAATAAACTTAAACACGCGATAGAATAAAAGCTTGCTCAGAGCAGAAATAAAACTTAAAAACACGTTTGAATAAAAACTTGCGCAGAGCAGAAAATAAACTTAAACACACGTTAGAATAAAAACTTGCGCTGCAGCAGAAAATAAACTTAAAAACACGCTAGAATAAAAACTTGCGCAGAGCAGAAAATAAACCTTAAACACACGTTAGAATAAAAACTTGCACAGAGCAGAAAATAAACTTAAAAACACGTTAGAATAAAAACTTGCGCAGAGCAGAAAATAAACTTAAACACACGTTAGAATAAAAACTTGTGCAGAGCAGAAAATAAACTTAAAAACACGTTAGAATAAAAACTTGCGCAGAGAGGAAAATAAACTTAAACACACGTTAGAATAAAAACTTGCTCAGAGCAGAAAATAAACTTAATGACGATACAGTCTTCGAAGCCAGTATTTTAGAATATGACCGTTGTGAACCCCCTCTAGGTGCAAGGTCATGTAACAGGTACCTTGAATTCTGACAGGACCTGAAAATCAGCATTTATTATGTAAGCCACGTGCTGTAAGTAATTTTGAGGCTTATGGGAACATTTAAAAATGTTTTTAAAATACTCATCATGCAGATCCCCTGTTGAGGTAGGACCTTGCAGCTTACCAGAGACATGAATGATTATATGGTAGACTCTCATTCCAAAGTAAAGCGCGAGTCTTGACATTTTGCCAAAAAACGAAACGTTATAAGATATGTTGTTTAAGGGTGCCACATTACCTCAAAATAGCCACTTATTGATAAGTTTGCCTTTATTCGGCAACTATGGGATGTAACCTTTACAATAGCATAAGTGCCGTTGTCTTCATCAAACTCAGTTTCAAAAATGGGTTGTGTATCGAGTAGGGTTCTACCTTAACAACCCCTCAAGCGAATAGTTTTCAAATGCGTGCATGATGAGTTATGTTCTAGATGGGAGTGGGTTTGTGCAATTGCATTCTTTATCTCAGCTCATGTTGTCAGATGTATATGCTACATTTAAAAGATAATTCGAAAAAAATGTAAACAAATGGTCAAATGTTTAAAGGAGAGTTGTTGGGTGTCTTATATAGATATTTACACACGTCTACAATTTATTGAGCTGTTAAGAACGTCCGTGGTACGAGATCACAGTTACTTTCAGTTTGCGTAAATGCACGCAACCTTCCCGGTAATTTCCGAATGGATAACATGTACTTCAATTCAGGGGACGAATACTCACAACGGGATATCCCTATTTAACGATTTTCAGTCTTTTGTGTATTAACGTGGATAAGAGTAATGCTAGCAATACTGAACATGCTGTGTGCATTTCAAATCAAGGTGTCTTACGGGGTTTATTTGTGAATGTAGCGTCATTTGAGATATTTATATATGTCGAGGCCTTCTATTTTGTCATAATTAGATTAATTGGAAATTTTCTAGGCGATCGCTGAGCATGAGCAGAGTAAGAGGCTGTCAATTACAGAAAGCTGCAATAGGCTCGCACACAAGCAGGGGAGTATTTCGGAGGGACAGAGTGTCAGGTGTTTTTTTCACAATTCTGACCTTGTGAAAAAATTATGAAATCTGAAGGTTGAAAAGGGCATGTTTTCTCATTTGCAATACAAGTTTTTACAAAGGGTTATACAATTTGATCTGAGTATAATTATAAAATAAATCTGATACCCTTTTCTCCTGATTGATCCTTCCTGCACATAAATGCAAATGAAGTTATGCTGATATGTTTGGGAAAATGTCCCGATGATAACTACTCCGATGTCATGGTCAATTTATGGTGAATATCAGGTAAACACATAAATAATATGTATAGATATGTGTTAAACCAACGTAGAGGAATAGGTTAATTCAGGGTACCGTTTTGGATAGATTTAACGGACCCCAAACCGTTAGTGCACTGGACTCTTGAAAAAGATTAAACTATCACCAAAAAATTATGCAATCACACTCCTTTGTTAAATGTTTTACAAGTTATTTCTTTTTTACATAATTTTTCTTTGTTTCTTCTCCTAACCAGTTCAATTCCATACCTTTTATTTTTTCTGAGGTATTTCTAATTCTATGATTTGTGAATCCTAGTTTGGATCATGTTTTTCATGTAATTATATTTCGTTTTCATTTATGTTCATTATATATTTGTACACTTTGTAATATCATTACAGTCAATAAAGTATATATATATATATATATATATATATATATATATATATATATATATATATATATATATATATATATATATATATATATATATATATATATATAACTATGGGTAGGAGCTCCGTTTGAACACCATGCTTATTTTCAGTTTTTACCCTAATCGGGAGAAACTGCTTTTATAGAATTACAGTAAAAAATCAATAGCGCTCATCTACTCCTACTACTACTTCTTCACCTACCTGCAGATGATGTCACTTCGATTGTGAATCTCCAATCACCACCACCACCACCATCACCAGGGGCGGATCCAGGATTTGAGAAGGGGGGGTTCGATGTAATTCCGAAAAGTGACACTGGTGGCGCCACTGACAATTTCTGAAAACACCACCAGGGGTCAACTGAAGAAAACTAAAAAAAGAAGGGGTTCCATGAGGGATATAACAAAATATGTTATGGATTATGAGTGAACTTTTGATTGAATTGCCATATATCTTATTATTTATCAAATGCTAACTCAGATTTGGGGGTGGCCACATTGCCTACTGTTTTGGTCACCAGATTGTATGGACCTCTTGCACTTTCAAACATGTAAAACATGGATTTTACCTTTTGGAGAGGTTCAACAATATGTACATCCTGAGGATGAGGGAAAGTTTTTTGTGTTTACTTTGCCTAATTGATGTTAGCATAATTGTGATACGTGTATTTGGGGGAGGGGGGGGGGGGTTCAGTTGGAGACGAACTAAGCCACAGTTATGAGAGCCATTCAGTAAATTTCCCCTTTACTGCTGGTCTTATTCTCTAAGTTTGTGTAAATGTGAAATAGGTAAATAAAGTAGTTATTCTTTATCCTTTTTCTATTTTCTAAGAATGTATGTACGCCTGAAATTGTAATTTTGTCACGTTTCCTGGACCTTTTCTGGGGTGACAGCACAATTATATCATTATGTATGCTAAACTTCTTTTCATACGTTTCAAATATTCTACCCTGTTAAGTCTGGGAATAATAATAATATGAGCGATAATGTGCTGCATTATCTAGTTTCCGCGATTTAGAAGTCACAAATTTTAGGTCAGGCTTGGCATGTTTAGATCTTCGTCTAAGGCTTTAAGTCCCTGGCATTAACAGATAAATCAACTAGACATCGCAAGTCACATAAGGAGTTATTAAGTGAAATGCATATGGCGCTGGAAAAACATGTATGTTAGCATCTTGAAGGCATGTCCAGCCAGTCTTAACTTAATCCCAAACTATATGCTCATTGCTATAAGGCTAACATCCAGTCAGTTAAACATAGTCAACAAATAACAATTTAGTACTCATGTACAGTTCTAGAGTGACAAAATTGTTAAGCCTTATCACCTTTATTATTGTAGTACTGTAGAAAATGAATATATTGCGCTACAAAAATTTCGCGAAAAGCCGATCTTTCGGTTTTTTGCGTGTACTTTATTTAGACCATAAACCCTGATATACTATAATTATGTTTAAATGTGGTTATTCATATGTATGTATTGACAAATAATTTATTCAAAACGGGAGACAAGTCCAGAAAATACAGTAGATCAATGTTCAGTTATTTTCTAGTTGTCCCTGGCGTGGCCCTCTAGTGTGCAATCATTCGTGGCTAGCCTAGTAGGGGTTAGGTGATCTTTAAAGGATTTGCAGGAATCAAATGATCTACGAGTTTAAGTGGTCGGCGAACCCCCTCCCCCTTAAAATGTCACTTTTCTTAGCCTACAAATCAACCACCTAGAATCTGTCTGTCAACAGCAGATAATCTCCTAAAACATGATGATAACCCACTGGCACTACGTCCGGCCAACCTCTGTCTGACACCAATCAGTCTGTCGCCCCCTCAAGGCCTGGGGAGACAAAGGAAAGAATTACAATTGGTAGCCGAGGCAGGGAAAACAACTAGTTCTAATGCATGTCCACAGGTGGCATGATGGTGGAAAGTGACTCACCAGTCAGGGGGGGGGTTCGTCGAACCACTCGAACCCCCCCTGGATCCGCAACTGATCACCACTAGCACTATTACCAGAGATCTATCACATTGCCACTACTCAAAAGGAGGTACTTCGCTCATATGCATGGTATCTATCTGTACACAACTATGAATGAAACGGCTAATCAGTATGCAGGGCATAAGTGAATTATTCATAGCACACAGGTTTGAAAATGAAAACGATCGTGTTTTCGTAGTCTTATCTTAATCCAGGGATATATAGATTAAGGTATTGAAGTCCCTGCTTAATCCAAGGTAGTTTGAAGGTAAATGCGATGACATCCAATAATACGTCATCTTGCTATTCAGTCCTTCTAATTTGTGTAAAATCTCAATGGAAAATTATAAAACATTGTGGATAGAAATGGCAATGTCTGAACAGTTTTATGTATTACATGTATATGTTATACAACTGGCCAATACATTTAACCTTTGATTGTCCCGAATGACAAGACGCAGATCTAAAATCAGGAAATGGAGTCCTACGTGAATAAATAGATGGCGCTGCTGTTTGCTGCTATTCAGACAAAGAGTCATGTTCGGCAGGACTGTGAATGTTGTGACAACTCCCTCTCTTGGATAATAGCATACTATACTAAATAGCTTATGGGTTGATTTGGAAATGTTTATGTATGCATGTATGTATGTATATATCGATACATATCTATCTATCTAACACACACACACACACATATATATATATATATATATATATATATATATATATATATATATATATATATATATATTTATATATATACATATATATTTATATATATAATATATATATATATATATATATATATATATATATATATATATATATATATATGTGTGTGTGTGTGTGTGTGTGTGTGTGTGTGTGTGTGAGTGTGTGTGTGCGTGTATATTGTTTTACGGCTAATGCACTGGCACGAATGACATCAAACGAGAGCAAGGGCGTAGCTAGATTCTTAAGATTTATTCCTGCGTGAATATATAGATGGCACTGCTGTAAGAAGAGTCAAGTGTGTCAGAACCCGAATGTTCCACCAACTCCCTCTTTGGGAAAAAGCATGAACTAAATAGCATCCATGTGACTTATCAGCTTATAGGGTTGATTAGTAAATTATACATATTAATGTAATCAGTCATTACTTAATTTCAATATATATGTTGAAGCCTAGCCACTTTTCCCCATAATCAGACCAACTGTGGCTGTCTAGGCCACCAATGAGAGGAAAAAAAGACCAAACATTGCAGAACCTCACATAGGCTCGTCAATAAGCTTAAATGCTATTTTTTATTAATCTAAGCTATAAGCGGGAAAGGATTTTGGCTCTTTTCTCCATATTGGAATTCACCGAAGACTATCCACAAGTACACAAGTATTACTTCGCACATGTCATCTTCAAGAATTAAACGAAAACACTGCACCACTTAAAAAAACTTCCCATATTTACTAAGTACGATTACTAAATAAATGCCAGAGGTGTGCTCTTTTTCTGACTTCAAGATAATCCAAACATCACTAATGGTGTAGTCTAAAACTACATGTACATTCCCGTCTAGAACGGAGAAAGCCGCACGGACAGTAATTAAAACGGCAAAAAAAAAGAATGCATATTTTTGTCAGTGTTTCTCTTTGAACTAAGACTATAACCGTTTATACTTGTGATCCAGATGGTGATTCTTTACACACCCTTTAAAACCCTTGCTTTCTATTGCTGGGAATCATCAGTATTAAAGACACAGAGGCACTCACATTATACCCACTTGGCAACCCCCACACCCTGCCAGTCAGAGTCTATCTTACATAGATATCAGAAAAAAAGATAGTAGAGGATAGGGGTAGACCCGAGAGACATTTTCTTTATCGTCTCTTTTTCTGCAATATCACGTCTATATCGTGACTAGGAAGTCGTTAATGGTGGAGGAAGTACCATACCTGTCAACCCCAGACCAAAAAAAAAAAAAACAGGAGATTTTCTCACGCGGCAGTGCCGCTACCATATGTTAGTGTACCAACTTCCCACCAGGTGCCGCACCTGTATATATAATTTACCAACGTCCCACCAGGTGGCTCCTACCTAATGTAGTGCCAATACTCTCAACTCTCTGCAGTAAACAGATGGACACAATAACAACAAATCAATTATAACATGACCATATGTTAAGGCAGGCTAGAAGAGCTGAGTTGCATGCTAAGCTGTAGGAGTTTCAGTAGATCTGGGCTGAAAAACAGGAGATTATAGTCGATTTAGACTGGTTTTCTAGAAAAACAGGAGAAAAACAGGAGACAAGAAAAAAACAGGAGAAAAACAGGAGGCAGGTAAAATGAAGTCCAAAAAACAGGAGACTCCTGTTAAAAACAGGAGACTTGACGGGTATGAAGTACCCAAGGGAAACAACCGACGCACACCAAGCCATTGGTGATTGTCTGATATGATTTGGACCTGAAGGACTACCTGGTACATACATGTAAATGGATAAAGATGTGTCTACAATGATTCAGAAGAGGTTCAGGTATTTTCCGAAGCTATTTAAGATATACATTTTGTTTTTCTTGTTGATGATTGTCTGTTCTTTAGTTTGGCTTGAAACCAACGAGGTTGATCAATCTCTCTGTATCCGTAATAATGATAAAATAATAATAATAATGATACTAATAATAATAATACTTATACTTCAATTAACAATAATAATAATGATCTTTATTTCAAGTTGATAACACAGTCAAATACACAATTTGATTTTCGCAATCCCCGCTCATATCAAAAGTAACCCCTACATGGATATCCATGATCCACCCCAACGACAGGTAGGGATTTATTGTGATTAGTACCTGGGCTGATCGATTCTGACCTGTTAGTCTGGTATAAACATGCCCGGCATGTGACTTGAGGATATAGGTCCATGGTACAAGGTATTTGAATTAAACACATTAGATTTGAATACAGACGGAATTAACGCCGGTATCTAGAATCAGTACAGATATAACTCTAAATGCAAAAGTCTGGGCATCCCGTGAAGTTCCTGTCCCCAAATACACGATAATCGACAACAACTTCCTACTTTTCCTCAATATCTTTTACCTCCCGCCCTGGTTTCCATAACGACAGAACGATGTTATCACTTTCCCGGCCATCTGGCCAAAGATGTTCTGGTCACGTGACCCGAGGCGGAGGTTTCAAGTTGCAGAGTTAGCAAGTTAGGGGGCCGCTTGCTGTTGGCGCAGGGTTTCGGGACGTCACATGCTCCAGATAGTCTCAGCCGGAATATCGTCGAGTGAAGACAACGTGCTTGGGTGTGTTGTAGTAGGCCGGTACTTTTCAGGGAGTGTCATCGTAGAACCAATACCACGTACAACAAGATGGCGTTATTAGTGATTTTCTTCAAGTTGGCAGCATGGCTGATCCTTGTGAACGGTGAGTACTGACTGTCTGAGTTTATCATGCGAAGTTTGTAGAAAGTTTGTTGCTGCGATATGTACTTGGCTAGACTTCCAAGCCGGCGTTAGCCTGGTACTCGCAGTAGGGAGGGTAGTGGTAGGAAGCGCCTGCTACCCCTTCAAGACGCCGGGCAGCACGCGTCCAAGATATGGCAACACCCGCCAAAGAGTGGGGCGGCGGCAACTTATCAAGCTATTGCCGCTATTTATTTCAGTTCTTTAATTTGTTTTAACTTTTAGGCTATAATGTTACTGTGTGCCCGGGTGCAAATTTGTTCATGTAGTTTCAGATACAATATTTCAGCTATTTTACTGATAGGTACTTGTACATTTTCATAAGCAACTGTAGGAGATCATTAAATGTTGCCAATGTTGGCCAATTATTTAGGCAGCTCGTTCAAAATGATGATGATGGTGAAGAAGACGGACCATGAAGTATAGAAGAAAATGTATTACAGAGATCAAACCGAACTTTTAAATGTTAAGACACTCGGCTGAATTCTGCGAATATATTTTGTTCTTTAACTGTCAAGAAGCTTGGCCATCTAAGTTTGGATCAAGTTTTGGAGGGATATGTATCAGCGTGGAACTTCGTAGTTGTAAAGAAGATTTACTGGCACGAATCATTCGCTATGTTTTGCTGGCGGGTAATGGCGCGTGCACTTTTGCGCCCTTCAACAGTACTTGTGTTTTTCTTCCGCCAAGTTTCTTGGTGGTGAAAAAAGTAGGGTTGTTTTCAAGCTGGGCTTTGCTGGGAAGTGAGTATTCGGAGTGCTGATCTTTCATTAGTTCTGCCACACTAGTCCCAAACCTGTGGTAGTGTACATCTTACATTGATACAACCAAAACTGTTTCTATGTTAAAACAGACAGTGCAACTTTGTTTCTGATATGTTCTGCTATTGTTTATCAAGTTAATTCCAAATGTGAGAACCTCATTTTATTTGAAAACTTATTTAATATGAATGTGATTGCCCTGTACTAATTTTTCTTTAACTGTGGTATAGAACATCCAAGATGAGAAAATCAAATGAGGTTACTGTTTTTCTCCTGGTTTCCCCGCACTGTATATTCTAATGTTTGAAATTGATATTGCCACCAAATATCTGAAATTGAAGAATGTGATATTCATTTCTTAAAAGATTTACATTGTTTCACTTTTACTTTTTTTGTAAAATGTATTTTGAATATTCAAAAATAAGTTGTAAAATAACTGAATGGATGAGTAGTATTTTTAGACCAAACTCCAAGTGTAGAAATGATTGACATGTATATGTCATGTGTAATGGTCCCAGCATTCTCTTTGATGTTATAAGTACATAAACATGTGTGCAGCAGGGTGCCTCATCCTGCAAGGAGAAAAAATCTCTGTAAAAAATTCCTATCTACCCCTCCTATCATTAGGGGTAATATAACCCCTCCCCTGACGGGTACACAGGTCCCTCCAGACGGTGGCATGTAATTGGCGAGGGGGTACACCTGGGGTGATTTAACCTGTTCATACTGGTAGAAACCACAGGAAATCTTGACTATCTTCCTGATTTGACCAGATGTTTTTTGGACAAGATTTAAATAGGGATGTCATCAAAAGTCGATAAATCGACATTTTCAATTTGTCAATTAAATCGAATCGAATGGTTGGGTATTGAATCGAAATAATCAATATTCTGTACCTCAATAATGGCGTATGATTATTAATAAGAAATACACTTTTCCCAGACATTTTCCTGTAAAACTAATGCAAAGTGAAACTCTGACATAATATTGAAGTATTTCCCATGACTTTTGTAAGAGAAATTGGAAGGAATGGTATTAGTATTATTAGTCAGATTATTAGTCTGTAGAAGGTTCTTGAGATATTTACTACATAAGAGTTCCAGGGTTGAATGGGTTAAGGTATGTTTACTATGTTAGATACTTGGCAACTGTAATTTGTAATTCTCAGAAAGATTCTGCCATAATTGAGGGGCTGGGTAGTCACCCCTTCTCACAACTTAGGTATTTGTGGATAATCTACAGAGACATGTGCATCCCGGGTCAGCCTGACTGGCCGAAGCTGGCGCTGACCACTGACTGGCCGCCGGTCAAGGAGTGGACAGGGGTTCACCAGGAGGGTGGACGCAGTAAAACATGTACATAATAGCTGACAAATAAATCTTAGTAAATCGTAAATTAGTATTCCACAGTGCATCTAGACTAGCTACAAGTTTGTGTTAAATGTCAGACTCACTATTATACTCACTGTCTCATTTATTTACCCAGAGTGGATTCCATCCCAGGTTAAGTTGTGTTTTAACCACAAGAGGGAGCCACTAGAGTTGTATTGGATATAACATATTAACTACAACCCCTGATGACTGTGCTGCCATCTATAGTTAAGCGCAATACCTACACTTAGCAGTTGCGTTGGTCAAGTGGTTAGCACGCTTGACTTCGGCGCAGACGATCCGGGGTTCAAATCCCGGTGGGGGCGCAGAAAAAGAAAATTTATTTCCTTGCTGCTTTCCAGTGCTTCGGAGGGCACTGTAAGCTGTCGGTCCAGTCGGCCAAGAGCCTTAGTAGCTCGTGTTTCTTGTAATTTATATACCGACTTAAAATAAAGATTACATTTTACATTTTTTACTTGTTTTTATTGGCATAATACCTATCCAATTCAGCCTAAGGGCCAGGCTACAGTGCACTATAAACATTTCTCTTTAATTATGTCAAGTGAACACTATTTTTTTGGTTGACCCAATTATCCTGCTATTGATCTTCTATGATGATACAAATCATATACTGGCTTGAAATGATTTGGCTTCAATTAACAGAGAAAAGTCACATCACCAGCAATTTCATTCCGATTATGTATTTTTCTAATTCTCCCATGAAGGTCTGGCGAGTAGTGTTCGGTTGAATGAACAGCACCCTTTAGGATTCACAACAAATATGGAATGCTACAATCTTAGAATTACTGTGTATTTCAACTTTTGGCAAAATCCCGGGCTCAATTTAGTGAAAAAGGGCAATTGTTCTCCACATGTATCGCACTCATTGTTTTATGACGGGCTGCTAGAAATAAGTGCATGAGTACCATCACGTTACATGTATCTATAGAGGATGTGATCTTTGACCTGGGATGTCATTTGTCTGTCAAACGTTTCCCGTAGCAAGATAAAATCTGATTTACTCTACTGTGTAATGTATAGTATTGTGATGGTGAACCAGTCTGCAAAAGATTGATAATTAGATTCAAATATTTTTGCATGCAATGCTATGAGTAGCTATTGACAGACACCATCTTGTTCTTGTCTTTGTTATTGTTATTTTCATTTTCTACAGCATCCTATTGGAAAACATTGATGTAAATAGTATCCTAAAAACTATCATTGAATGATTATTCAAGTTGTGGGTCTCTGCTTAAACTTTCATAGCATAATCCCAAATGATAGATATAGGACTAGTATTAAGACTAGGGGTTAACTAATCCTGCCAGAGCTTTTGACTCTTGGGGATACATTGGACTGGGCAAGAAAGTAAGACATTTTCTGTCACATACTGGCATTTTCATATCTAAGTGTAGGAACCACAGTGTAGGAATCAAAAGCAAACAGATTAGGTGTATAACATACATTATAACAAACATAAGCCAATTACAGTGTATGAATCCTTGGCTGTAATGTTAGGGCTGGTCCTAGTCAAAAGTCATGGGAGGGCTAGCTGAACTTTGGTTGTTTCCCCAAATGATTATCAGACCAGTGTATTTTCTTGAAGGAATTTGAATCATGAAGTGTCACTTTTTATCATCAGTTACTTACTAGGCATGAGAATAACTAGACAGCAGCTTGACTTATCTGGTTAAGATTCATTGGTGTGGAATTTGTTCCCACATATGCATTTGTAGAGAAAGAATTTCTTGGCAAGAACTGATGAAGAATTTGTACTTGTAGTTTATAGAACTGCTATTCTGACCGGGTTTTCACATTCCTGCTTTGTCGTTCACAACGGCACATTAAACTCTGACCAACATTTGACCCAATGCTATATTTTGTTTTATGGTTGACAAGAGAAGTTAAGAATTATGACTCTTATTATTTTACAAATACACATGGTCCAGGGCAGTGGCTGTACAAGATCAGTGAAAAACCATGTATATGAACAGAAGGCCAGTTGTCACAGCAGACTTAGATGTTATTTTGTCTGTGAAGCAAGAGGGACCTCCTTGGGGGTATGGGCCGATGCAGGAATAGCCTGGACATTCAAACCAAGCAGAAAAAAACGAAAGCACATGGTGTCCATTTATGATGGAGACAAGATTGTATCAGGGAGTTGTGTGAACTGAGTGAGAAATTCTTGCCAGACTGAGAGAGCCAATACAAATTATTTGTTCCCTTGATGCAGAGATGTCTTTCGTGAAACATAAGCTACTTAAAACCAGGCACTGGTAAAAGTTTTCTCGACTTTCAAATTTCTATTTACGAAATGGTGGCTTTCTAAGCAGTTTACATTAAGGAAAAGTGGAGATTGATCTCTGGTAAGATTTGGGGCAGGCAAAAGGTGCGGGATAGCTATTATATATTATATACTATATATAGTGTGATGGGGTCACTGAACTTCTATTTTCGAGTGCAAGTCTTGGGTCGTGTAAAAGATCTCTATGTAATAGATCTATAGGCAAAAATATGATATCTGACCAATGCCCTACTTCAGCTATTACTGCCATTACTGCTGCTGCTACCTCTACTACAGCTACTACTACAGCTACTACTACTACTACTACTACTACTACTACTACTACTACTACTACTACTATTACTACTACTACTATTACTACTACTATTACTACTACAGGTGAACTTGGATATGACGGACCACTGTACGACGGATTTTTGCATATGACGGACGACATGCTTGGTCCCAGTCCGATGCATATCAAGTATTCGTCATATGTATACGACGGATTTTGCATATGACGGACCAATCTTACTGGTCCCATCGAGTCCGTCATATCCAAGTTCACCTGTACTACTACTGCTACTGCTACTACTACTACTACTACTACTACTACTACTACTACTACTACTACTACTACTACTACTACTACTTACTACTACTGCTACTACTACTGCTACTACTACTACTACTACTACTACTACTACTACTACTACTACTACTACTACTACTACTACTACTACTACTACTATTACTATTACTATTACTACTACTACTTCTGCTGCTGCTGCTACTACTAGCACATGTGATGGGTGGTTTTTGTGGGCAATAAATGGCTGCAATTAAGTGAACCACAAGGCACTGAGGTGTCACTTGCTGAAATCAGCATTACATGTCAGTTAGCAGTCGGCTTCAATAACCTCTGGTTTTGGAATTATGCTTGGCTCGAATGCCGGTGGAGTTTTAACATTCCCTGCCGTCCTGTGATTGACAGTGGGAACAGATGCAGCACATATATTGTGTGACAATAGCCGGTGTGGGGAGCAGGCCTTTGTGTGAGAAGGTGGAATCAAATACTACTGCTGGAGTGTGTGGCAGGAATACTACATGACTCACATTGGGTAGATGTATATTAAGGATATTTTTGGAGCTATCATATAGTGATATCATTCTCTATGATGATGATGATGATGATGATGACACTAATGATGATAATGATAATAATGATAATAATAATAATAAAAATAAAATTTGAAATAAAAATAAAAATGAAAATAAAAATGATAAAAATGATAATGATAATATCAAAGATGATCATGATATGAACGGTGGTTATACTAATAATCATATCAAAATGATGATAATAATGATAATTTTATTATATAAAACATAATGACAGTGATAATGATGATAAATGTAATACTTAGAATAACGATAGAAAAAGAAATGACATGAAAATAGTTCATATCATTTTACATCTTTTGCATGTCCATAGAATAGCAAAAGCTGTAATTAAAAGTTACAATAGTCAGCATTCATCTCTCTGACATTTGATGGCCATTATGCACAATTGCATAGTTGTGCGATGAGTCTTATAAGTAATGACATGATTATTTACTGAGTCAAAAGCAGCTAGTGGTTCAAGCGAAAGAGATGAAATCAGGCTATCCTATCACTTTTATTTTTATCTCTTATCTTTATTTTTCTGGATTTAACAAAACTTCTCCCATTCCTTGATTATCAGTTGCAAGATAAGGCTATCTAACAACTAGCAGTAGTTTATTTTATTCATGGGTATGATATGATAAAAGGTATCCTACAAAAGTGATTCCATTGGGGTTACTGGCACTGAAAGAATCAAATATGTTATCAGCTATATCAAAAGTTGATAAAGATGTTTATCAACTTTTGGCTATATCAGATCCAATGTTATCTGTATCACACATGATCAAAGGTTTAACAGGTTATACTAACGATACACAAGTGATGTGTCACAACTTTTACACATTCAACATTTTGAACATTTTGAAAAAACGAATACAAGAAAGTGATTGTAGCTCTGAATACATTCCTTAAAAAGTATTGGAATATTGCCATGAATGGGAAAATTTATTTCTTAAGATAGGCCATTCGTCATCCTTGGAAATATAGGCTTACTTGATTTATTACCTTCATATCCAATTGATCTCATTTTATGTGCAATTCTCCTTTGAATACTAATGTAATATAACTTGTAAGTTACTGTTGTCAGTTGAAAAACTACTGTATACTTAATACGATTAGTATTAATTGAATATTTTCTGAAATATGATTTAGGTGCATATTTGTATCATGGTGACTGAATCATAATATTTTAGCAGTGAGTGTGAATGGGTATGACCATGTGACAGAATCTACTAACGATGCCTCCATTGTAGTTATAAGCAGTTTAGTGTTAATTGGATGGGTAGGACTACATGACAGAGCCTGCCAATTGTGTCTCAATGATAGGATACATCTTTCATTATTACATACTGAGAGGATGTGAACGGGATTAGTTTTGAAATATCATGAATTAGGTGCATATTTGTTATGATATGTGAGTTACAAGTGTTCACAATGGATGGTAATGAGAGAGGCTACCAATGGTGCCCCAATGGTAGAGTGCCCTATTTGCCTAATCAGTGTTAATACTGTTTTACATATATAGAGAGATTGTGAATGGAACTAGTTTTGACTTGCATGCATAGCAGTTGCATATATGTGTGATATTGAATTAAAATATTTAAGTAACAAGTGTGAACATTGGATGGGTATAATGGAGGCTACCGATGATGCCCCAATAGTAGAGTGCCCTTATCAGTGTTAATACTGTTTTACATACATGTAGATTGTGAATGGGACTAGTTTTGACTTATCATGCATTGCAGTTGCATATATATGTGATATTAAGTCAAAATATTTAAGTAACAAGTGTGAACGTTGGATGGGTACGGTAGAGGAAAGAGGCTACCGATGATGACCCTATGGTAGAGTGCCCTAATCAGTGCTAATACTGTTTTACATACATATAGATTGTGAATGGGATTAGTTATCATGCATTGCAGTTGCGTATATGTGAGATATTAAATAAATATATTTAAGTAAAGAGGAGGAACGTTGGATGGGTAGATAGAGGCTACCGATGATGCCCCTATGGAAGGGTGCTCCTATCAGTGTTACATACTGAGAGGGTCTCACTGGGCATGCCAGACCAGGGTTGAGGCACAGACCCAGATAGCTTATCGGCACCCTGAGCAACCCGACACCCACAATGGATAGTTCTGATGGAATGCGAGGACCGTTGGGGGCTGGTGAGTGGAGTCCCTTTGGTGTGATACTGATCTCTGATAAGGAATGATAGGGGAGGGGACAGCTGACAATCAGACCTATATGCATATATCCAAAGGCATATGAGGCATATATCTCATATGCCTTAGATATATCCTACTAACTACTTCTATGGGGACCCTATATTGGTGCTGAGTCATGACTAATCAGAATACCCAGTGAAAACCACCATCCAACCCCAAGTCACTGGCAACTTGCCCCGACCAGGTTCAAACCAGGATAGTGGTGAGAGACAGCTAGCAGTCATGGGTAGGGGCAAGAAATCAAGAAAAGATATCTATATTGTAAGGAACTTTTTATGGTTTTATGGGCAGAAAAATCTGGAAAAGATATAGCTTCAAATTGATCAAACAATATGACACAACGAAAAGATGAAACCACTCTGATATTTGATAGATTATGCTGTACAGGGACAAAAATTTCTAGTTGTCTGTCTTTGCAAGATAAAGACTAGAGTAGATCTATGTGTCTGGTATTACCATTGCAGCATCATACCTACTATCACTAGTGATGATTCATCCCTAACGCTCTATTAAAGTCTTATGGGCAAAACTATCCTGTCTTCATCCAAGCTCAGCTGTCCAGCTACAAATTAACATGGCCGGCCCTACAACTTATCTGTATACACAAGAAAATCATTAGCGGCACATGGTGGTGTTTATACAGCAAAGATAACATCTTGTCAAAAATACCCAGATTTTTTGAAGTCGTGCAGGACTGGTTTGGAAGAGCGTGCAGACTGTTCTGGGTGAACGCTGGTTTTGATTAAATAGGTGCTGCTGAGTCAGACAGGGGTCTCGCTCGTTATCTGCAATTAATTGGTTTTTGTGCAATTTGTGAGCAGATTCTCTGTATCAACTGTTGCTGAGTGTTCCAAGGAAGGGGAGTGTCTTCAGGAAGATGTGACAAATATATGGCAACAGTGTATTTGGTTACATGGGGGAATGCTTGCTGTCACATTTAGAGCCACAAAGAAAGATATACACAATCATTTCCTAAGGATTTACTACAGAGGTGCTCAACCGTCAGCCCCCCCCTAACAATAACTTTCCCATCAGAAAAAATGTGAAACATGACATACATATCTCTTCTCACCATGTATATTTCTATTTAAAGGCTATTACTGTGCCATCAAATTTGCAAAAGCAAACACTTTATTTTTCATTTTTAATACCCTGTATACTTTTACAAAAAGTATGAAGTTTTTAGTGGGCCACCAAAATTGCGAAAGCAAACACAAATGTATTTTCCATTTTTTCCCTTGTATACAACTAGAAAAAGTGTGAGGTATTTATTGGTGTATCAAGATTGCGCTAAGGCTGCGGTTTAGCGTGAGGAGGGAGGAAGGAGGAGGAGGAGAGATGGGGGTCTGGTGGCCTGACACACACTTGAGGCTGGTAAATGGCATTCTTAAAGCTCCCCATCCTCACCCTATACATCCTGTGCGATAAGGAAAACACGTTTTTGGCCAGCTTAGGGGTTAGTTAGGCTAAATATAGCCATTGAGCCACTCGCAGAGAGAAAGCCCTGACATGTATCTGGGTGGGTGTGCTAAGCTGTACATACACCAGTTAGATTGAGCCAATCAGTGCTGGTACTAGGGCTGCCCCAATAGTCAATCCGTCTAGTGTATTATGTCCTGACTATTCACTGTGGGCTAAGCTATATGTACACCAACAAGATTGAGCCAATCAGTTTTGGATGCTAGGGCTACCCCAGTGGTCAGGACGTCTAGGGGATTTTGTGGTAACTTCACTGTGCGCTAAGCTGTACAAACATCAACATAATTGAGCCAATTTGGCTAAGTTGTACATTCACCTTTGAGTTGAGCCAATCTGTTTTGATGCTAGTGCTGCCCCAATGGTCAAACTGTCTAGTGGGATATTTATTGACTAATGTGAAGGGTAAAATATGCAGGGGACCATTGGTCTCCAGTGGTGGGTATTGAAGGCTGGGAACCGTGACCATGTGTCATGCTACTGTGTATTCCTTGTATCAGTTAGCTATGTGTAATTGCATCCTTTATGAGGATTAGTCATTGGTCATGGCTGAGATAGGGTTACGGTTGGCTAGTATTCCCTAGGCACTATCCTCTCTCTGTCTCTCTGTCTCTGTCTCTCTGTCTCTGTCTCTCTCTCTCTCTCTCTCTCTCTCTCTCTCTCTCTCTCTCTCTCTCTCTCTCTCTCTCTCTCTCTCTCCTTTCTCTCTCTCTCTGTCTCTCTCGCTCTCTCTCTCTCTCTCTCTCTCTCTCTCTCTCTCTCTCTCCCTTTCTCTCTCTGTTCCTCTCTCTCTCTCTCTCTCTCTCTCTCTCTCTCCTCTCTCTCTCTCTCTCTCTCACTCTCTCTCTCTCTCTCTCTCTCTCTCTCTCTCTCTCTCTCTCTCTCTCTCTCTCTCTCTCTCTCTCCCTCTCTCTCTCTCTCTCTCTCTCTCTCTCTCTCTCTCTCTCTCTCTCTCTCTCTCCATGTCAGGCATTCCATTTCGAAGAACATAAAATAATAGGTCCACCATGTTATACTGTGAATAGGATAGTACCACTAGTGTCTATTTGAAGTAATAACAGCTGCATCAAAAGCTCAATACCACACATAACAGTTACAGGTCACCTAATGCTGTAGATATAGTTCCACTTCTGTCATCATTCGACACTGAGGGGGGAACAGCTGCAGTAAAACCTAACTACCATGTCAGAGTATTAATATACCCAATGCTTTGAATAGAATTAGTCTTCATCCATCCTTGTGTATGGAGAGTTGAACATGGAAATTAAAACTTGGGTACACTATTTACAGTACCAAAAGAAATAATGCTGTAAATATGATAAATCTTCAGTTGGTGCTGTATTGGATAAAAATCATCTGTCATTGCTGTATATTGAGGGAGGCACAGGTGCAATAAAAATGTATCATTTAACCCCATTATAGTGCCAAAATATGTGGATAATATCTACTGTACAACACACATATGACACGTGTCCCAAATATAGCGAATTGGGGAGTTTTCGCATTATAGTGTATCTTTATGTTAGTGACGGTAGCCGTCGCTGACAGCGCCAGTTATAGTAAGAAAAAAGTACAGCGTTTTTATGTATAGCAAAGCTGAACCACACGCTATGTACGCCATATATAAACAGACGCGTAAATTGTGTGTTCTACAGTATATGGTGAAGTCATCAAAGCCCACCAAGTAAACATACAGGTATTGACTCATAAAAGCACAGTCAGTGTAAATATTGGGTCATGCACAGCTGCAATATCATCCACATAAGTGTAAAGACAAATCACAATATAGTCAAATGCTCTTTTCCTATTTCTTTCTTAATTATATCTAAAAGCATTTGTGGAGCCACTTGTGAATTCATAAATGCAGTACAAATCGTGACGAAACATGCTATAATTCTCGTCAGGTGCCTTTTGTCATACACATTCTTGACTGACATTAACATTGGCTATCGCAAATATTTGGATATATCACAAACTGTGTATGGAGTAGCTAGTACACTGTATTCACTACATGTGTTGTGTGGTTATCAACCATCACACTCTGGTAGAGTAGTGCAGCAAATTCCTGAGTGGCAGAGAAATTGACATGTTTGTCAACCTGTGGGCTGACCCTCTCACAACCAAGTGAAATTCAGGGTGGTCTGGAAAGAATCTAGTCCCATTATGACTAAATCTGAGAAGTTTGCAATTTCTCATCTGTTATGGTAGAAAAATAGTGTCTTCATTCTTCGATGAATTAGTAGATTTATGAAACTTGAATTGAGTTATATAGGTTTCAGCTTTACTGAGTCTCATTCACTGATCAATGAGAGTAGTGCATGTACTTTGGCAGTAGTATGTGTGATGCGATGCTGATTACATATTTCTTATATACATTCTTTTATGGTGATTCATCAATAGTGCATTGCCAATACAAGCAAGTTGTATTCAGGGCTTGAAATAAGCTGGAACCCAGATCCCAGGGCTCCCTTGAATTCTCCTGTGGCTCCCTCATATTTCTACAGGGAGCCCAAACTCCAAAGACAGACTAGTTTCTCTAGACAACACCTTAAAGTAGCTTTGAAGGTTCAGTTGGACTTAAATTCAAACCCTGCCTATTGTATAGTATTGTTATTGCTGTGAAGCATGCATGTCCACTTTTAATGATTGATGCTTAATCACTGTTAGCTAGTATGCTGATTTATAGTATGTAGGGTACTCCTCGCACAACCTTTAATCTGGAAAAGCAATAGTACCATCTATAAATTACATTGTTTCCATCCAAATAAACAGCCAATCAAAACACTTGTTGTGATTAACTGCCATTCTCTCCCATTGTAATAACAAAGGGAATGTAAAGAGCCATCTCACAGTGTTAACTGTGGGTCATCTAGTTGTTTTCTTGGCTGGAGAAGGAAATATGATCTGTGTGGTGAAATCATGTTGAGGGTATTAGGAGGGCCATGTGGTCTTGGTCAGCCATTAGCCGGACAATGTCCTAGGACTGTACTTCATAAGTCGGTCAAGTCTGACTTCTGTGCAGACTTCTGTTAGCCCTACTATACTGATCCCTTGCAATAGGGAATGAGGTGAATTTTACACAAGGTTAAAGGGAGAAAATAAAAGTTTTTGAAATAGCACTTACAGTTTTGCAATCGTTGCTTTCTTACAAAGCATACGTTTTTGCACTCGTTGATTTCTTACAAAACATAGGACTTTTATTTGTTATTCTATTTCCTTCGAATGTATATGTCTATAACTTATATTGTATAGATGATAATCATATGTATTTATTGTAAACGCTTTACATAAGGACAGCAAAATCTTAGTTTGAGGTTTGCTCTGTATACTCTATCCCTGTTTGAGCTATCTTTGCAGGCATCAGTGTGTGTGCCTGGGCAGGGGTATGTGTGACATGACGCTGATTGCTCAGACAACACCAAGTAGAAAAACAGGCAGGCTTACTTCTGATCACGCTGACAAACACAATAACATGCTGGCTATTCTCATACTCATGGAATCTTTACCAAAATAGTGATTATTGACCACATATGAACTAAATTAGATTTCATGTCAAGAACTACTACCCCTACCCTATCAAAGTTCAATGGCAATTATTGCCTTATATATTTATGCCCTTTTCTGAACAATCTTATCTATTGAAATTGAAACTTTCAAAGAATTTTGCATAGACATACTTTATATTAGAGTTTCACTTAAAACTCACTAGAATCATCAGGTATGTAGGAAAGAGTAGTTGTGTTTAACATATATGTTAATTTGATGATATACTATATAAATTATGCTTCCCTTGAGCTTAGGGATGTCTAAGGGTTTTCTGAAGAGTTTTTATTGAGGAACTATGGCTTCCTTCCAACAAAACTCTGAAACCTGAGCCATTGTTCTATTTTGCTTGGGTGTAATTGTATTTATGCTACAATTGATGTGATATCAACAAGCCAGCCTCTAGACTACACATGGAGTTTATAGTCATTGAAATCCTGTAGGACAACATTAAGTAATTGGACAATCAGTCAATCACATTGGATTATTAAAGGCCAAAGAGTAAGAAGATATGATTTAAGCCATGATGGCCAAGTTAGGGGATGCACCACCTCCCATGTCCTGTTTGTTTAACCCTTATGCTGCTGGTGGCTTATTTTGCCAATACATGATAATGCACAAACCCTGAAAATTCACCGAAACCCTAGCAAATGCGTACTCATCTGAGAATACTCAGTGAGAGCATCCAATGAGTACCAACAAGACAGGGTTTAGAAGATTTTCAAAGATTTTTGCGTTCTTGTACTTACGGCGAATGCAGCCTCAGCATTGGAAGGGTTAAGACCTATACCCTGGAATAGGGTACTATCACTACTAGGGCTTATAAAGAAGGACATAGATCACTCAAAATGGTCACAAAATTAAGAACAACCATGGCCTATTCTCTCCACAATCTCTCCTATGCATAGAGAGAGATGGATTCCAGATCTTGTATGCTTAGTGCTAAAAAGGCTTACAGGAAAAGTTATAGTGAACTCCTCAAATTCTCTGGTTTCCAGGCCAGCTGTATACCCTTATGTAACTCATTCTAAGTGTGATCTAGATATGAGCCCCGTTGCATTCATCGTGGATAGGTCAAAGCATCATTACTAAGTGCCTTGTGCTTCAAGGCAATTGGGGAGAGCTTAGCTTCCTGACTCTGACCTTAAGAAGCCAGGGAGTTGAGTGTCAAACCAACATGGTGAGCAAGACTACCAACCTGCAGAGCAGCCAAATAATCAATCTCTCTTCAGGAAATCTCTCTGCGACCACCAGCAGAGTTTCGTAACTTTTTTCTCATGACTGTTGGTGAGATTTGTCACAGGTCATAGCGTTGGGTGAAACAGGAAGTCATGGCTTATTGTGAGTGTGCCGAGTTGACACAGGAATTCTCCAAACAAGAAAGCTGTTCTGGAAGACCTCCAATGATTTTTAGATAGAGATGTTGTTTGCTGAAGCTCTGGCATAGGAATTTGGCGCAGAATGTGGTGGAGGCCGGATATAACGGTCGATGATGGAGCGCAATGAATGGTGCAAGACCTAACCATGGCATGCCAGATTATGTCTGTTATGGCCATTGGACAGGATGATCAGTTGCGGTCAATTTAATGGGCTTGCCTCCAAGACACCGATGATACATAATAACCTGTATATACATGTTCGATCTGATCAAGCTTGTATATATATATATATATATATATATATATATATATATATATATATATATATATATATATATATATATATATGTGTGTGTGTGTGTGTATATATATAAATATATTTATATATATTTATTTATATATATATATATGTATATTTATATATATATAAATATATATATAAATATATATATATATATATATATATATATATATATATATATATATATATATATATATATATATATATATATATATATATATATATATATATGTATAACAGCCTAAATTCTAGGCTACCTTGCTGGCTTGTGGACAGTAGTTTTAGCCCTGTGTCATATGTCACGGTAGTAGGGTAACCCTAGATGACAGAGAAGCGTGGAGGACCAGGGACCTCCTCCTGTCTTACAGATGTCTCCCATCCTGCTGTAATACCAACCCCTACCCTGCCCTGCCTGCCCCAGGCTCGCCCATTCTGGGGTTCCTGGAAATATGGGGCATTGTGGCTAGGGGTCACTGATCTATCGATGGGGTGGTCACAGGGGTCGTGCTACATGCTCCTGATATAGACATCCCTCTCAGGGTACTTTCATCTATTTGATTAAAGTGATAAATCAGACTTGTATCTATGGTTATAGATTTAGTTTATTTGTAATCATACATATGCATATGTCTGTAACATATATTTTGATATATTGCATAAAAGTCAACTATATCACATGTATTCATGGATTAAATTTGTGTAATATACAATTTATCTTTGATTGATTTGTTATACAGTGAGGTATTGAAGATATTCTTTTACGTTAGAAGAGGTAAATTTATTTCCAATATTCCTTTACTTAAATGAATGTTTGTTTATTTTACCTCCAAACTTACCTTTTGATATTATTAAGACATGTTCCTTTTGACCTAGCAGTAGCCATCCACATTAAATGTATTTTTGCAGGAATGTCTATCTCAGCAAAGTCACAAACATTATATATGATTGAAATATCAAAACCAGGGTACCTAGACTGCTAAAAACAAGATGTAAAAAGTGTAGTATGAATTAGTCATTTGGGAGGAGTTGTAAGGCGTTCAGCTCAGCACTTGTGGGCACTGAGTCAGAGCTGACGAGAGATTTAATGCTCTTAAGCCTCAGATGTAGATATCAAGCCCTAGCAAGTTACTTTTTGAGTAGGCGTTTGTCCAGAGTGGGGTTTCAGTGTATATACACACAGGGATCCGGCTCCTGGCATGTGCGTGTGCCGGATGCCAGTAGGCTTTTTCACTTGAGGTTCAGATTGTAGATGAATATCAATAAGGAAATAGTTTGTGTCAGAGATGGAAATATACAGGAAACTAATTGGAATCTTAGCATTCATCTTTGGCCAGAAATATGTAGTTCAACCTAAATGGGTGTGTCCACATTCTGTGTGGTAGAAGTCTGTTTGTTAAATAGGGCTTGCCATCAACATAACATTGTTCCTGCCCATATCAGAAATGTCCATTTCTGCTCGTCTGAATCTGGGATTTGAAGATCTGCGACTAAGCACAAGTCTTTTATCTTCAACCTAGCTTAGGCAGTCACTTGATATTATTGATGTGAATTATTGCACAGCTCAGCACTCAGGGGTATCCGTCATTTCCTGTGTTCCAATGCATGCATTTTGTGATTAGCACATATGTATCAAGGCATGTTTTGCCAAGGAAGCCTCACAAGGAAGTATTATAAATATTAGAAATGCCTGAAGATTAAGATCTCATGGAATAGGCGAGGAAGAAATGTAGTGAACTTGATGGATACCATAATGGTGCTGGTTTTTGCCAACATTTCCCCTGTGCTGGCAAGGTATTGACCCCCGCCTCTGCTCCTGGCTGTGGGAGTCTGTCTCAGGGCAGAGGCCTCACCTATATAAAGCATCCCACCTTCATGCCAGCCTGAGCTGCAGAGTGACTTACTGTCTCATAACTGCCACTGCCAGAATACCGCTGCTGCAAATAAACCCAACAGCAGCAGCTGTAGCCTACCTACTAGGTGTTACTGTGTTGTACCATATATATATATATATATATATATATATATATATATATATATATATATATATATATATATATATATATATATATATATATATATATATGTATATATATATATGTATGTTTATATATATATACATATATATATATATATATATATATATATATTTATGTATATATATGTATATATATATATATATATATATATATATATATATATATATATATATATATATATATATATATATATTATATAACACCAAATGCATGAGGCATGTGAGAAAGTTGCCAGTGACTTGCCAGTTACTCAGTGTCTTTACCCTACCTAGGTACTCTGGTTTCCTCCCCCATTAACTTAAGCTTACTTGTTTAAAATATACACACTTATTATAGATGTAGTTCTCTTTTTAGATAAATAAGAATACATGATATGATTATCTAAATATCTTACTGTTCCCTTTTAAGACAATCAAGCTATAAGGCGGCCATGGTTTACTTGGACCAAATAGCTCTTTCTAAAACTGCACAGGGAAAAGATAATCTATCTGACCTCCTGGATGTTTAGGGAATGAAAGGGTTAAAATTGTCTGGCAGAAGTTCACTGTCCTGTGGTTAGTGAAATTGGTTGTCACTTTAAATATTTTAGGCCAGGCATCGCTTCAGTGGGCTGACCTGTAGGATATCTCATAGCTTAACCCAGTATTGGCCAGAGCACAACGATGACCTCCTACCTCAGTATTTTTTTTTCTTTGATTAATACAATTTTTCCCCAAAAGAAAACAAGGAGGAGGATTTGCCCTAGGGAAATCTTCCTTAGATTTGTTATGAACATTCTGTTGGGTATTCTAGATTTTGGCCTCTACACCCAGACTTTCTCGGCACTGTGGGTAGGAATGAGGTAAACTGGCCTGCCACGCCCACTTTCATTAACTCACCAGAGGGCGCCATATGCAGGTGGTGAGATAGGGCAAATAAAGCAACTCTTATCTTATGATGGATGAGAAGAAAGTTCAATGTTTAACCTAGATTCATTCGGTTTAGAACATGTATTCGGAAGGAAAATGAGATCTTTTTGGACACTGGCCTGTAAGCTTTTGGAAGAATTTAGGAGAGGTGTTTTTTTTTTGGGGGGGGGGGGGGGGGGGGGCAGGGGGTTGCAAATGCCACCTCTTTTTCTTCAATAATAAACTAAGAAGTGCCATAGTTCATTCATTTTGCATATATGTATATGACAGCATGGCCTAGATTCAAGGCTATGTGCTCCCCAATGGACTACATTGGAGCGGTCTTTCAAGAAGCATAACGGCTAAGCATCCCCATATTCTAGCCAGGACAAGTACTTACAGATGTCCCCTGCCTTGCCTGGAGCTCATACTATATACCATATCCCTCCATCCCTCTGGTTAACCCGTTCAACCTTGAAACACTGACCCTCTCATCTCAAGCTTACCCAAATATTTGGGAATCGGCAAACTTCTAAGAAAAATGTCAAGTATCATTATTATCATTTAGAGAATAACAGACTAACAGTATATATACAAAATTTCATGCAACATTCTGATCAGCATATATTTCTGTCTCATTGTGTTTTCAGTATCAACTTAAAGGGAAAGATTTTGATGAAAGGATTTAACTCGTCAAATATATGTGGCTTTATGAAGCACATTGTTATAGTATAAGGATGAATGAAGTATGGGGGTTCATGCTGCTTTTGTTTTTAAGTATTTCACTTGCATTCTCAAAGAAAGTTAGAAGCTTGAGTTTCATCATTAATTCACTATCACATCCAGGGGTTTGAAATAATCTTTTTCGGACAAGGGGGAGAATAACTCCATTTCATGGCTGCATTTAGACATGTGGATTGGCTTTAAATTGAAACTCAAAAAACAGCAACCAAAACCTTGCAGGATAACAAAATTGTGAAATAAGTGGTTAAAATCCTGGGGGAGAGGTTTTCCTTTTCGTTGAATAGACAGAGATGTTTTGATCAAGCTCTTGGACTCACATTCTCAAAGTGGAAAACATGAACTCTCATCTTTCTACACAAAGCATAATTTAAAGCATTACTTTCACTGCGAGTGAAACCAAATCTCGGGCCATTTGGAGGTTTTTTAGCTGATTTTGTGAGCTTGTTGATGTACATGCCTCAGTGGGCTGTCAGATGTGGAGAGAAATATCTGAGCGGGGCCGAGGAGAGTTAGCGCCACATCTTTCTTCCCGATGGCCCTCTCTTTGTGATGCGTGTTTTTTGCTTGTCCCGACAGCGCCACCTACATGGCTTTAGGTGACCCGCTATATGAGACGATGCAGATGGCTGGAGAGCTACTACAAAGTCAGTGTTTTATAAACAACCGCGGTGGTTGAACCAAGGCGCCCAATGCACCCGCCCATATGGGGCTTGTCAGATAAGGGGGGAAATATGGTAGGGGTACAGGCCAAGGGTAAGCCACTACACTAAAAGGTCCTTGCATAGGCTTCAACACTAGACCACCACAGTGATTTATGTTTCCGTATATATTACTTTCAACTCCTGCTGTCTACTCTCCCCTCTCACTTCTATTAGACATGGAGACTTGGATGTTAGTTAGCACAGTGGCCAGAATAGTCAAATCAACATAGCTGAACATTTGATTCTTTGAAGTTTTCAAATTTTAGGTAAATAATATATCAATAATATATCAATAGATTCTGCTACTAAATAACCATTTCCTTGGTAAATGAATAATAAATTGTTTTAATTTCTATAGATTTAGTATCATTATTGTTTTTTGTTGCATAATAAACCCCCTTCCTCTCAATGAACCACATATTATGACTCAAATCCTGTACAACCCTCCCCTCCCTAGAAGAAACTTAACTTATATTTGCATGTAGTACATTCTGTAGCATATTTTCTTTTTTTACAGTAATCTTGGGTTATCAAGTTGCATGCTATGTTGTATTGACATTTCCTCTGGCTTGAGGATGATCTGCCCCATCTTCTCTCTCCCTCCTCTCTCTTTCACATTCACAATGCCCCTGGTGGTTCCCAAGTCTATACATTGTGTCAGTCTGTTGTCTTAGCTTATCAGATATGTAGCAACAATTCAAACATTGTAACTAAGTTGATAAACACAGGAGTGGGAAAATATGGTTCAAAATTAAGTAAATTTGGATTTGGAATTTCAATTATCATCACCTTTTCAGCTATTTAAGTATACCTTGCCTATGTATGTGTTATTAATGTAGAAAACCGAAGTAGTTGAGAGACAGCAAGCCACCAATTGACCAAATGTCACTGGCAACTTTCTCACATGCTCAAATTTAAATAGTGATCGCCATTATTTAAAGAGATCCGTAACAGTCAATGTGAAGTTCTCCATTGAAAGACTGATTGGCCAGCACCAGTCAGTGATCCAAGAACATTCTGCCTTGTACTTGTGTGCAAGGTTTAAGTGGTCAACAATTTGAAAACAGAACATCTGTTTTAACACTGGGCTTGCCAAAAGATCACTATTTCAATGCCTTAGATTTGTCTACTTCAGTTTTTTGCCTACTCAAGGCAAAATATTTTGTATGGATTACCATTTAAAGAGTTAGACAGTGACACACATATCAGACTTTGATTGACTTGGACAGATTTTGCCGATCCCAAGTTCTGCAGGTTGGCTTGTATTGACAAAGTTGATTGCTGTTTAGAATGCACTCATCACGCTTTAGAATATGATTGATGCGTACTCATGAAGGGTCTAGTGCCTATCATTTTTGGCATCTCCCATGTGTGTGTGGGCAACTGGGCATGGCGTTGGGTGTTTGTGTGAAAGTCATAGATACACACACATGCAGGCATGTCCACAGGGAGACCGAGGAGGAGGATGGGGAGGATGTCTGGGTTCGTCCCCAAGGTTTCAGCATCAGCAGTAGCCTTGGAGATGGCTATCAGTGGCAACATGTGATAGGCATCATGTGTGAGCTGGAGGGATGCTACCATTAGCAGAGGGTATCAGGGTATCAGGCCCTGTGAGTGATAAACCATGTCATAGTCTACTGGGCCCTCATTAACCCATTCATACCCAGCACACACAGCAGCTGCCACTTATGCAAATCATTTTGACAGAAAATAGTTGTGTAATATTTCAATATGAGTTTATTGAGTTATGCATGTTGCTTTTGTTTGGCCTCATACTACTACTTCTACTACTACCACTAACAACTACTACTACTACTACTACTACTACTACTACTACTACTACTACTACTACTACTTCTACTACTACTACTACTACTACTACTACTACTACTACTATTACTTTTAGTAATAATGAAAATACAACATGGAAATGATCTTGAAATGGCAACACAAATGACATTCCACAATAAGAATGATTTTATAATGACAAAGATATTCTTCAGGTAGGCCCTACACTTGAAAGGATGGTTTAGGTGGTGTCCATATAGCAAATGATAGAAATGCTGATAAGAGCCTTGTAATTAGTCTAATTCACTTATGGAACAAGCTCTCTAAGTGCAAATGTTATTATAAAGCTGTCAAACATATGGCTGTGAGGGGAACTCCCTGACATTAGAAGAGGGGGTGTTATAACTCACTTTGTCACAGTCCAGTGACTGCCAGGATTTCATGCTGACTTGGGAGATAATCTGGGAAAAAATGGCCCCAGGCTAGGACTCAGATTGCATCCATAAGGCCCATAGTGGGGTGCACTAATCATAACATATGGTACCACCTTCTTTGAAATATAAGAGGGAGGAAGCATGAAAAACGTCTTCTCCCCTCCTACTGCCTTCTATCTCTTCTCCAAGGAGGACAAGGGTTTGATATAAGGAAGAGGTGTAATAGGGGAAATTAAATTAAATGGTGAGTGGTTCATATGTGAACAAGTTATATCAAAGGTTTATCATACTATGATAAACCTTTGGTTATATGCACTTTTAGGCCAGTTTTTTTTCAAAAGGAATGAACTAAAAATGATGAATTTATAATGAGCAATAGTTTATAGATAATAATCAACTCTCAATGTTTTATGTATATTTGTGCAAATATGCATATCTTATTCTAATTGATTAGCCTGATAGTACTATGAGTTTGGGACTGGGCTGATCGAGTTGGTATGTAGTACTATGAGTTCCCCAGTTGACAGTAGTAGACACCCCACTGGCCCACAGTAGTCAGTGACAGCATCTGGTCCCCAGAGCAGGTCCTCAGATCCTCAGATTTCCTAGTGACACAGACACAGATATATTATCTCTCCCCCTCTGTCTAGCTGAAGAAAGATAAGCTGTTTCTTTGTCCTCCTTCAGGTTCCAGGGATGCTATCAAAAAATCTGATTTTGTAGAAAACATCTTAACCCATTCTTGCCTGTGGTAGTCAAAACCGCCCACTATCTACAACTCTCCTCCAAATAGTTTGCTAATTTAAATGCTTCATTCAGGAGTTATTCAAAGAGAACAGGAAATACTCGTTGAATTAGATGATATTGAGTCATAATATTTATGGTTTTCCTGGGCAGCAGACAGTGTGATGACCCATAGGGCACTTCCTATCTGTGACTCAGGCCAGCATCCTACTGCAGCACTATTATTAACTACTGAAACCAACACTGCTAATTAAAATGGTGATCGACACCACATGGAACAAATAAGTTATGGTGGCACATGCTGTTCCCCTACAATTAGCTCTTGTAGAGAGGGTCCTTAAGAACCCATACCAACATTAACTAAAGGAACCTTCTTGAATGCTGTGATATTCATCTGTATGACAGCAGGTGTTTTAGAACATTGCGTGTTAGCTACTGTATATATATATATATATATATATATATATATATATATATATATATATATATATATATATATATATATATATATATATATATATATATATATATATATATATATATATATATATATATATATATATATATATATATATATATATATATATATATATATATATATATATATATATATATATATAGTAACAATATATTGTTTGTTTCCTGAAACACCCAATGAAAAAATAGGGTAGGTAGGTAAGAAAATGTTTTTATTTTAAGAAATATTTTAAGTGATAAATGGTAGGCTCATAGTTGATCTGTTTATGTTTTCCATTCAGAATATCATGTTTTTGATTCAAAATTTCATAAAAATATTTCTACTACTACTACTACTACTACTACTACTACTACTACTACTACTACTACTACAACTACTACTTCTACTACTACTACTACTACTACTACTACTACTACTACTACTACTACTACTACTACTACTACTACTACTACTACTAGAGTTACTAGCACATGAGTTTTGTATAGTGTGGTAGTATCTGATAAGGTTGCTGCAATATTACCCGGTGGTATAATAATGTCAGCCTGTGGCATGTGATAGTAATAAGGAAGTGGGGAGAGATCAAGTCAGGCCTGGAATTTCCCTCCAAGACGGGAATCATTTCCACGCATGGCAAGGAGGGACTGGTCTCGATCACATTTCCACAAAATGTGCTGAGCATCCTGGCATGGAGATGTCATTTAATGGTGGCGTGTGTTAAGTGAGGTCATTGTGAAAAGCTGCCCTGTTGATCACATGGTTCAGAAGTCTAGTGCTCAACCAATCAATTACATTTCCTTTATAATTATATCTAGTCTGAATGGTTTACAAAGTCTAGGTTAGAGTATGAAAAGAGTGTTTTATTGGAATTAAACCACAAGTGGAGCTAGTTAGTTTGATGGCCATCAAACATGAATGAAATGCTCTAACACATTTAAGCAAAAACATCCATAAAATCATTAGGCTCTTTTTAACAGTGGGACCCTTTTCAATCTGAACCTAATTCAGAATTAGGTTTGCCTTGCCATATAGGCTAAGCAATACATTTTGTTTATTTCCAATCTGAATTATATACTTATTAAAATATGTGTCTACTTTAAATAGTATATTCGTTGCTGCCTTATTAGGCAGTCATGAGGGTGACTATACACCTGGCACCATCTATGTTCACTTTAATAAACTATAACACCTAAGTCCTAAGTAAAAGATATGATGATAGAGCACAGCAAAAGAAGCATATGATTATCCCATAGACTTGTAGCTAGTCTAATGGTTCATGAAATAGTTGATATTTGTTTATGGTATATAAATGGGGTCTTACTTAATCAGTGGCTGATTCGCTTGTCAAAACATGGTAATTGGCATTGAAATGATGTGACACTTCAAACATAATGATTGACCATATCCAGGCTAGAGAGTTTCTAAATGAAATGAACTCTGGAGACTGCATGACCTTAGAGTAGTTTGGTCGTATTTTAACCTTTCCTGGTCTGTGTGTCTCCACAGCTGGTGGTGTTTCCTGTCTTGTCCAGGCAGCTGTCCAGTTGTCCTGAGTGTGGCGATGTCAAATATAGCCACTAGGTGGCACTAAATGTCTTGTCCCTCCCAGCTGTGAGGCATTTATTGTTTTAACAACTTTTCTCCTACTTAGTTATTGCAACAACTGTGTCTTATTGTTATTGTTGTCTCAGATGGGAAGACATCTTGGATCATGTGTCTCCATCAATTAGGAACCAATTAGGACTTTTTCCAATATAGCATTATATACCTAGCCAATTTTGATTTGTAACATTTTTTCTCACTATATTGCAAACATTTTAATTCACAGATATTATGTCACAATGAATTGGAAAAATTCAAATCTTAAAGTATTAAATTGAAGCATTCATCTGAGGGAAAGGAGGGTTTGACCAATTTGGCTGATTCCAGTCAGTATGCTGAAAAGAACTTGGCCAGCTCTCATATTATGGGATGATAGTAGGTGTCACTGTGATTGCTAATAGGTGTAGACTCACATTGCGCCATTTGTGTAATTGAACCAAAAAACCTGGTCTGAGGTTCAGTTTGTGCTTTTTTGCACAAGAAAACTTTAATATTCGCGTTTTTGAATTTTCTTAATTGTATACATTGCATAAGATTCGACAAACTAGTGTGCAATATGAATTTTGGAAGTCAAGTATGGGAATAATGTAAAGATAACAAAACACTAATTTTCTTGTCATCCAAGAAATTAGTTATTTTAAGCCCTTAAGAGATGGCTGTATTTGTAGTTGATGGTGAACTGTCTAGGATGTTGTGTTGCGCTCCAGGAGTGAATAGGAAGATTGGTGTATTACCTGATACCAGCTGGACGGTAGCAATAACAAACAGGCACTGACCCTCAGGGCTGGTCACTAATAGGCAGCAGCGGCCAGAGCAGTCCACGTGCCTGCTGGACCTTCAATAGACCAACTACTAGTCTAGGGAATAAATAAACCATACTCCGTTCTGATCTTTTGCTTCATGTATAGATTTTTCTCAGAGTCAAGGTAGATGGCACTAGGAGTGCCCACCTAGTGTGCAGTTGTAAAACTAAATTTGGCTACACTCAGTTTTGAGTTGGTATACAATAATAATAATAATAATAATAATAATAATAATAATAATAATAATAATAATAATAATTATAATAATAATGATAGTATTAATGATAATAATAATGATAATAATAATAATAATAATAATAATAATAATAATAATAATAATAATAACAATAATAATTGATATTTGATCTGACATCCAGGCAATCAGGTATGTTCTGTTGTACAAGTTGTACAAGGCTTTGGTACAACTTATAGCAATCCTAAAATGGTAAACCTGTACCTTACAGCCACCTTGATATCTAAACTTTCTTTTACCGTAGGGAATTTAATTTTACTTTCCCCCATACTAATTTATCATGTAGATCTCTCTGGTCAAGTGTTAATTCCACAATGGAGGAGGAGTATGATTGATGAGTGTTTGGTTAAGGGGATATGATATCTTGTTGGGAGGTCTTCATTGAGACCATGCCATAACTCATGGGGATTTCACATTTGGATGGAATTTGCACTTTCTACTCATGCGTCCACACTTACCCCTCTTGATTGAAACACTACCCACATCATGGGATC
This sequence comes from Maea johnstoni, assembly GCA_963942565.1. Classification (NCBI taxonomy): domain Eukaryota; kingdom Metazoa; phylum Annelida; class Polychaeta; order Spionida; family Magelonidae; genus Maea; species Maea johnstoni. Next base: position 27,711,716 of record OZ012689.1, on the reverse strand, counting down.
TGCCATCATTCCCCTAATTACCCCTTCTTAGTAATTAATCCTATCCTAAAAATGATGTTTCCAACTTCTTGATTGTGATTGATTGAAAATCTCAACTCACACTTTTCTGCATCTGGTAAAATCTCATTATCAGAGAACTAGGTAGTTTCCATGTTAAATATGCCTAAATGCCAGGGAAGTAGAGATTCTGAATTTCTTTGATTTGATTGAAAAAAAGTTCTTGAAATAAAATTATTTTGTTTAAAAAGAAAACCTATTGACTCTTCACAAGCATCAATTTTTAGTGCTGAATGCAATTCTTTATGTTATGTAAGAACAAGTGCATGAATATAAGTTTTAAAGTTGCAGACATGTGAAAGTATGCGAAAGAAATTGAACTAAAAAGAAATGGAAGTGTCCTATACTTTTGAACCACTAGTTGTATTTTCAGCTATTTGATGAATTATGAAGCTGTTTGTAGAAATTGTCTGTAAAAGTTAAACCGTTCTATTCTAAGCAATTTCCGCGCTAAAGGTTTGACCACATCTACCTATATTTTGTCAGTGACTGATGTTTATATATAGGAGTGGTCAGTTGAGCACAACATGCACGGTTCAGGAAGCAAATCTGGAGAGGCCATGTTTGTTTTTGCAGGGTTGGCTCCAAGTTGTTCTCTCACTCTGCTTCCCAAACAGCATGTGTTCTTTCATCATTTCACACTTGACCAGGATGTATTGAAGCATTAAAAAAATAGAGTCTGCATTCCTAAATATCTCTCACTGACCAACCTGGTTTGGATGCAAATGTTTTTGGTCAAACATTCAGTCACAATCTGTACAGGCAGCCCTGTTTAAGACAGAATGGTTCAACAATTTAAGCAAGTATTGTTTCATGTCACAATGATTTAAATTAAATCTATTGGGGATGACACTAGAAAATGTTATATTTTAAGGTCTAAATAAAGAAACCCCTGAACTTCTGCTTAATACAGATACATGCAATATTGAGCCTGGGTGCTTAAGACATGCATTTTAAGTCTTCCAAATCCTTCACATTATGAGTTACATAAGACTACGATAAGGGTTTAATGGTTCTTCGGATGATACCTCTGAAGATCAGCTTTTGTTCTTAAATTAAAGATGCTGTTGATTGCGTTGCTATGCCTTGTCACCATGGTTACGAGGGGTGTCAGAATCAGCGCCATGGACCCTTGTCTTATCTTCTCAGTGAAACCATGCATGTCACAGCCCACAGTGCTGTGACATAACACTGACTCCTCTTACACTCCACACAAAGCCCACACCAAACCCTACACTTAGCCAAACAATTAATTAACCACTACAATGCTACTAAGTCAACTCTCAACAAGCGGTCAATTGATCAGCTGTCTGTTTTACTTAAGTGTCTTAAGTCCTGATTTCCCACAGTCGCCATATTGTCAACTATGCTGTCCAAACCTCCACTCCAAAGTCAGCATTTTTCTTTTCTAAGTTTTGGGTTTAATTTCTTTCTATACTGCCTGTTTTACTTAAGTATCTTACGTCCTGATTCCCCACAGTCCGCCAAATGTCAACTATGCTGTCCAAACCTCCACTCCAAAGTTAGCAGTTTTCCTTTCTAAGTTTTGGGTTTAATTTTTTTCTATACTGCCTGGAAAAAACTATGGACTTTGAGATCATTGTTTTACTAGGCCAGTCGATATTTGGAGTATTCTTTCCAACTACAGTTATGTAATTCTTACCAATCAGACCAAACAAGGGGGGTGTCCCCATATTATGGAGGTCTAGCACCAACAATAATTTAATTGCTGCATACTTTACAGGTAAGCACAATTTTAATGAGGTGATATCCATTATTGGGTTATATCCAAAGAAGTCTTAGAGGGTAACCTATATCTTTATTGAAGTTTCCATATTTTGACAGTAGAAGTACTTATTACAATAGGGTTAATGAGAGGCCTGGTTTTGTTAGGGATGAGAGGAAGTGCTCCCTTGCATGTACTTTAGCCTAAGATGTCTGCTCAGTAGTGATGTAAATGTGATTTATTTATGATAGGGTTAAACAAAGTAAAGCTTAGTAGCTAGGCTAGGTTCTAGTTGGAGTGGAGGTTGGTTGGACACGTAGTGTAAAATGTCACCTCACCATCCCCCAACAGCTGATGTGCGTAAGATAACACGCCCTCCCTGCCAGCTCGCCAGATATCCCCACTAGTTCCCGCCCGCTTTTCTCCAGCCTACTGCACCTGTCCCAGCAAATATCATAACCACAACTATGCACATGGTGTTAATTGTATATCTGATAGCACCCTGCAACACTAACCCTATTTAACTCTTTGATGCTGAAGGCCACGATTCATCAAAGAATAAGGAATAAATGAGTTTCATATTGGTCTCTTGCAAGAAAACATTTGCCATCATTTTGTGTGTAAAGATGTAAGGATAGTTGATATAAAATTTCCTTTTTTCTGTCTGTCTCTGCCTGTCTCTGTCTGTCTCTCCCGCCCCTCTCTCTTTGTCTCTCTTTCTCTGACTCTCTCTGTCTCTCTGTCTCTCTGGGTCTTTGTCTGTCTCTCTGTCTCTCTCGGTCTCTGTCTGTCTGTCTCCTTCTCCCTCTCCCCCCCCTCTCTCTCTGTCTGTCTCTCTCTCTCTCATTCTCTCTCTCTCTCTCTCTCTCTCTCTCTCTCTCTCTCTCTCTCTCTCTCTCTCTCTCTCTCTCTCTCTCTCTCTCTCTCTCTCTCTCTCTCTCTGTCTCTCTCTCTCTCTCTCTCTCTCTCTCTCTCTCTCTCTCTCTCTCTCTCTCTCTCTCTCTCTCTCTCTCTCTCTCTCTCTCTCTCTCTCTCTCTCTCTCTCTCACACGGAAGTGATCCAAGTCAAGGGGAGTAGGATATGGTGTAATGAATAACCAAAATGAACTAGATGACCAGCTTCTAGGTTCACCCAGGAATAAAGCCTGGTCCACATATTAAATAGTTTGTAAACATTAGAATTAGGTGTGTTTATCGGCCTCAGTAGAGTAAACCCCTCACTACTCCAGCCATTTCCAGAGCCAGGCTTTCATTCCAAACATCCTGCAGGCTCTGACTCAGGCTCAGCAGGCTGCTGTGGAAGGATTGTGGATTACGGGGATCTGGGAGTGAGTGAGAGAAGGGAGTGCCAGATATGAGCTGGTGAGACGGTTACCATATCCTCCTCCTCTCCCTCCAGATCCTGCTTTCTGCTGCAGAGCAAACAGTACAGCAGCAGCTACTACCTACCAGACTTAATTCGTGGCTTGCTAGCTTGGCATGCTCTGGTTCAACATCCTCCTAACCTCGGTACTTTGGGTGTGTGTTCGGGAGTGGAGCTAACTATAAAAAGAACATGGATACCTACATATATACTAGTGGGCAGTACTTTGTGAAAATTATGCTTTAGTACAAACCTCTGACCGCTGATTGCAAAACCTCCATTAAAACCTTTCATTGGATACTTGTTTCAAGATCTTTATACTTGTATTCATATCTGTCAGGATGTATATCAATGACTTATAACTCTGTACTGAGTTTGTTTTGAGGTCAATAAGATCAATCAATCAATCATTAAATTTTCCCATTTTATATTTCTATACAGTTATGTTCCAAGAAACTTCTAGTTTGTCCCAGATGCCAGAACCCATCTGTACTAGTTCCTGAATATCCACAGGTCACACCCCTAAATGTATGTGTTATAAGATTATAAGGATGTTTCCCAACTTAGAACATACAAGCTAGAGAACTGTTTGGGGTACATCTCCTGAAAGCTGACTGTCTCTGTCTTGGCTTCCAGTAAAGGAAATACTCTCCTGGAGTGCAATAGGTTCTAGTAGGGTGGATATATGCCGACGCCCATACCCATACCCGCACAACCCCTTGTGGCTGGGCGAGCTAGATGATGTGGTCTGCCCACTGTTCACGCCACTCATCTAGTAAACCTATATATCAACCCTGTCCATCAGAGAGAGCAGCTCTCATAACTGATTCATTTTCTTGACAGTTGTCACGCTGATCAGTTATTTTAGCTAAATCTCAGTGTTCACAGGGAACTTTGGAGTTTAAATTGGCATAAAATGACTGTTTAGTATTGATACTAGGTATAAAGGGCAAAGTGCCAATTCTTGATATGAATCTATCAATTTAATGTCTAATTCTGACTTTTTGTAAGGGATTTCTTATTTTACTTAATCTCCAGGATGCCATTAGCATTAGCATTTGACAATTTTTCAAATTAAATGAAATTCATCTTTGGTTGATCATATGAATATATTTCCAAAGAGCCACCAAAACAGTTTCTTATCAATGAAGGGCTACTGATTGTAAGTTATACATGGAAATTGGTGTCACTAAGTGCTCCTTATATTCCAGTAGCAGTCATGCTTCTTTGGTTCAAACCACATATTGTTTCATATCCATGTTCCAATTTTTTTCTTTTTAAACCATGGCCATGTAATCAGCATATGCAAGGAAATAAGCTACTTAGGCCAACCCCTATTTTCCTGCTTAATGCATGGTAATTAAATGGAAAATAAATCTTTATTGGGGAAGAATGGAGCTAAAGCTGTTTTTGCAGACATGGAGAGGGAGAAAGGTAAATATACTGAGATATATAATCCCCCCAAGGACCCCACAGGAGGGTGTATAATAGGAGGGGTACTGATACCATATGCCTACCATGGGCATGGACTTGAGTTACATCAAAGGTGGACTATGATCCACTTTGGTAACATCTTATGATTTCTTAAAGGTTTGAAAAGATATAAGAAAATATCAAATTTACATAATTTTGTTAACACAATTTCTAAGACCCATGCATGCACTTTATATAAATAACATCTGTATAGAAATACCACTGAGATGTAAAGATCTTAATGTTATTACCTAAATCCTGGTCAATCAGATGAATATTGATATGCCAGGGTTTCAGTCAATTCCCCACTATTCAATTTTGAGCTAATTAGTGGGAGTGGAAGGGTTAAAAGTTGTCTGGCCTACTGAAAACTTGTATGTACTGGTTTAGGGTAATCAGGGTTGGGGGCATTCATGTCATGTTTTATCTCAGCAGCCAACAGGAGTGGGAGGGTTAACAGTTGCCTGGCTTACTGTAAACATGTATGTGCTAGAGGATGCCCTGCACCCCTGGGTGGGGGTAATCAGGGGCATGTTTTATCCCAGTAGGAAGGCCGCCCGCCTCTCTGACCGGTGTGGTCAGCTGCTGCACACTTCATGCAATAATAGCCACGGGCAAGCAGCACAGCCATCTCAACTATAGAGGCTTTCATAAGTAGGCCAAGATATAAGAATTAAAATTAAAAGCATATGCATACAAAGTCTCTTAACCAATGTATGCCTATAGCAGCCAATAATAGCCATAGGCCAGCAAAGCCACTTCAACTATAGAGGGATTCATTAAAAGGCCAAGAAATTATAATCAAAATTAAAAGCATATGCATACTAAGTCTCCAAATCCATTTATGCCTGTAGTAACACAGAAATACCCAACTATTTATGGTGATTGCTCTGTATTGAAAGCATCTTTCAGAAAATCTTAGAATTGATAGTCTGAATGATTACGATTATAATACCTACAAAAAAATTGGGGCAATTTTAGCCGCTACAATTAAGTATGATTGGGTTAAGATCATGTATACCATTTCTCTTTTACAATATTGATTGAATTCAAGGGCCAAAGAGTGAAGAATGCTGTCCCTTAAGCAAAATGTTCTCAACTTTTTGTTTCCGCCAGGCCTGTATTCCAATTTTACCATTCTTTGCTTGTCGGACTGGTGTTTTATTTGCATCCTGTAGGTCTATGAAGCTTCTGCTTTATATTCTTAAAGGTCCCATTATACTTGTGCCGTGTCATTGTCAGCAACTGTTCACCATACGCGATATTAGTAATCCTCTGACTCAGCAAGAGTCCTCTAAAAAGTGTGTGATAATATATAGTTAAGTGCAAAAAAGAATAAAAATCATAAAAAAACATTGTGAAGTTTTACAAACATGTCTTTGTTATGACAAGTGCAATCAGGTCGTGCAAGCATTTCAGGAATACAGGAAAGTATGTTATCAACTCGCCCGTGATGCAATCCCCTTGTTTCTGTCTGGCAAACATATGGCAATCATAATGACGTAGATTTTGAAAGGTTATCATTATTATGAAGCTAACTTCATAAACCAAACAGATCAAGTTCTCAGTGAATTGGTCACAGTCTAGAAATGTCGAGAATCCTGTTTTTTCACTGGTTTCGCCTGATTCGCATTTCGCTTATCACAACACGGGCTGCAGCGATGCCGGGATTGCCTACAACTTCCAAACAATTTATGCTCCACCCTTGACAAGCACGATGAGTAAGGACAACCTGATACCCGGTGACACTAGCAAAAAACATGTGCTATTTACGGCAGCCATGAATATTCATTGTACTTTATCCTGATTCTTAACCCTTCCAATGCTGAGGCTACTTTCGTCCAAAGCACAAGGATGCAAAAATTGTTGAAAACCATCTAAACCTTGTCATGTCGGTATTCATTGGAAAGCTCTCACTGAGTACTCCTAGATGAGTAGCCATCATAACTACTCATATCATCAGACACTTCAAATATGTAAAAGAAAATTATGTAAAGATATGCACATTGTACTTAAGTTATTCAATTTTGATTTATGCAAACATTATTTGGTACTATTTCGTTTATTGAGTTTTGATACATTAGATGTTCCTGACTACACTTAATGCATGTTTAGTGTTTGCATAACATTTGATGATTTAAGTCGCCATGCTTTACACTAAAGATTCTTGTAATGTTTATCGGACTGGCTACAAGTAGTGCATTAACATTGACCTAATAGTTAGATAAGGCGCAATTCGAGCCCCTTTATCTTATGAAATAAACATCCTATCTTATCAATCAGTGGTCAATAGGACTCCTGTCCAGTGCTGACCAGTAGCCTCGCTGACCACTGTCATGGTCAGAGTTTTCTGCTCCATTAGAGGCAGAGTGTGGTGTTACCCAGGGGGACGTACTGGGGACATTTTAGTCGGGAAGTTGAAAGAAAGCCTTGCTCAGGGTCCCCTGCTTAATTACTGGGCTAATTGGTTTGGCGGTGATAAGGGTGCAGGGATCTGTAAAGAGCTTTGATGGCAGGCTTTAGATGTCACAGACAATGTTTTAGAGGTGTGGTTATTTTTGTTGTGGATGCTTTTATCATGTAAATTGATATGACTGTGTCTCATAACCCGAGGTCTAAATATATATGTTCTTGAAGTGCATGATAGGGCTGTTGATGGACAATATTTGAGAACAGGTCTGCTGATTGTTGAGAGAAAAAAACAATTAGGGCCTAAAAAAAAGTTGTTTGTTTCCTGTAACCCCACCCTAACAAGTTTTTATTCAAAAAAATCCCTACCCTTGAGTTTTTTCTACCCTCCCAACTCCCAATCATTGTAAAACATGCATAAAACAGACATTTTTGACCCAAAAAATAATGCAGAAATTATTTTTTTACTGACCTCACTGACCGTTACAGGAAATAAACAATTTCTTTTTTTAGGCCTAGGTTGAATATGGAGAGATGATATGGAATAGAAATTCAGCCAACGGAAATTAACATTTTGAATATTTTTGAGGAATACTTTTCTGAATTCAATCTTATTTATATTTTATATTAATTTTTGGGTCTATACTCACATACTACTAAGGTCAGTCATTATGATATTTCCACTGTGCGTCCCTCCTGATAAACTGGATTTTAGAAAAGCCCAGATTGTGTGTTATATACAAACATTATCCTAGGATTTCCTTCGGATTTGCACTTTTAATCTTTAATAGATTTTGTTTTATTCCTCAAGACTTTCAGAAAGAATCAGAGTATCACCGTAATTCTTTTCAAGGCAAACCCAAGACTGGCCAAGAGTTTGCATATGTTATTCTGACTGTGCCATACTCAGTTGGCATACATAAAATCTTTGCGGTTAAAGACACGCTCCATGTTTTTGCACCCATCAGTAAGTGAAGTGGGTCTGTAGCAGTTGTACACTAGGAAGGGCCATCAATTCTTTAGTGCCTCAAGATAAGCACTGTATGTTCCAGGCCGTCAGTCTGGGCTTTATATATGAGAACATGCACAGGGTGTTGAGAGACCGAGTGGTACGCAGTCCATTTAGAGGCAACTGGCACAGTATTATGGGATGCTAATCAGCCTCGAAGGTCAAAGGGCACATACTGCATTCTTCTTCATTGTAGAAATTGGCTGAGAAAAATATGATTATTATATTTCTTGTTTGCTTTGAGTGGTATGATTCACTTAAACATTTTGCAAGTGTTGTAGTAATCCAAGACAATTCTCAAATATTTTCTGAATTTTTTATGATTTGTTTGTATTTTTGAGAAAGTATAAAATTATATATTTGGTTAATTGCATCAGAAAATTCAAGCCTTATGATTCTAAGAAGATAATGGTATATACCTCTTTCCGGTCTTAAAATATGTTTAAAAATAGATCCTATTCAGTTATTTACAATTTAACTATTGCATATATGAGGTGTTTATGTTGTGTGTGTGTAGTATGTGTGTGGTGTCTGATACAGTGATAATGGGTTAAAGAAGGAACAATATCTATTCCCTATCTACCCCACGTGTGCCTCATCTAGCGCTGCTGGGGTCCTGTGTGTAGTATGTGTGTGATGTGTTGGACAGTGATAATGGGTTAAAGAAGGAACAATATCTATTCCCCATCTACCTCACATGTACCTCATCTAGCGCTGCTGGGGTCCTGTGTGTAGTATGTGTGTGATGTGGTGTCTGAGACAGCGATACCTTATAGCTTCTCTGCCTGTTTACACTAGCTTTATAGCCCTTACACACGGTTCCCATTAGCCAGCCACATAGTAAAGCCACAGGCCTACATGAGGACCTGCTGGCCGTCCTCAACTCCCGCAGAAAGATCACTGCAAATAAAAAAAGAGGAGAATGAAAAACTGAGACAATAAAACCAAGAATGTTGAAAAAAAAGGGGAAAGAATTCCTCCCTGGGTTGTTCTGTAAGAGACAACTGAATTGGCACACAGAAATTCAAAGGCTAATTTTACAAAGGCATTCATCTATATCTGGTCAGTCAGCTCTGCCTATATATACAACCCTTTTAGGGAAAAGCCCTTATCAGAAATATGATTAACATTTCCTTTGAAATGTATCATTTCTCAAGATATACTGAACATTGTTGATTACTGTGAACAACAGAGTGATCTAGATATTTTAGCATAAATGATCATGAATTCCTAATCATAGATCATTCTCAAACTATACCATAGTACTTTCTTAGGAAGTTTAGAACCTAGCATGATGAACCATGCCCTTCAACAAATTTGAAAAGGGGTGAATCACAATTTGAAAAAAATGAGTTACTATGAAATTACTTATTA
>OZ012689.1:27621425-27702105 GCA_963942565.1 Maea johnstoni | reverse complement strand
CCCTAGGTGTCCTGTCAAACCCATTCCCATATTGCATAGATGGAAATTCCACTGAAACGTATCGACTTGTACATGTATTTGGTGCAGACATTCTTCAAGGTTGCTATCCATAGGTTTCGTGTTTTGCGAATGGCAGAAGAAATTTGAGCATACAGCATGATGAATTTTCTAATTTCTGAGTATTTTCATATAATATAGGAGTTCTGCCTTTAAAGCCTACCCACTGGTGTATGTATGCTCTGCAGACATCCCTGAAGTCTGCTATCTTTAGGCTGTGTGTTGCGAATGATGGCAGAGCCTTGAGCCATGCTGTGGTTGCTGGTATTGCCTCTGTGTTAGCCGTGCACTCTGTGTATCATGCTGGGTAGAGTACCTCTAGATTTTCCAGATAGTGAGTCTGTCATGCAAGGTCAGCCCAAAAAACACAGGAACCTCACCCCAGATGCTGCCGCAGGCGTTGGGTTATGAGAGGAGAACGGTGAAGTTTTTCATCCATTACTAGAGCAGTGCATTCTATATCCATCCAACCGGAAACATGTTGGGCAACTAAGTGCAAAGGAAAACATGTAAAATGTAAAATTGAATAGTAAGCAGGGACTTGAGTGAGGACGCGTCCAACCTGTCTTTGAACAGGCAAAAACTTCTATGAAGAATTTTCAATTTTGAATTTTTTGTCATAATAACCTAATCTTTGCCTAACAACCCATCTAGGATAAGGAAGGAATTGTATCGAGTGCTTATTGGTTGAAGTACATTCTGAGTGGACACCCACCCTTGTATACATACCAACACTTCCTTTGCCTAAGGCTTTGATAGGGCACCCACATCATCAGGATGGAAATGTGTGTTGCTTCCGTTATGAATTTTCATACATATGCAAGCTGTGTGACCTTGACCTTGCAGCTCTGCAGTGATGAAGTCAAAACCATCTGGAAGTCGCCCTGAGCAACAGATACATTCTATCTCTTCAGGATGAGTAGCAGTCACGGTTAGAAAGGCATTTTACTATGCAGTGTAAAATGGTAAAAAGTGGTGTATGTAAAATGCATCTGTGTACAGCCTGCTGCACTTAGTCCCCTCTACCCAGAATTATGCCTATTAACCCTTTCAGGCTCAGAATTTGGGAAGGTTGTCTGGATGCTATATGATACTTTTGGAAACAACTTAGTAATTTAAAACTGATTTTTATTAGTTTTATGAGAGTTTATGTATAGGTAAAGTCCCTACTCTTTACTTTTTTCAAATATTTCCCTCAATTTCATCAGATTTCCCCCTGAAAGCATTTATCTGCATACTTGATACTTTTCAAAGTAAGCAGGAAATTTATTCTTAGGTTGCAATAAGTTTGAAGGAGAGTTTTAAATGTTAATTTCTAACTCAAGCTGCTCCCTCAAACTTTTCCCCCCAAATTCTTATTCAGAGAGATGTGTTAGAAATAATCAGTCCACTGTGGGCCGGCTTTTGGAGTGAATTGGCTAATTTGATCTCGGTATTGATTCTAAAATTTCAACAAACAGTGATTTTGATTCAGCTTTATTCTGGCAGGTGATCGTATGGCATAAATATTGTGCCAGCTGATATTAACGAGTGAGGAGTTCCTCAGCGTTTGTCTTTCATGCGGTATCAGATATTGCGTGTACATTGCTCTGATGTCAGCTACCTCAAGAGACTTTTAGCCAGATGCTGAGCAGCTACATCTCCTACACAAACAATTTATAGGTGCTATCCAGTGTTTCTCTCACCTACCGCAGCCAGCCAGCAAGCCAGCCAGGCAGGATCGAGGCAGGCAGGCGGTGTCAGACCCGACACACTCTTCAATCACGGCAGAAGACCTCAAACCAGCATGGCACAAAAAAACGAGGATGGAAACACGTTAAGGACTCTGTCACTTTTTCTGCAACATTCAGGAGATAGTTGATAACTATGTCCTGACGTCTTGGTACTTCGTTTTGGCTCATGCTTCTAAGAGTCTCTCCTGCAGGTCTGAAGGGGGGCTACAGAACTTTTAAAAATACTATGGAATGGGGCTTACGTTGAAAAAATATTAAAGGAGAGTTGTATTCTGTTAAACAATGTATTTCTATAGATATATTCTACAAGTTGCTTATTTGTTTTAGAGGTGTCACCAATATAGTCAGGCGTCTTGGGGTGCAGTAGCCTGCCTCCCAGGCCATATTTGAATGTCTTCCATTGTGGATAGATGGCACTTCGGTATACTCTAAAGAGTTCAGTTATTAACATGAACACTTATCTCCCTTGTGTGGCTATTGTGTGAACTAAATGGCCAACAGTAGGCCACAAGTCCCTATGTAGTATAGGTGCAGGCTTTTATATATAATAAAGTAAAATCATAATAGAGCCTTGTAGCTAGGCTAGGGGTGCAGCTGACATGATTGGGTTAACTGATTCATCACAGGTGTGGTTGAACACTTTATTCAGGTTCTGCTCTGACAAAAGACATCGTTTTAAGTGTATGTTAGAAAAATATTGATAGGCACTCATCAGTCATGACTTAATCAACAAGGGGTTTCCTTTTAAATGTTGTCCCTCTCTAGGTACATGATCAATTGGAAGTATTGGTTCATAGCATTATAGTTAATTAATTAACTATTATCATATTTTCTATTTAGCTTTTACTTTACTGATCTCTGTCAATTTTGAAGATAGAGAAAATGGTTACTGGGTATAGAATACTCAAATAATTTAGTTTGAATTGATAACTTTTGATAACATATGGGAAAATGGTTACTACGTATAGAATACTCAAATGATTTAGTTTGAATTGATAACATTTGATAACATATGGGAAAGTGCGGAGACCAGGTTCTGAAAACTGCCACAGTGCTGCTGCTCAGGTGACTCCCTAGTGTGGACTGACAAAGGTGTGGCAAGTGGTCATTCAGATTTGACCAAGTGCGCTGTTGTAATCTATAAATGCATTGGGGGAGCAGTTCATATTTCATAAAATACATTAGCAGTATTTATGAGAAATAGTTCACAGAAATGCTGGCTTCTGATTGGTCCAAACCACCTAGATGTATGCTAATTGTCAGTACAGTTCAGTTCAGAGTCAGTATACCACACTAGGGAAGTTGTAAATCCTGTAAACCAACTGAAAACTGCGGGGTCAGCCTTTTCTTCAGGGCAAGTATTTTTAGGAAGTTACATTGACCCAGGGTCATTCAGCCACCTCTCTTGCCTTGAAGTTAGATTACATCTCAAGTGCACATGCTTTGTCAACTCAGAACTTAACTCACCAACTAGAATAATTCTTGAAATATAATTGACAAGGGATTGGTCATATCCAACATGAGCAATAACATGCAAGCAAGTATTTGAAAAATATTTTTATAATGACTTTTTACGTTTTATCTTATCAGGCCTTTTATTTTATATGATTTACATAAATATTATATTTGTTTGATTGATTCACACTTTATTGATAATTTGGCATTCAGTTGATGATAACTTTATAAAGGTGTGCTTAGTATCACCTTAATTGATATGTGGAGGTCGTGCTGAAGCCAGTGGGTCACAGCTCTGCCTTTATATTACATCAGTTGTTTAAAAAAGCAGGCGCGTTAGATGGTTTCCTTGCATTCCCAAGTCAGGCTAGATTTGTTGTGCCACCAAAAGTAGTCTAATGACCAATAAACCAGCATAGTCCACAGACAACTGTCCCTCCTCAACCTGCCAGTGAAGGAACAGCTGGTTTACACATAAGGGGGTCCTATAGGGTAGCGTGCTCCCCCTTCCCTTGCCCCCTCTTCCTGCCCCCTTCAATAAGGCACATAACTCCATGTAACAGTAACAAGTAGGACAGCCTGTATAAACACCGATGTGATCCTACTAACACCATCAGATAAACACCATTGGAGGAGGAGGCGGGCAGCTTTTTATGCCACTTTCTCGAGCTACAGACATGGGGGAATAAATATAAATCGCTCGTCTTCTTCGCCCAGGGAGGAAGGGGAGAAGGGTGGGATATAATCAGGATGTTGCTGCCCTGCTGGGGGTAAGCGGGATGACTCAGTGATGTAGGGCCAGTAATGTGACTAGAGATTACAGAATACTTGAGTGTAAACAAAATTTAGAAATGATAACCCGGACCCTGGCTGTTAGAGTGTATAGTATATCATACTAACATGATGATTTCTTGTGGGATGGGTAATTGTGTGGTTGTGGATTTGATATTGAATCTTTTATTGAATAGCCAATTTGAGATACATTCATTGATTTGTTTAAGTACAGTAGGACCAGATAATCCTTATGAGGAAAATATGAATGATTTTTTAGATTAAATCCTAATATTGGCAAAAAATAGAAAAATCAATGTTTTAGTGAAATCAAAACTAAATTAAAAACCAACTGGTCTCCACAAAGGAAAATGAGGGAAAATGATTTGACAACAAAGAACCATTGATGGTCAGAACAGGCTAAAGCAGCCAGACAATGTTGGTGAAATCTTTGAGGCAAAAGCATAATTAAGAAAATATCTGATGGAGAAATTTTGATGTGAATACAACCAACAACTACCCGTCAAAGGTTTTGTTTTATACCATTCTTGTCAAAAGTATCATAGATCCAGATGGCAACTTTTATAGGAACTCTTAATCATGAGGTTGAGAAATTTGCAGTCTCCTACAAGATTTAGCAACAGTATTTCATTTTGTGGTCTTCAAAGATTTCTTGACCCATGTCAGAACAGTAATTTTCCAGATGATGTTTGTTTGAAGACTGTCCAGACATGTTATTTTATCAATCACATGTCAGCAGACAGTCTGTCTTGACCGGTTATGATGTGAGGAAAGTTGTGGCCATGTGGCCTTGTGTAGACTCCATCTGATGGCTCTCTTAATGACCACTAATGGCTTTAATGCACTGACCACATCTACTGACCACAAGATAACTGCCCCCTATCTCCCTCCCCTGCTGATGAAAATAAACCCTCAGGGTATGGACTGATGACCCCTAGCTGGGACAAATTATTTACAACAATGATAAAAGTAGTGATAAAGATATCTCAAGAGCTTGTCTTACCCTATGACAAAGTTATTCTTTAGTGTTAAGAGAAGAGATAGGATCTCTTATTTGTTTAGGGCCCCATAGGGTTTGGACCAATCCACTGTCTCCAAGACATTTACATAAAAGCTTATATAATAAATATCTCAGGGCTGGGCAGCCACACAAATTATTTATAGGTAGTCCAGCACGGCAAGTTGGACCCAAAATCTGGTTGTCTTGCATGTAAATCAAGTTACCCCACCAAATCTGAGAAAACTCTATTTTTGCAAAGGGGTTGAACATAACTTTGGCAAGGACACAAGTTTGTATATCTTTATTTTATTTAAAAGCATAATTGCACTACAATTGCCAGCTGGACAGCCCAGTACTGCTCAGTGAAAACACAATTATTGTTCCAAAGTTTACCACTGGTGGTGTGGTGGTGCAAAATGTGTCACCTGTGCAATTTAATCATTGACTTTAACTTTTGTTAAAACAAAGGTCCCAGGTTATTATCTGAAACCTATGAAAGCCAAATGATCTAAGGATATCTTATGAATGCTTTCTGTATCTCATCACTGCCTGTATTTGACTCAGGCTTGGGCAGGTGAAAAAAGTTGCCATTGACTTGGGGCTAATGGTGGTTTTTCCCTATGTAATCTGGTATCAACCGCCATTAACAAGATTTAATTCCAAATAATAATAGTGGTAATAGTTTAAACAAATCCTGGCATAGCTAATTATTCCATTAATGTGACATAATTGGCTCCTCCCAGAAACACAGGAATAACTGGGGATGGGATGGGGCCCAGATTTCACCAATTGGGTCTACTACCCTACAGGACGGAACACCCCTATACATAACCTCCCTACGACCACTAGTGAGAATAACACACACATAGCTAAACACCCCCTGATTCCCTGATTGAACACATGCAATACTCCTTACATTCCTCAACCTCTGCATTATGGGCATGGTATGCGGGTGTTTTTACAGATAACATGGTCAGAACCCGCCTGATATGTTTCATGTTTACTGCGATGGGGCATCAATTTATACTGGCCTTACACTCATCATAGAGATCTGATCAGTACCGTAACCAATGGCAACGTCATCTGCAGCATCCTGTAGCAAAGCTTATCTCAAACATGGATGATAAAACTAGGTATAAATTAGTCTGAGAATGCATTTGTCTGGGCAATTAAATGATATGTTGGGATATGAAACATATCAAATGGCTAAACCATACATGCAGAGATTATGGTCCAGTGATAAATGTTTCTATGTAACAATTCAAAGTGCTTATGAGCCTCACAATATCCTTGACCCATTTATTTCATCAAAGTAAAGAGACCAGATTCTAAGAACAAAAATATTAATGTCATGAATATTAAAAAGAAATTTTCAATGATATCATATTATCAAGACAGCATTTATAATAAACTAATAGCTCCTAAATAGATGGGTATTGGTGGATGACTTTTAAAAAAAAGCATGGTAAATTCAAATTGATCACCAAAGTGAAATATAGATCATCCCTTAGAAAAATTACAAATTGGAAAGTAGGTACCATTCATGCCGGATCCGCAGGAGTAACCTGAGAGAGAGCCCTTTTTGCCTTGTATGTGCGGCAGACTAGGAGTGGGTCTTGGAGTGTGGGAACTTGCTGGCCTTAGATCATGTGGTGAAGGTGTGTGTCTGACACTAGCTGGTATGTACTACTGCTAAATGTCAAGGCTAACTCAAAAACATGTGCTACAAATAATCTCCACGTCTCCCTCTGAATAAGATGTCAGCTGAAGCACAGGTACATAAGATACCTTCCTTATCCTATATAGCTACCAGACATCTCATATTAACCTGTTAATGTCTGCATCAAGTGCTCAAGTGTTCTGATATTCTTTAAGGTATATATGGACCAGAGAATTTCCTCAAAATATTTAAAGGCTAACCAGATTAACAACTCTCGAAGAAATTTTTTGTGACTTGATATTTACAAAAAAAAAAGCATTACATGCTTCTAACCCATCAGGACTACTTGCTCAAATTTGTACGAGCCCTGATATACCCTTACTAGCTAGGGGAAAGCAGGCTACTTAATCATTCTACTCTACTTGTAGTGAAGCCTGTTCAATAGTAATTCTCTGTCTGTCCCGTGTGGATAAAATGTGTCTCTCATTTGTATGACCTTGCTCTGGCAACCAACACTCAAGTAATAGAAAACTTCTAGCTTGATTCAGTGGGACCTTCATGTCCTAAAAAAGACGTATCAACAAACAGGGGTGTAGCGTTTCTGTTGCAGCAGCCAGACGGGCTTGGACTGTATACAATCCAGCTTCCATTTCTCTTAATGAAGGTTTAGATTAGCATTACTTAGCGAGAGCCGATACCCCTGAAACGCCAACTTGTTTAGAATTGTTTTTCATTTGTGTACAGCTTGCTTTTCATGTTGGGTTACTGTGATCCACGACTCTCTGGTACTCACAGGGGTAGAGTACTTGCTTGGTGGTGGAACCAGGGCTCGTTCATCTCAAAAGCAAGTCTCAATATTTACGGTTTAATTTTAGTCGCCAAGCAACCACAATTATTTGTTTAACGTATTCAACCCCAGCATTCCAAAAAGAGCTGAAGTTTCTGAAGGGAACTCGCTGCAAATTCTAAACAATTGAATATAGAGCATATTTGTATTATATTTTTGCTGAAATTTCAGAACAATTGAAAATTATTGGATGTATTATTTTATATTCATATAGAAAAATAATCTAAAATTATTGGAGAATTTATTTTGGTCCTAATGTACTGAACAATTGTAATTCATTGAATATCTTATTTGATATTCATCTTAAATTTAATCTAAAATTATAGGAGAATCATTTTTTTGTCCTAATGTTCTGATATGAGATGCGTTAACATTTTCCATTTTCCATGTTTTGGAATTAGACACCATAGTTTTTCAAAATGATGTGAGCGCAGGCTTTGTTTTGTTTATGCATGTCCAGTGACAGAATGATGCTTGAAATATTTTGAGATGTGATATTCCATTGAGAGGATAAACAATTTGACAAGTCTCACCAGGAGGATTGACCTAGAACCTAGGCTATTATACACATATTATCTCTAACCATGAAGCCAGTACTTTAAGACAGCCAGCTTAGTTCAAATTTATTTCAGTAGATGGAGCTGGTAGGACTGAACTAGTACCTAGGCTATTATACTCATTTTCATTTCGCTGTACAAGATGTACTTTGACCATGTAAGATGTACCACAGGATAATCAAGTCTGTTTATATTTATCTCATTTGATTGTGCCAGGAGTCCTTCCAATGGAAACCGCAATTAAAGAACACCAGATCATCTGGTGCTATCTTAACTGTCTACACTACAACCACATTAGGTTAACAGGGGAAAGTTAATTTGGCTGGCACCACCATGTCATCTAGTCCAGTAGACATGACATAGTGGTGTGGTTCAAACTCCTGATCCACAGAGTGAAGACTTTGACATTTAAATAATGGGTGGTAAAGTCCATCTTGAGGAGTTGAATGACAATTTATGTCTTTTGAGTTTTTCAGTAAGTAGAGTGTTGTCTTCAAGTGCTTGAAAAATGTGCCACTTTGGTTTTCCAGAAGGCCCGCTGCCGGTGCCATAAACATGGTGGATGAATTACGAGCCCTCTCCCTTCCCGGGTGCCAGAACCTGTCCAGGGCACGTAGACAACCCTGTCTCCAGGGTACTCCAGGGTGTCGACAGAGAGGGAACTCCTTACCAACCCTGCCCTTTCTGCCAATCACAGAATCTACCTGTTTGCATGTGTTGCCAAGGTGATGGGGAATGCGCCACATGTGTGGAATTAGATTGATGATGGCTATGTCATCATGAAGATAGCGCAATGGGCCTTTATGAGTTTTTCTGCAATAATTCTCAGTCTGTAGGTAAATATTTATGATAAACCTCCTGATATGCAATCTAGTATTTCCTTCATAAAGGTTATATTTTTTGCTCCTAATGCATTTGATGTTATCTATCGATCAATCGAACATTTTCATAAGATCTCCTAGCAGTACCTTGGAAACTTAACAACTATTACACAACTATCCATCCACTTCAACATGCGATTTATAGCAAATGAAATAACATAGAATTCCTCAATAAAGCTGGGAAAATGCCAATATTTCCCAGAGAAATTCAATTCCAAGATACCAATTTCCCAGAGTGTATTTAGAAAATTTCTAGATAATGTTTCTGAGAAAATGCCAAGATTTTCTGTTAAGTCTAAATATGTGTGTATGTGGTGGAAGGAATAAGACATCCACAGTTTCTTGCATTTGACATCTACCATCCTTGTCATACCATGAATGCCACACTGCTAGGGATTGACTGTTCCGATTCTTGTTTTACAGTCACAGATAGCAGACTTTAGTTCATCATGTTTAGTTTTGATTTTGCCCTTTGGGACTGTGTTGTGCCAATAGAGCTTCAATATATAACTCAGTTGAATTCTGTACCCTCGATGACAGTGCTGCCATCTACAATACAATTGTGGAATTAATTGTTATTTGCTCAAAAACAATATGGAAAACAGGCTGAGCACACCTACATGCTTCCGACCAATATCTTAACATTTTGTGAATCTAACTCAGTCCGAGAACCCGGCTTTAACAGTCAGTGTGAAGCTATGGTATACTGAGAAATGAACCTAATTTTCCCCAACACCGCATTGGGCTACCAACATGTGCCTGACATCATACCTACACCCGCCCCGGCCCGTGTCAGCCCCTGCTTGGGACATATTTTAACTTGATAGCATAGGCCAAGCGCATGGCATGCTATAACCAGCGCAGTTTTTCCCACATGGGCCCGCGAAGTATGGCCGAGCGGGCTCTGGTATTCCTCTCTGCTTAGAGTGGGAGTTTTGTTGATAAGAAATCTTGGGAGGGTCCGGGATTCCTGACTGCATCCTGCTTCTCCCTGGCGTACCGAAGCTTTTTTTACAAAGAAAAGGAAAAAACGATGTAATGAATAAAATTCTAGAAATGATCTAATCGGTATATTCCATTACATTAAGCATGAGAATTCAGAAAAGTCATTTGTCAATTTTTTTTTCTGGGATTGTATTGAGTTATGAAATGTCAGGGCTGTGCATGTGGTAGGGATTTAGCTGAAATGTGGCACTGGCTGGTAGGCTTGAAAAGAAGCAAATATAAGGAGAAGTGAAAGTGAATAGAGATATGTGTGCACTGTGGTATGGTTCATAGGAGGCTTTTCAAGTCATCTAGTCATGTCAGTCATCAAATACGGTTTATGCTGTGTACAACATGTCCATCATATGGCTGTTTTAATACCATAGTTGAAAAATCCATTAAAATGTTATGGCCTTTTCTTGCCAGTTTATATAGACAATTTAATGCATATACTAGAAGGTCACTAGAGGCAAGTGTATAAGATCCCTGACCCATCATGTGATTGTGTTCTGGATCTATAATACTTTTGGCAATGACTTTTAAATTGTGAATGATTGTACAACGTATTTAAAGGGGTGTTGTTGATAATGTTCTGCACAACATTTCTCCCTCAACTATTTTCCCAGCCTTGCATTTGCCTGTATTATTTCATCAAAATTGTCAGGCTGCTTTTGATAGTTGTGAGTATTAATGGGTTAAATAAGCCTAAATTTGGTAATAAGATGAGGAAATTTCTTTCCCTAGTGTGGCCGATATGAGGGAATCCTAAATGTGTCTTTGCTGTGTGTTTAGGTGTAAATGAGTTAGCATGTGGTATGAGTAGAGATAGTGTGAGCTCATCTGTCTGACCTAGTCTTGAAGCAGACCTATAAAGCATACAACAATCTCCCACATCTCAGCACCCTTCCAGCAAACCTCGCGCTCCTCTCCAAGACAGACCAGCCGCCCTCTCTCCTCCGTCAACCCAGCAGCCCATCATACAGAAATATGAGAGCCTTGTAAGGCGCACGGCAGCAAAGAGATGCTTTTCAGCACAATGATAAGTCTTCACTAGGATTTTACGACCTTTTTGATCTGTCCATGTTTCTTTAGCTTTGATTTCCTGTTAGTTTGTCGACTATGTTTCCTGAGCATTTGTTTTATATATTTCTATACTTTAAGGAAATTCACACCATAGTTGGGGATACCAGAGTGAGCTGAGATTCTATTCTTTGCATTTGGAATTAGGGATTTTATGACTTTTGTGATCTGTCCATGTCTCTGTAGTTCTAATTTTCTGTTAGTTTGTGGATAATGTTTTCTGAGGATTTGTTTTATACTGAGGATACCAGAGTCAGCTAAGAGATAATTCTTCGCATTTGTGATTTTATTTTTAAGCACATTTTCTGTCATGTTTTTCGGCAAACTTGTGACTAGCCAGTTATGGATGGTTGAGTCCCAGCTAGGAAAACCATGTAGCCTATCCCCAAGTCACTGGCAACTTTCACATAAACCACATGGCTATATATTCCCCCATCAGGTTAATGTGTCTGTAGTTCATTGAACTGAGGTACTCTTAACCACAAGATCTGCGCATAATTAGCAGGTGTCCGATGAAGTAGGTTTATGCGTTCTCCATGTGGCTATGTTGGCAGTGCACCAGTTTTCTCCTCTTGTTTTTCCTACGAGGACGATATGGCGCCAAACCTCTACAATTTCCCCGGCAAATAGAAATAGCAGGGTACTGTTTACTCAACAAGACTCTACACCACAGCAAGACCATTCCTTTGATAATTGAGCCCATTCTTTTCACTGGAGAAAGGAGGCTCCCTACACAAATATGACCAGGGTCTGACACTTAGATTTCAGTCAAGGGGCCCGAAAAGTTCTTTCGATGAAAATTGGTGGTCAAAAACAGGATTTCTGGTTATTTTTCATACTATTTTGGGCCACTAGACTGGAAAATCTAGGAGCCCACAGCAAAACCTAGGGGCATATGCCCCTGGGCCCCTGGGAAAGTCGAACCCTGATGACATTAAGTTTTGAGGCAATATCCCTTGCAATTGTTTGGCAAACATGACATGACAGAACTTCAAAATCCATCAAGATATGATACAATTTTGCTTACTTTATTTTTATGCAGTGTTGTTAACTTTGTTGTGTTAACAAGAATTACAATGCAAGTGGATTAATGTTGGCATATCCTTGAGAAAAACCTTTTAAAGAATTGTTTGATATGCAATGTTCTCTATTGTGGTTCTGTACTATATGATGATCCTATTTGACAAGCAGGAAAGCAAGAAGAGAAATCAACAACAGAAAAGGACGATTCTTTACCTGTAAATCATTACCTAATTGTCCACTTCAGGCTGGCTGCATACAGACGGTGTGTACCAGAACCATCATGAGACTTGGTACTTGTACAACATCTCTGGTAGCCTGCCTCCCAGGCCATATTTAGATGTCTTCAATTGTGGATAGATGGCACTGCGGTATACTAGGAGCTCAGTTGGAAATTACCAGTTATCTCCCTCGTGTGGCAATTGTGTGAACTAAATGGCCAACAGTAGACCACAAGTCCCTATCTAGTATAGGTGCAGGCTTCTATATATGATAAAGTAAAATCATAACAGAGCCTTGTGGCTAGGCTACATCTCTGGTTGATACCAGTGGGGTGTAGCAGTAAGATCGCCCCCCATGGGAGCTCATGCCGTGTGCAAGCCCCTGTAACTAAACTGTAAAAAACACAAATATCCCAGTGTGACAGGCCACTGGTCCGTATAGAATAACCCTAACTAAACACAACCCACCCAGAACTCATGCCACGCCCTTTCACCTCTTCAGCTGACCTTTCACCTTTGCTATGGTGTGGGTAGGGTGGTGAGTAGGGTGTGTGTAGGTCTCGTTGAGCTGAGCCACCCTTATCGGGTGCCACCTATATGCCAAGGGTCAGCGCCGCGAAACTTATCAGAAACCCTATCTGGAGTTTAAGGGCATGTTAGTAACCTACAGTGTCCAATGATGGGGTTATTAAGGTTGAGCCTGAGTCTGGTATATCTTGTTAAAAATACTAGATTTAGAAACACTTACAGCAGTTTAACCCTTATGTTGGTGGTGGCTAATTTGGCCAATACAAAATGATGCACAAACGCTGAAAATGACTGAAACCCTGGTAAATGGGTACTCATCTGAGAGTACTCAGTGAGAGCTATCCAATGAATACCAGCATGACAGGATTTAGATGGTTCCCAAAAATCTTTGCATCCTTGTGCTTTAGATGAAAGTAGCCTCAGCATTGGAAGGGTTAAAGGTATGTTTGTTATCTACAGAGTCTGATGCTTAGGTGTATTAAGGTAGAGCCTAAGTCTGGTATAGATCAGAGCATGGAAAGAGAGTGTTTTATGAATTTTAAACTATAAGCAAAGCAAGTAAGTTTGCAAGTCATAAGACATTGGTCTAAACTTTCCTACTGTGTGAGTCAAACATACCAGATTTAAAAACTTGAGCAGCAGTTTAAGGTATAATGGTAATCTACTAAGTCTGATGCTAGTATTATTAAGGTGGGGCCTGAGTCTGGTATATCTTGTTAGAAATACTGGACCCAGAAACCCATGCTAATTAACCTTAAAGTAAGTGAGAATGTTACCAGAGACTTCAGGTTAGTTAATGGTTTACCCACATACTTCCATTTTCTCCTCCATCATTAACCCTCCCAATGCTGAGGCTACTTTCGTCCAAAGCACAAGAATGCAAAAATCTTTGAAAACCATCTAAACCCTGTCATGTTGGTACTCATTTGATAGCTCTCACTGAGAACTCTCAGATGAGTACCCATATGCCAGGGTTTCAGTGATTTCTAAGAGGTTTTTGCGTTATTTTGTATAGGCCAATTTAGCCACCAGAACCATAAGGGTTAACTGGCTAGTCAAAATTAAGCCTGTGTATGGCAGAAAAAGGGATGATTCACATAATGCCATGTGAATTTTATATTGAGCCCTGTAGAGACTGTTCTGCATCCGTTTCTGACAGTAGGTGTCTAGCCCTTCCTGTCTGTGGTATTTCACATACCCACTGCAAGCCATCCCATAGCCATCAGTGGCCAGTCCTGGACGACTGGAGATCAACACCCAATTTGTCTGCATCTGCTCCCAAGTAGCCCTCTAATGGTGGCTTCTATCTTCAACCTAGACCACCTTCTCAGTGGCACTGATAAGGTGACTATTTGTCTGTGGGCTACCATTGCTAACTATGCTCCTCCTGGTGGTTGCACTGGTATGGTGGCCTGGAAGGTGCTGAGGCCAAGAAAAAAATATTGTTTTGTTTCCTGTAACTGTCCGAAAAAAAATAGGGTAGGTAGGTTTGCATTATTTTTTTGGTCAAAAATGTGTGTTTTATGCATGTTTTACATTGATTGGGAGTCGGGAGGAGTGAAAAAACTGAAGGGTATAGGCATTTTTCTGAATAAAAACTTGTTAGGGTAGGGTTACAGGAAACAAACAACTATTTTTTAAGGCCTGATCATGAACATGATGTTAGAATTGCATTAACTCAAATGAATCTGGGGTGAACATGTGCATGTATTGTATCTCTGGAGGAACTGCAAACCTATTACTCCTACTGTGGCTCACTCAGTGGTCTTATATTATTTTAAAGGAAGGCATGCAGTGCATAAAGGTATTAAACTCTCAACAAAGAATGTGATTTAAACCTGACCTGTGCAGTTAATGCAGCACCAATTATGCCACCATCTGATATTAAGATATGCACTTGAGCTTACATTTGAATAAAAAGTATTTTTTGTATTTATATAAAGTATATGTTTGAAAGACACATAGTATACTGAGAATAATACAATACAATACAATACAATGAAATAGTGTCATTGATGTAATATAGATGCAATGTAATCAGTAGGTGATACAGATAATAAATGATGCTGCCAATCCAAGCTCTCACAGCCCCACCTTGAGGGTAAAACAGAACTAAACTGTTAGATGAAGTAATCCTTGGTCACAGGGACATGGACATGCCCATTGTTACAGAGCCTAGTAGTAGTAGCTAGTGTATGTGTCAGTAGTGGTCAGTAGTGGTAGCCTAATGGCTGGAGCCCCTTATTAATCCTTGATCACAGGGACATGGACATGCCCATTGTTACAGAGCCTAGTAGTAGTAGTAGTAGTAGTAGTAGCTAGTGTATGTGTCAGTAGTGGTCAGTAGTGGTAGCCTAATGGCTGGAGCCCCTTATTAATCACTGCCCAGAGGCTGTCAGTACGTCCAGATTAATCATCCCGCGGCATTCTGCCAGTGACGTTCAGTGACGGCCAGTACAACATCACGCCCACCAGGACAGCGGGCAGGCAGTGAGTGGTGGGAGAGATGGATTGCGGTCAGTGTAGCCTAGATTTCTAGGCTGTCATATGTATTTTTTTTCTCTCATTTGTTTCTGTTACCAGGCACCAAATAGTCTAGATGGCCATAGTGTCCAATTTAGTTTACATTTGTCTCACTAGGATTCAGTTTGATTATGTAAACATATAGAGATAGGAGGAGCAGGTGGTGTCATCTATCTACCAAACCTGGTACCAGACCACAGTGCTTGGTCAACACATAAGGGAAGGTGAACATTACAGGGACTAGGAGCCTAGTCTAGATTGCGGTCAGTGCAGCAACAGCAGCAGGCTGGACTGCTCAGGCCACTCTCTCTCACTCTATCTACAGCAGCTAGCTGTTGGCCCAACCAGAGAAGATAATAATGGCTTTCACAGCAGCACCTAGTTGTGGCTACTGTTGTTCAGCTCACTTCCTGTGATTCACCACTTCTTAACTTCAGCCTTCAAAGGTCTACTTCGAATATTTGCTACTTCCACCAAGATCTGCATCCGGGGTCGAGCCCAAGACTTTGGTGCTCACTGTGGTGGGTACAGATCTTGGTGGTAGTAGCATATATTCAAACAAAAACTTTGAAGACTGAAGGAAGTGGAAAAGAGTTCCAATACTTGGAAAAGGATGATAGGGTACATCAGATACCAACTCTAAATGCCATGAAGATCATTCTCAAACATGTTCTTGACTTATGGTTAAATTATAATTTGATGCATCAGTCTTCTTGAAAAAACCTGAAAATAGCATCAAAATATGAAGGACAGCCAAGAATCTCAGCTATCTGTGTGGTTGTATTGCAATTAGCCCTTAGAGTTCTTCACAGCATGGCTGTGCAATGATGAATTGTTGCTGTTTGTGAGGCACATAATGTGTGGTCATTCCCCATCCCCTCACCAGGGGGTACATTAGGCTACATATTACTTACATAGTATTACTGGGTAATAATCCCATTAGGCCAGGGGGACATGCCAGCAATGTCATACACACAACATAGAGATACTGAAAACAGGAATGTGACAGACACTGGAATCAGTAGACTTGCTACAAGTCTATGATATCTGTCTCTTTCACTGATCTGACCTGAGTTGATTTCACTCCAGGTTTAGTTCTGAATAAATCCTCAAGGGGGACACACTTGAGCTGCAGTCTGTATCTATATTTCCAACTGACCTCCTTGTATACCGCAGTGCCATCTATCCACAAGGGAGGACATTTAAATATGGCCTGGGAGGCAGGCTAAGGAATCAGCAGATAACTTGTTATTCTATTATTGCAGGAAAAGAAAATATGAAATGCATCATTCTTATTTCAATGAGAACCTATTATTCTGTACAAGATCATAATATACAATATGCTTCATTCATATTTTAATGAGGACCTGTTATTCAGTTATTGAAAGATTGAAAATAGGAAACAGGATTTGTATCAATCACAGTTAACTGTAGATAGCTTGTTATGTCAAGTTCTTCATTTACCTGTCATTGTTATTTGACAATAGAAACGGTAATACGGGAAAGAGGACATGCAAGTCATTAAAATCAGTTAATGATATGTCATATCATTGAGTTCAGTAGGTAACCAATGTTCTGCTATTTGAAGATGAGATAGGAAAGAGTTTTACAGGAGAATTCAGTCAATGAAGAATCATATCATTTACTATAGGATGCTAAGAAATTTCTGTTTTGGGAAAGAAGGAACCTATCCTCGCCTCAAAGTGCTAATTAATAAATAGGGTTGGGATGATCATCGATTTTAATCGATAATCGATCGTTTGCCTCCCTTTTACTGATTAATCGATTATGAAACTGGCAATCGATAATAATCTGAAAAGGTGACACCTAGTGGCGAAATATAGAACTAAATGACAGGCAAGTTGTCAGCTTTCTTGCAATGAAATTAAGCTCCAAAAACACTTCAAAACAAAGTTAAGGTAGGTGCTAATAGCAAGTAATTGTCATGGAATATCACTTATTATTAGGCTCTAGACCTCTAGTACCCAGCTACTGTTTGTGATCGATAATCGATCGGTTGGCTGCAACTGATTATCAATCATGAAATTGCAACCGATTCCCAACCCTACTAATTAATGAATGTGCTATCCTGGAATTGGAAGATGAAAAAAGGTGCTAAATCCACATGTGAGGCTTCAATCGGAGGTTGTTTGTGTATGTGTATGCTGTATATATATTTATAAGTGTGTGGGTGCATGCAAACGTTCATGTACATGCATGTCTAACATATGGTATGTACAAACATACCACACCCAGGAATTTACCACAGAAGCTCACATCTTTTCAAGAGGTATCTGACCTACCCCAACATGGGTACATAATCTTTTCGAGAACGTTTATGAGGAATTCATATTTTTATTTTGTAAATATTTTCAAATTACCATGTTGTTTTATTTTTGTCAAAATAGTTTCAGGTAATCATGATTATATCATGCATGTACAGTGCATAAAGTCTTGTATCTTGAGGTTTGGCCTATCTTCATTGTCAGATTGTGCATTATGTGTGTACATTTGAGTATTGTTACATTTGAACTTAACTTTTAGAAGAAGCGAGACTTTAACTTTGGTATTTATATTTTTCATCAGTTAGTCATGCTGATTGATCTTGTGCTATTAAACTGGTCACATGAAGTCAGTATCAATTGTTTATTCCTTGCCTAACTCCATTGTAAAACGATCAGCTAATTTTTCCTATTACTCATCTGTTGCTTTTCCTTTCTTTTCATGTTCGCTGTTCTGGCATTCATCATTATGGAACCATTGCTCACTATAACAGGTAAGACAATAAACCACTCAGTTTAGATTGGGAAATCTATAAGAGATTAGGACATGATCAATATTTTGTTTTAAATTCATGCCAATATATAATACAGACTTACCTAGCCATCAATATATTGGGTAACCCATACAGTCAAGGTTGAAAAAATATTCTTTATATGTAGAATTTGACTGAATTTCATATTGTATGTATTAAAAACTCATTTACTCTTATATAGAGTACAACTTCCATTCATGTTTATTCAAAACAGCTCATAATTTCCGAAATATTTACAAATAAGTGGGACACTTTGAAAGTAAATGCACCAAGCAGGCATTGCTTACCATTGGCACGCTCCTCTGTCACAAGCATTCCGCACTGCCGATACTGATGCCAAACTCCTCTCCAGCAAGCCACTGGCAGAAAAAGTTGTGTAAGATGTAATTTTCAATTAGCGCAGCATGGCTGAGCACTAAGCTCTAGGCGTAATCTTGTCGGGTGGAGGAACGCCAGTCAGAGACACTTAAGACAGTTAAAGAGCTACACGAGGAAGCTTCCATGATATTCTGCTTATTTCCTGTTATGAAAACATGACAGTGAAGAATGCCTTCTGTTAAGTTCATTTTCAGCTGGGTTTTGAGTCCCTCAAACAGCTTGCAAGTCAATACTCTTTTAAGTTGTTGGTAAAGTGGGTTGAGATATTGAGGATACCAGGTGGGAATAAGACTTTAATTTGGGACTCCTAATTTGGGCCATTTTGGAGTAAATATGGACTCCCTTTAGTTACAGTTGTTCTCTTAGTCCTGAGGCTTGGTTTTGATTTCGGTAGCTATATGCGCTAATACACCTAAAATTGTAAGAGTAAGTGTCAGTAGCTAAAATGTCCATTTTAGTTTGACTTCTATCAGAGACATTTAGATAAATCATTCATTTTAGTATCATTGAAGTAATTAAATGATAATAATAATTTGAATTTATATAGCGCCATGGCATTTATGTAATAAATTCTTACTCTGAATCTGACATTTTACCCAAGTTTGAATATGCTATATTCTGGCTACACTTAGTAAAGTTCATAGGCATTGTTCCTAGACCTTCTTGCCAATGTGTTACTGCACTAGCTCACCCCATGACGGTCACAATGTCTGTTAAACACACATGCCAACTTGAAAAAACTACAGACGTTTTGTGAATTCAATCTTTTAGCACTATATGAACTAAATGAACTTGTTGTTTTAAAAAATGTATTGCCTTCAAGGTTTAGATTTTATTGTTATATAGATTTACAAGCTTGTAGTTTTGTTTTCAAACAGACATTATAAACTGGTATGCGGTTCACAATGTCTAGTGTCAAATGTTCATGCTAACTAGTGGCTTTAAGTCATAATATTTTTTGAAATTTCTGCATGCTTTCATCCTCCCCCCTCCAAAAGAAATGATACTTACTTGGGTATAAAGTAAAGTAAATACCAGAGACAATTTTTGAATAGCAGTCTGTTGATATTTCTCAATCAAATATTTACCGATATTTCATTCGGAAAATATCTTCATATCAGGCTATTTTTCCTTCTGGAAGGGATTAAATATGTTTTTCCAAAGCAATCCTATTTAGAAGTAATCTCATCACTTATCTGGTGACCAAAAAACTCAGTTCCTGCATTTCCAGCCTTGAAGCCTTGAAGCACGCCAAAGCTTGATAAGCAAACGTTTAGCTCAGTCCGTGTTTTTTTCTGCAAGGAAGAACCCTTCAGGGTTTTCAGTGACATGTGTTGATGTGCTAGTATCCACGTAAATCTACCGCAATCCCAGAAAAAGGGGCTGTCGAGCAAGCGGGGTTTGGTATTTGTCAGAGCGAGATTGTGCGGTTTATTTGTAGAGGTGCAGAAATTAGCAAGGCAACCAAACAAGCAGCATACCAGCTGAGTATGAGCACTGGCATTGGTTGACAAGCCTGTTCACATCTGTGGCCTGCACATTATATGAAACTTGGCAAAATATCTTTGAAGCTAGGAAATATTTTGACTTAAAGAAGTTGGGTTCAACAAGGACGCTGCAAATAAAAATCCATAAAATGCTAAATTTGGTGAGTCAAGATATTGTTGAAAGTTGTGCAGCCATGCTCCATTAAGTATTGAAATGGTTTAGCTGGTCTGTGGAAGGCAGGATTTGACTTGGGGGCTTTAACCTAGTTCTGTGTCCTTAACCTATGTGCCTGAGCCAGCCACCTGTTGTTATTATACAATACACACTCCTCAAGAGATCCCCCTGAAATATGTCACCCCCCACAGAGATGCTGTTGTTATAACTTTAACCCTTATACTGCTGGTGGAAGTTTTCTGCCATATTGCGGCAGATTTCTGACTAGATACTGTAACTGGAGGAGAAAACCAGAGTATCCAGCAAAAACCACCGCCTAACCCCAAGTCACTGGCAACTTTCTTACATGCTGCTGGTGGCTAATTTGGCCAATACTAAAAGATGGAAAAAACCTGAAAAATTAATAAAAACCCTGGCACGTGGGTACTCATTTGAGAGTACTCAGTTAGAGCTATCCCATGAATTCTAGCATGACAGAGTTTAGATGGTTTTCAAAAATCTTTCCGTCCTTGTGATTTGGACAAAAGTAACCTTAGTATTTGAAGGATTAAGCATACACTAGTCAATGTTGATTGTTTGTTGTAAATATTTGTGGTGGTGAAAATGGTAGAACCTGGGGAAAACTACCAGCTAACCCCCAACTTTCTCAAGTTGAGTGACTGGCCGGAGGCTTGCATTGCTGTGTTGAATTAGTGTATTTAGTTGTGCTGTCAGGCACCAACATAAGTTTCAGAACTAACTTTCCTGGCTGGGCAAGTAGTTAATGATTTCTACTTGCCCAACATAGTTTGTGGCTTGCCAGAAATAAGTTATAACATATTCTAGAATGGCATGTATTTATCATTATGGATTTAATGATTTGAAAACTATTTTCTTTTTGATTTAGTTGCATTTTATATACAAAGATATGTGGACTGCTCGGAAAATCACCTTGCCTGTTCGGGCAAGTGGAAATTAAAATGTACTTGCCCGAAAGCCATTTTTTAGGGCTAGTACTTATGTCGGACCCTGGCTGTTGGATGCAGTTTGAGTGGGTTGTGTGTAAAGAGAACTCTGCTATCTGTTATGGCATTTCACACCTCTGTATCCTGCTCCATTAGGGCTGTACATCTTTCTTACTTACTGCTCCCTAATGGACAAGACTTGTCTTAAACCTACACTGAGCAAGCCACCAGAGATAGCACTAGGTTTCTGCAAACAGATAAGTGAGGATCTTAGGATAAGTGTATGTGAAGGAGACCCCAAACTTGCTACCCATAGCATAGAATTTATCATGGAAGTTAATGTATTTATTCTATTTGTATTTTTTATTTGGGCCTTATGACAGTTACCTCAGTATGGGTTAGTACTGGTTCTTGATTCGATAGCCAATTTCAATATCAAATCAGAAAATGTATCATGTTATTTTAGCTAGCAGTCAGAGGCAACATCTGAGACCACACAGTGGTCGTCAACGGTAGTCAACCAAGGGTTCACCGTAGGCCATCCAGGGGTCTACCATTGATTTTTGGTGAGAACAAGAAAATTGGAATGCTTGCTACCCATAATTTAAAGTAAGCATTTCTGTAAGATGGAATTTTGATTTTTGTCACTTTTTCTGCTACGATGCGACAAAGTTGTGACTAGCCAGTTGTAAGTGGTGGAGGAAACTGGAGCACCCAGAAAAAAACACCGCCTTACCCCATGTCCCTGGCTTTTGTAATGTGTAAGCCAAATGGTGGAGAAGGGACTGTAGTAGTAGTACTAATTAAGTATATACCATCTACACATGTTTAATTCATTGACATAAGTCACATGTTGCTGTGTCTGATTTCTGGTGTTTCAACCACTGCTGACTGACCTGGTTCTGATTCCCCCAAGGCCAGCAGGCTATTTAAGGGATGGTTTGGATGATGCTCTCTGTGTCTACTATCAATATTTATAGAAGTCAATCACTAGGGGGGTCATGACTTTGGGCTTCCCCCCCTCCCCACTTAACCATGTTAACCCATTCATAAACCCATGTTAACCCTGTAAAAACCTTTCAAGTCCCCTGACTCTTTAGAGAAAAGTTTCCCAATTAATGAATTCCAGTGAAAACATTTTGAGTGGAAAATTATATCAGAATCAAGGCCATAACTTCCCATTTGATATTTTGTAAATCCATGCTTTATTATTTTAAAAGTCATCATAGTTTCACTCCTGTCCTCTACTACATGTACAAGTGGTACATTATTTCTAATACAACCTGTTTGTCTCACAAAATAAGCAAAATAAATCAGAATAGGCAAACAAAACTTAGCTAGTGGCTAGTAATGATTTTGTTGTACTATGGCTATGAAACAATTAGTGAAATTCTAAATACAACTTCCATAGTGACTGATTTAGGTTTTGGTGCACCCCAACCATATCTAAGTATCATTTATAATTCATATCTTTTCCCTATGGTCCATGATCAAATGACCAGTTTACATGTTAGGAATTTGGGTTGTCTTGACCCTGCATGCTTGCGAAATCAAACATGGTTGTCCAATGAGCGACAATGATTTATTTGGTGTCCTGATATGGCTCCAGGGTCCACAGACCCGAGCATGAAAGGCAAACCAGACAAATGTTTCGCGTGTACACTGCTTGCTGCTGGCTAGCTGGCCAGAGCCTCATATAGTTGAAACCAGCAATATTAAGATATAGCCAAATCTTTCAAAACTGAGTATCAGATATTTTATTTCAATTTTACAGGAATTGCTTGTAGTTGTCAGAGTCACCACCCCTGGTGTCACTTATATTAACTAAAACCTATGTGTGAATTATAACATAGACACAGCCACACCAGAACAGAGAAGAATAATTGAAATATTTCATAGGCATTTGATAAAGTTGCCATTGACTTTGGTGTAGGCAGTTGTCTTTCATGAGCACTCAAGTTTCCTCTGCTACAAACTTGTTTTTCTCAATCTAGCTGTGATATAGTAAAAAAAAAGTGAGGATAATTAAAAATTGGTATTCCCATTTGTGAACTCCTTGCACATGGTGTATGGTGTAATTGAACAGGACCCTTGGATCCCCTATAGAATCTGGCACTCCCCTGCTATGAGTTATGTAACAGACATTAAGTGACACAGGCAAGGAATGTATTGTTTATACAAGATAATGTGTCTGTTCCATATAGGTCCCAGGCCCTACTGGCACCAGTTCTCACCCAGCAGCGGTGGGGTCTTGACACTCACCATATATCTCTGCTACCCTTGGATAACATCTTACCCCACCACTCAAAGCACTTGGCTAACAGTTACATAACAAACAACACTAATTGGTTAAATTACTAGAAGTGGTACAACTGTGTGTATTGCTGATTCACCATCTACAACTTGAAGGGAAAAGAATTCCTGACATTTACAGTCTAACTTTATACATTTGTCTTAGAGTGTGTATTTCAGTTAGGCCAGGGAAGCTGTGTATAAAGGTCTAAATTTCTACCTTAGGAAAGGTTGCGTACATAACCTTCACATTATCTCAATATTTACAAAACATTTGGGAGATATGACTTTATAGATGTAGTTGTTAATTCAAACAATATAGATAACGCACAGCAATCAATAAGAAGAATATTTTGCCAAATAGATATGGTGAGGAAACTGCAGCGCATGGAAGTCATAGAAAGAAAAATCGCTAGCGCCACAAAAAAAAAAGAAAAAAAAAGAAAGCAAGTAACTAAGAAAAAAAAATAATGAATAGAAAAAATGTCCAGATCATATTCTATGCTAAAATCTTGAAATCAGAGTAAGCTACTTGAAGACATTCCTGCGGAGTTTTCCCATCAACCTCTACTCAGCAAATCCTTCACCCTGTTGATCCGTCTTTTAAGCTGATACTATCGTAAACAGATCAAATAAACCCGAGCTTTTATAAAAGCTGGGATGTATGTGGGCGTAATCCTGGGTGTTAGGTGAGATATCCTAACATGTGTTTCAATCACCAAAACATTTAGTACACAGTCTGCCCGATATCTTTAAGGTATCAGTGCTACCTCAGGTCTCTTACCATTTAACCCATTCATGCTGTAGACTTGGGAAGTTTTGTTTAGATTGACCTTGTCTAAATAACTTTGGAATATTTAGAAATGAATTTACTAAGGATTTGAAGAAGAATTTGTCAGTTACATTTTGATTTGTATGTGAAGTTACATTTTTGAAAAAGATTCTTGCATTAAAATCATGTCACTAAAATAACAAGTCATGCCTATTCTGTTTACAGGCATGAATGGTTTAATTCACCCTTCATTCAGGCTTAAGGCACACATAGGAGGGTTGGCATAAATGAAAATATTTGAAGTGATAATGATTTTTATAATTAACCCATTCTTACCCATTCACCTACGAATATATTGTTTTTGGATAACCCTTATTTTCAGATAAACGTATTATCTACATAGTTGTGGTTTGACCTCATTTTGATGTGACCTTCGACTTGTCCCTCTCCCTAGAGTTCAGCCAGGCAGCTCTAACAGCTGGTGACATATTGTCCACTCCTATCAAGGGTGGCAGTTCCCTAATGTAATCTTAGTGTTTTCCTTTGTTTTCTCTATTAATTGGTTCCACACACTGACCTTGACCTTGCTGACCCCTGGTGGCGGCATCTGGTACTAATGATGATCACATCCGCTCATTGGCACAGTGTTCATGCCATTATGATACCTTATGCACACTTACAGCAGGAAGTGAATGTGTTGCTGTTTATTGTGGAATGTTTTTGTCAAGCACTAGCTCTTATTCCCTGGTATTTTACTCTATATCTTCCCAAGGTTATCCCTGAAACTGTTGGAATGAGAACCTATATTTTACTCTATATCTCCCCAAGGTTATCACTGATGCTGCATATCAAAGGTAGGAGTTCTGAACTGTTGAAATAGGAACCTATATGTTTACTCTATAACTCCCCAAAGTTTTCACTGAATCTATATCAAAAAGGGGAGTGTTGTACTGTTGGAATGAGAACCTATATTTTGTACTCTATATCTTCCCATAGTTATCACTGTAGCTATATCAAGGATAGGAGTACTGAACTGTTGGAACAAGAACCTATAATATGTTACCCTATATCTCCCCAAGATTATCACTGAAGCTGTATCAGAGATAGGAGTACTGAACTGTTTAAATAAAAATCCTTACTGCCTTCCATTTTCAGTGGATTTTTTCAACGAGAAACACAGAATTGATAACTCTATCTCAGATATTTTGTTAATTAATGTGTAATTCTGAAGCAATGTTCATATGCATCATAGCTCCAAATGACACTTCTTGATTTGTGCTCTCAGGCATACTTTGCTGGGTTACTCATGCTTTCCCGAAGCCCAATATTACTAAGTAAAAATTATAAGTATAAACAGACCTAGTACGTCATGTTGACATGTCAATGACATTGTAGAGCTGTTATGCTTTCTGGAAATAGGGTTTAATTGAGTGCAGAATGTGTAAGGATGACAAGTTGAAATAAGATATCAAAACTAGATGAGCTGTAAACTGTTGAAATAAGAACTCATATAGCCTTACATTTTCAGTTGACTTTGAACACCCTAGTATAGGTTTTTTCATGACTTAAAACCATGGCTTGATTACAGAGATACAGGTGAACTTGGATATGACAGACTCAATGGGACCAGGAAAATTGGTCCGTCATATGCAAAATCCGTCGTATACATATGACGAATACTTAATATGCATCGAACTGGGACCAAGCATATCGTTTGTCATATACAAAATACCGTCATACAGTGGTCCGTCATATCCAAGTTCATCTGTATAGCCATTTTTCATTTATTGGCAGCCATCTTGGATTTATGCAAATTACCATATTTCCATATTTTCAGGGCCTTATGAAAATGCATTGGGGTAAAATAAATTTCTGATGCAATTACTTTTTTGAAAACGCTACTTTACCTGGAATATAAATCATGAGGAGAGAAGGGGCTATTTAAGGAAGCCTATGCTAACCAGGCACTGCAGCTGTCTATCGTATGATGACTCATAGCTGAGGTCTCCCCGAGGCAGGTTAAGTATACACATATCTCCCTGTCAGCAGTGGGGCCAAGTGAGCGGAAGTAGAGAAGTGTTTACTGTCAAAAGACAAGAAGTTGATGAATGAATTTGAAACATGTACAGGTCTGGTGCAGGGTGCACCCCAATGTTTGCAAGGGAACTGAACCCAATTACCCCAAGACAAAAATCTGACAGAGAGTGTGTCTTGCCTGTTGATCGCATTATTAGGGATAGCACTGAGATCATAGCAGCCCCTAAAATATAGCCCCATTGTATGACAGTGCTGTCATTAGGTTTGAGACCTCCCTAGAATGTGACTTAGTAGTCTGCAATAGCATCAGTATAGGGAGAAATAATAGTACCATATCTCAGACAGGTAATCAAGTACACTGTTGCCTTAAGCAGAAACTATTGTTATCTGCATAATTCCTTCTTAAGAATATAATCCCATAGTCTGTCATATTGCATTGTTTGATGCTGTTATTAGCTTTAATGATGGCTACCTCCGAACATGGCTCCATTCTCTGTAATACTGTATTATCTTAGGCTATCATTAGCCTCCTGATTCTGAACATGAGTCTGTTCTCTGTTATACCGTATTGTCCACACTATTATTAGCCTAAATGTCCTCCCCACAGAATATGACCTCATACTCTGTAATACTGTATTGTCTGAAGCAGTTATTAGCTTAAGCGTCCATATCCTAAAAGTGTCTGTAATCTGGTATTGTTTTAAGCTAATTTTAGCTTTAACGCCTCTCCTCCCTGCAGAATATGACTCCTTGGCTTGTTGATGTCTGGATGGCTGCAAGTATCTGAATGCCGCTGATAACATGTTGTGGGTTTCATTATCCCCACCCCCCTCTCTCCCCTCTCTCTCTCTTGGTGCGGCCCGTCTGACTAGGTGCAGAACCCCGACTGACTGACTGACGGGATCAACTGTGAACGTTGTCATGAGGCTTGGGTTATAACTATAAAGCCGGCTCATGTCCACACCACCTTGGACCATTAGCGGAATTCTTGGCCCCTCATGGTTCTGGTTAGACAAGTATTCTCTGTGAGGGATGCTCTGCTCTAGACTAGACGATGGCCTCAGGCCACTTGCATCTTATATGGAGACTCACTTGGCCTTTAAGTCTTTCACCAGGAAAATAGATCTGATGACAGTTCTATACAATAAAGAGGGTCCTGCTGTTTAAAACCTCTGAGGTGTATTGTAGTTCAGAATTTAAAATGTCATCGTCACTTTTT
This sequence comes from Maea johnstoni, assembly GCA_963942565.1. Lineage (NCBI taxonomy): Eukaryota > Metazoa > Annelida > Polychaeta > Spionida > Magelonidae > Maea > Maea johnstoni. The sequence goes on along the minus strand of OZ012689.1, from coordinate 27,674,648 downwards.
CTGCCATATTGTTGTGACTTGAGGGAGCGGGAATGCCAGGTGAAAAACACCTAAAACAAAGTCACTAGCAACTTTTTCACATGCTCCGCGACGAGGAGACATACCTGGGCAGTGGTGAAAGACAGGGAGCAGTAGGTGGCAATGCCATTCATTACTCTGCTATCGGAAATATGCTCTTTGTGGAGAGATATAACCAATAAGGTCAATGTCCTCAGGTGCTGAATGGTCTTGGGTTGATACCTGAGGTGTATACCTGTTTGATACCAGGTACAGCTAGGACTGGTTGATGAATGATATAAATGAATCAGAATTTCAGTTTGTACAATACATATGCAATTCTATTGCTTTGTGGCATTTAGGCCTCTTTATATCTATGGTGTCAAAGAATGGGTCATAGATGTCAGAAAAGATTTGTTGCTTTTGGCAATTCAAACAAAGGTCCATTGAAAACAACAATAGAACAGCATTATTTAGTGATCCACTTACTCTTGAGATACCATAGCAGAACTCCTCTACAAAGCAGTAGATCTAGTTTTGGGTATTGTTGTTCTTATCAGTGAAATGTCCATATCACATTCCACAGAGAGCTGTGTTGTTGTGAAAGGGCATTAGGACTCAAGAGGTAAAATACTGGGATCAATGGTGCAGAGGAAATGGAGCAGAAAGATAGCATGTGGTTTATAACCTTATTCCAAGAGCATTAAACCAAGATTTGACTATGTTTATCACATGTACGCATGTAGAGAATGGAGAGGTGAAAAGTGAAAGAAAAGTGATATGAATAAAAAAGGAATGTTCAATGTTTATACTTCTTGACCCACCCTTTCATGTTGTCTCAGTCTTGGCATGGGATACTTGAAAATAAACTTAGAATTAAGCAGATATTTACCAGATAGTTGATGAATTAATGTGGATTTGAATCTGATCAACATTAATCCATTATACTTTCATCCAGTAAGATGCTTTGGTCATAAAGATTTTGGCAAAATAATCAGGACATTTCAGGGGGCAATACTAGATTGAAGGGACTATCGTAGAGACTGACTCTCAGAGGCTGAAATATCTAACGCATCAGTATGGCCTAAAAAAAAAGTTGTTTGTTTCCTGTAACCCTACCATAACAAGTTTTTATTCAAAAAAATCACTACCCTAAAGTTTTTTCCGCCCTCAAAACTCCCAATCAACGTAAAACATGCATAAAAGACACATTTTTGACCAAAGAAATAATGAAAAAAAACATTTTTTTACCGACCTACCTACCTACCCTATTTCTTTCGGACAGTTACAGGAAACAAACTATTTCTTTTTTTAGGCCTAATGTGGAACAAATTGAAGAAATAATAGCTTGTTGTTTGACACTAGTTGATAGAACATGAGGTTTAAGTCAATGCTTGGACTTTCATCTTTATGTTGTCTGGAGGTATGTGTGAAAAGTGTTGTTTATGAGAGGTGGATGTTAAAGGGTTGTGCTTGGTGGCGTCAGTGCACAATAGAAAGGAGGAAGGCTGTCGCCAGCTGAGCATGTTTTATTGACTTGTTGATCAGCCCAATGTACAAGTTACACTGCCCAGATATTCTCTACTCATTATCTACACCAATACTCAATTGAAAGTCTATTAGTCTTTCATTACCCTTACAAAAAGAATGGATCAGTTTGCGCCCCATATGTGGCTTGAACTTAAAGTTGTTCTGTGGTACAAGAGTGTGTAATGATTGGTCTATATAACATTGGAACTACCATGTAGTTACCAAATACTAACCACATAACCTAGGCAGTGCCACATAATTTTGCATAAATTGCTGGTAAATTTACAAAACAATGCTAAGAATCAGAATCAGAATCAGAATCATTATGAAAAAATATAACAAGTTCAACCCCCTCCGCTCCCCCCGCCCTCCCCCCCCCCCCCCAAAAAAAAAATAGATGAGATATAATATGTATGCAATGAGAGATCTAAGTTGTATGCAATAATCTCTATCTAACTAGCCCAACAGAGCCACTCAGACCTTATCATAAACTGTCTCCAGGCCATGAGTTTGTTTTTAGCAGATGACATGTCGTATGCGACGTTAGTTTGGCAAACTGACCACTGGTCACTCTAGAGGTGGACAGTCCCGAATGCTGGCTAATTGAGCAGCAAGGAACATAAAAGGCTGGGGAAGGCGTTGAGGAGATTGGTGGAGCATTTTGGACATGCTAAAGAATCCTGACATTGCTCAGCTGACCGGGTGCCTGTTTGTTGTTTTACAAGCCTAAATAAACAGGCACCTGTGAATATAGCACTCAGAATAGAGCAAGGATAGATCACGTTTGGCCTACAGTGGCTAGAGCTTCCCGGAGGTCAGTCTGCAATGTCTGACAGGTTCTGATGTCTATGGACAGCCCTCTGGACAGTCAGTAGCCTAGATTCTAAGCTGGCATATGTATTTTGTCTGTCTTCAAGCTTTCTGTTATCAGGCTATCTCAAGGCGGTCAGAGTAGCAAAATTAATTAACATGTATCTCACCAGGTGTCAGTGTGCGGAAACCTTAGAGATAGAACGACCACATGATGCCATCTGTGGGCTTTTATTTTTTTCTGTTTAAAACAGGCTGTAAGAGGTCAAGGTAGCCAAATTAGTTTACATATATCTCACCAGATGGAGAAGGACCCTGTTAGTGTGTGGAACCTCTAGAGATAGAAGGACCACATGGTGCCATCTATGGGCCAATTGTTAGTACTTCACCACTCATGTTGGTCAACTCAGAAAGATTTGCTAACTTTTCAAAGACTAGGAGCCTAGTTGTGATACTGACACTTCTACACACAGCACCCGCTAACAAAGCCTGTCAGTCTAGCCAGTCAGTTGATTTTATAAGAGAGCTTGCCTATATAGTACCCTCTTGGCCAGAACTCAGTCTATGGACATCTATCAGAGAGGCACAGAGGCCTTGTAACGATGACCTTAAGTTGGTCAGTTGATGTTCTATGAAAAGGAAGAGATGTTTCCTATAATAGCCTCTTATCCAGACCTCCGCCTCATGGTCTGGCTATTGCTAATGAGGTACAGTGACCTGGTAGCTAGGCCTGCTATTCCTAAGATCTACTAGGTATGTGCTGGGTTGGACTGCAGTAACATTAGTTCATTTTCCTGCTTTAATTATCTGCTGTTATGTTGGTCTTGTTATCAATCCATTAGACCAAGCTTTAGGTTGACTTTTCATGTAACTTCGGGCCATGCATTTTGATTTTGATATATATATATATATATATATATATATATATATATATATATATATATAGATATATATGAATGTAAATGTAAATGTAATCATTATTTTAATATATATATATATATATATATATATATATATATATATATATATATTTATATATATATATATATTTATATATATATATATATATATTTATATATATATATATATATATATATATATATATATATATATATATATATATATATATATATATATATATATATATATTTATATACATGGTTGACCTTTAAGCTGATTGCTTATAAACAATTAGTCCGAGCATCACCATTATCAACAACAACAGGGTTAACAACATCCTCATTATCATCATTATCATCAGCATCATCCTCATAACAACAACAACATCATGTCCCATTATTTTCTTTTTAAAATGGCAGATATAGGATATGAGGTAATGCTATATGAAAATGCACATATGTGTTCCCGAAAGATTGGGTATTGCCTAATTATGTTGCAGAATTTCCTAGGTGATTGTGCATCATCTCTTATCAGTAGCTGAGAGTAGCAGGGCCGTCAGTCACTGGCCGCCGCACGCACGCCTGCATGTCTGCTCTCTGACACCCCCGCGCCCACGACCCGCGTACACACACGCTACTGGTATGTGTGTGCACTGACTCACAGGTCAGGGGTCATCTGGCATGCCCACTGCGTCCCCAAGTCATCCCTTATCGTCCGTCTCCGAGTCATCTCTTATCGCCGCCATGGCGCTCTTTGTTTATGTCCTAGAGAAAAAAGAAAGGATTTATACAAGGTCTAGATGTGTATCAGGGGCTCTTCCCTGTAGCAGTGGGATGTGGATCATGACACAGACATGCCCAAGACAAAACTTGAAAGGCCTTCCAAGGTCCTACATATTGTCTCACAATCGCCACTGGGCACACACTTCTGTTTTACCCATTAATCTTTGAGATTTCTAAACAATGATTGAACATTGTCTAGTATGTATGTATCTTTATTGACCATGTCAATTCACAATTCAACATGAAAAAATAAGATACTTGGTTTCTTTACAAACTGGCAAGAATGGTGCAGAAGCATCAAACAAAAGATTTTTCCTTGAAAATTTTCTAAAAAGCTTTTCATTGACTCATAATTATTCTTACAACAATGATGATAATAATATTCATGAAAATAATGATAACAGTATAAAAGTAATGATAATAAAGATGATAGAAATAATGATACTACTACTACTACTACTACTACTACTACTACTACTACTACTGATGATGATGATGATGATGATGATGATGATGATGATGATGATAATAATAATAATAATAATAATAATATTAATACTATTAATAATGATAATAATAATAATAATAATAATAATAATAATAATAATAATAATAATAATAATTATACCCACCATGTTCAGAAGAGACTGCCTTTTCAATCCTGTGTAGTGTAAGATATCCGCCATACCTGACCCTGATCTTTTCGGGGTCAGTGGATGAAGTAAGGGTGACCAGTATTTACGTAGTTATCAATCAGTGTCCAGAACCACTCCTCTACGGTTGTGGGTTAGGCTTCCTAGAATAGGCTGTTACAGACATGCAGGAACAGAGTGTGGCAATTAGGGAAACATAGAAAGTAAGTTAGTCATGCAGTAATGATTTAACTCGGTTGACACATTATACTTACAGAATCAACTTCATACCCGGGAGGACCTGCTGCAATGACTGAATACCTATATCTTCATATCAGTCCACACTTATCACTCCTGGTATAAAACATATGCAATCCCTACCCATTCACACCTTATTGATTGTCCAAATTGTTAATCAGATAACATTCAGACTGAGATGAATATAGGGATTAAGATCCGCTGCTGAGCCTTGGTGCAGATTTATAGCCGAGACGTAGGTGTTTGTTGCAAAAGCTGAGACCGCCAAGGCCGAAGCTTTGCAACAAACACCCACGGCGAGGCTATAAATCTGCACCAATGCTCAGTGGCGGGTCTTAATGGCTATTATAGCGAGTTTGAGTGATAAAAAATTCAAACAACTCTGTGAAAATGACACAAAAATCATGTTTTCTAGTGGTTGCTGAGCCTGGATTTGGTCCCGGCTCTGGAGCCTCTTTCTGGATTTGGTCCCAGCTCCCTGCTGTGAACCGGGACCACTTTAAAGCCACAGAAACAGCTTCTCACTGTACATAGTGTGCTTTTCAAGCCTAGGTATTTTCATAGCAGTGCGCTATAATGCCAAATAATGTCACTTTCGAACCAAAGTTGGCAGCACTGTCATTATACATTGTGCAAAAGTCATCTTCTTCACCTTGAGGGTTAAAACAGACTTAATTCAGGTCAACTCAGGGTAGATAGTGGAGGTTAGCAATATAGCATTCAACACAGACTTATAGCTCCACCTTGAGGGTTAAAACAGAACTAAACACCAGGGACTGAGGTCAATTCAGGGTAGATAGTGGAGATGGGCATTCAGCTTAGACTTGTAGCTTTATCTTAAGAGTTAGAACAATACTGAACTGAATTCAACTCAGGGTAGATAGTGGAGAGGGCTGCATTCAACATAGACCTGTTGCTTTATCTTAAGAGTTAAACCAGGACAATATAGGAACTGAAGGTGGGCATTCAACACAGACCTGTAGCTCCCTCTTGAGAGTCAAAACCGAACTATACTGGGATTGAAGTCAACTCAGGGTAGATAGTTGAGGTTGGCATTCAATTTGTAGTATATGCCTACATATGCTCCATACTAACTATGCCTTAATTGACTCAAGGCAACTCTGGGTAGATAATAGAAGCTGGCATGTGAAAATTAAAGCAAATTCATGAAACATAGCGATGCCAAAAATGTACCCAAGTGGGATTGGGAAATTGACAGTGCCTTATATGGCAATGTCTAACTTGACAAAAACACTCATGAAATTAGTACTCTGCTGCTAAGTTACAAGTTGGCTTAAGTAGACTCATCTGTTGATTTACAATCAATAGAAGATGGATGATTTAAAAAGTGGTTAAAAATATTTGATAACGGTTTAGTTTAGTCAAAACGTGAGGTCAAATGAGAAATATCTATTGCATTTCTCCCACAATCTATTTAATAAGCATTTCCTCACAAAAAGCATCATTTTTGCACAGCAACCCATTTTTCTGTTTACATGTTCACACTGATCTGTTGTCTAGATGATAAGATTCTAATCAAGTTTTTCTATTTTTTATTTCAGCACAAACATTCGGAAGCAAACCTCAGGAAGTGAAAGTATTAGAAGGAGAGACAGCAGTGTTAAATTGTGCAGTAGTGAGAAGAGGTAAGGCTTCGATAAAGATAGTATTACATAGCATAATGTATTGTACGTTACTCTAGCATTTAATTCCATAGAATTGCTTTACGATTAACCAAGATTTTCATCAGAGAGAGAAAAATAAATACAAACCATTAACAATTGAAATTGTTACAAACATGACAAAAAAAGAAAAACATGACAAAAATAAAAAGTATGTCCAACTATGCCTTTAGTGTTCACTTTCATAATAAATATCATCAGGGTCAGAGATAATTTAAGTAAGTAAATTGATGCATGCAATTTCAAACTATTTTGAGGAGAGTTCTTTGTTTGGTTTTCTTGCCCAAATGTTTCAAAATAGGCTTTGATTTAAGAGATATTTTCAAAGCAGACATACCTTTTTGTGGTGCTGCAAGAAATAAATGTCCTTGGTCATTATACAAATTCATAATCGATTTACATTCTTTACTTTCTTCTCTAGATCCCAATGTGGTTGTCATGTGGTTAAACGGCAGCTCTGTGCTGACCTTTGACCGAAGGGTTCTTGGACAAGAAATAAATGTCCTTGGTCATTATACAAATTCATAATCGATTTACATTCTTTACTTTCTTCTCTAGATCCCAATGTGGTTGTCATGTGGTTAAACGGCACATCTGTGCTGACCTTTGACCGAAGGGTTCTCGGACAAGACAACAGGGTGACGATTATTGGAGATAATTTCGACCTGCAACTCGAAGACGTCACAATCCACGACGATGGCACATACCTGTGCCAAATCTCGACAACGCCACCTATAAAACAATCGAGTATACTAACCGTAAACAGTAAGTACTCAGCTATTATATTGTCAGAAAATACCAAATAATAGCCTGTCTACCATAGTTGTACTTAGTTGTTATTAACCCTTTAGCAACTGAAGTGTACACATGGTCTGACAACTTTGAACATATTTCATCATATTGAGCATTATTTGAAATTTTTTATTTAATAGGTTATCGTTTAACTCATTATGAACAACAACTTTCAGTCAAATATTTCATGCAATTCTCTGGTCAAAGTCAGGTGCCCAAAAGACCACTTGCCCTTCGGGTCAAGGCTATCAAGCCTTATGAAGAAACATTTTACAGAAGTTTTTTTAATGAATGATAAGTGCGTTTTTTAGTTCTCCCATTTCAGACATAAAAAAGCTTTTGTTTCTTTTATGCTGATGTCACAGATAGCATTTCAGTTGATTGTAGATCCCATGGATGTCTTTTTTTGGGAATGTTATTCATTATGCAGAATCCGTGATTTGTGTTTCAGTTCCAGCCAGTGTGAAGCTGGTTCCCGAGGACGAGCGCGAGAAGCAGGTGGCGCTGGGAGACATCCTCGCGCTGCACTGCCAGGCGGAGGGAAAACCAGACCCCAACGTCACATGGACACGAATCGTAAGTAAAGATAGGCAAATACAAATAGCACACTGCAAAACCCAAAAATTCAAGAAAAACATTGCTTTTGGGAAAGGAGTTTATAAGACTATATGCGCCATAAGCATCTGACCATTCTGACCATTCTTTATATTTTATCTATGGGTGATACCTTAATAAAATTTTCTTATCTTATTATTGTGGTTATTTTGTAAAACACCCAACGTTCACCTGGCAAATGACTATATGAAAAGAAAAAAAAAACTGCCCATGTCTAACCTATCAAAATGATTCCTTTTATCCAACAATGGCCAAACAAACATTCTGATTGCCCTGGAGTAAGGCATGTTCACTATTTTTTAGGGTAGTGACCTTGTATGACCTTCACCTAGATGCAAAACAATGTCAGAAAGACTGTAAAGCTGGCGTCTATCAGTTTCCTGTCTGGCTACATATCCAGAAAATGCAAAGAGCATTCCAAAAGCCTGTGGTCAATTTGTCTGTTTATCTTGTTAGTGTTATCACCATAGTCCCTCGTCCTGGTTGCTGAGGTTGTTACCATGGAGACCACGGGTTGTCTTATAACTAACCTCATGGTATCCTGCTTATTCTGCCCTTATTCTCTCAACAATAATGCTTTCTTGATGGGATAAGGCCTAAAAAAAAGTTGTTTGTTTCCTGTAACCCTACCCTAACAAGTTTTTATTCAAAAAAATCCCTACCCTAAAGTTTTTCTGCCCTCCCAACTCCCAATCAACGTAAAACATGCATAAAACATACATTTTGGACCAAAAAGATAATGCAAAATTTTATTTTTTTTACCGAACTACCTACCCTATCTTTTTTGGGACCGTTACAGGAAACAAACAATTTCTTTTTTTAGGCCTAAGTACCATGAGGCTCTCTCAAGGGTTGTTTGCCTTCAAGGGTTCAAATGCATTTTGGGAGAGTAAATAATGTATTGTATTGTAAAAGAATATATAATAGTTATAGCAAGAAAAAAAGAATAACTTTTTTGCTTGAATACATCTGAAATTGGTTTAACAAAAATGATTGCAATTGAAATGTATACAGTAATCTTACTTGTACCACTTTGTGAAAATACAATCAGCAATACACCCTTGAAGAACTGATAACATATCTAGCACATTAGGAGAGGTTTACTGTCAAATCTCTTCTCCCCAGTCTGACAGACTGGCTGCTTCCAAATTCTGCAAGTCCTGCAGACTTTTTTGCTAATCCCGCTACTTAATGAACCTAATAGGAGGGTGTCAAGTACTTGAATCTGTTTGAAAACGTATATATAGAGTATATATAGAGTGGCAAGATGCCTACGGAGAGAAGGTGTTCAATGTATATTGTGATGCATTAAACAGTGAACCAAGACTGTATAAAGCTAATATGTATATTTTATCATTCTATATAGAGTGGCAAGATGCCTACGGGAGAGAAGGTGTTCAGTGGCGGCCTCTACATCGCTGAGAAGGTTGGCAAGGATGACGGGGGAGTGTACCAGTGCTCAGCAGACAACGGCTACGGTGGAGACGCCATCCAGCAAGTCAAGGTCGACATAGTCTGTAAGTCATCAAGTCTGCCTTATAACCATACAAGTGTAAGGGAAATACACACAAGTATGTCAAATTGTGCCTTTGGAGCCGAGGAGGAAAGATTTACTAAAAACTTCGTGAATATTTAAGCACAGTTCGATACTTTGTCTCCATACTTTTAATGCATTTGTGGTTAAGTCACCAACAAAAGATTAATATTAGCAAATTTCAAAATTAATCATTAGAATATAAAGGAAAAAAGTTTACTTTATTTGCGAAACAGCTGTCTTAAACGTTGGCTCATCGCAATATCTAAAACCCATATATATAGAGAGCAAAATGTGCTTATTGTTCCCAAACAACAACCTGCCTATTTCTCATGATCTTTATGATGAGAGCTTTTTGGAAATAATATTTGACAGAGAAACACTGATAAAAATTCAATTCCCAACTTTCCGTCATTTGAACAGTCATTGAATAATTCAGTTATTAATTTTAATAAGTAGCATGGGTCCAGATGACTCAGGTCAAAAAGGTCTCCAGGTGTGAATGGTTTTATTCTTATGTCAGCTTAACCCTTCCAATGCTGAGGCTACTTTCGTTCAAAGCACTAAGTCACAAAGTTTTTGTGAAAATCACCTAAACCCTGTCATGTTGGTATTCATTGGATAGTACTCTCAGATGAGTACCCATGTGCCAGGGTTTCAATAATTTTTTTTAGATTTTTTGCATCATTTTATATTGGCCAAATTAACCACCAGCAGTATAAGGGTTAAAAATTATACTTCTTAAAATTTCCTTTCCAGATGCACCTACAGTTGAGGTTGAACACAAGGTCATCCATACTGGACCAGGCGTGAAGACTGAGATCAAATGTATCTTCAGCGCCAGCCCAGACCCCGAGGTCATCTGGTACCTCAACAACAGAGAGCTACTGGTAGCAGAGAAAAATAACATGGTACACAACAAGGTGAGACAACTTGGCAATATTCTGTAGAGCGGATATAGCGACTAGGGCTGTCATTGACATCCATTTTTTTTTCGATTCGATCATTGACATTTTCTGAAGAACTGCACTAATGGAATATTTTCACTTGTTCCACAATATTTCTGAGGCTAGGATCCTAAGATTCTCACAATGCAAAGACAATGAAGGTTTTCTCAACACTTTTTGATTGATTACTTGAGCTTCTCTTCAAAATTCTTATTAGTGTTGGCTAAAAATGGCAAAAAAATGGTGTAAAAGGCTGAGAAAATGTGTTTTGATTAATTGACATAACAATTGACATAATATTTTTTTCGATTAATTGGAAAAATTATTTTGATTGATCGCTACTTGTCATATCAATGACGGTCCTAATAGCGACTGGGAACAAATAGGCATAACAATGTTCTGTAGATCAAGTAAAGGGACTTGGATCAAATGTCAATATTCTGTAGATCAGACATAAGGACTATCAAATGTAAGGTAAAATATACCAATGTTCTGTTGACCAGGTATAGGGACTGATATTAATTGCATCTTCACTGAAGTTAAAGGTGTGCTTTCCCACATCTTCTCCTAAGAGTTAGTTCATGACCTCCTCAATAGATGGCGTTCAGGTCTTGGTAGCCACCTGTTGATCAAATTTATAACTAAAAGATGGTTTTGGGCAATCTGTGTTGGCTTCCTAAAGGGAGTTACATTGATCATTGCCATTGATGGTGTCCTTGAATAGTAGAGATAAATTCCCTCATTGTGTTATAACATTATTTTTCTTTTTGTATTGTTTCAGGACCATGTTGGCTCTGATGATATCTTTACTCTGGTAATTGATGGTGTCAGGGAAGATGACTTAGGAAACTATACCTGTAATGGCCATAACAATCATGGTGCGGCAGAGGCATCATTGCACCTCACAGGTAATATGTCAGTGTACTTCTTAAGCCATTAAGGCTTACAAGTTTCTTGAGAAATCTTTGCCTGGATCTGAACTATTTTAGCAAAATATTTGAAGGAGAGTTGTTGGTACTGTTTTGTATAACATCGCTCCTTCAAATATTTTCCCAACTAATTTGCTTTCAATGTGCTTTTTATCTCTTTTGTCTGAAGTTCTTTGTGAAGTCTCATCACCATTTTCTAAGATAATTAATTTAAAAATACAGTAGAAATTTTGAAATCAGGAAACGGGAGATGTACGTTTTGTTGAAATATTTTTCATCTTCAAATATTTTCTAAAAGATGCTTTTATGATATAAAGTTATCACTGAGATGAACAGACTGATTTTGGCTGATACAGGCATTAAAGGGTGACTGTGTGGTTATATTTCAGCATATTTCAGTATGTCATAAGGCCTTAAAAAGTTGTTTGTTTCATGTAACCCTACCCTAAAGTTTTTTTTGCCCTCCCAACTCCCAATCAACGCAGAACATGCATAAAACACAAATTTTTGACCAAAAAAATAATGCCAAAAAAATATTTTTACCGACCTACCTACCCTATTTTTTTCCAGACCGTTACAGGAAACAAACAATTTCTATTTTTAGGCCTAATTCAGATAACTATACTTCATATTTGCTTAGTTTCTACTTTTAGTTTAAAAGTAGAAGCACATTTATTTTTACGCTCATATAACATAAGTATTGCTTTGCTCACACCTAAAAATTTAAAATGAAATTGAAAAAAAAGGAAAACAAAAAAGGGTGATTGTATAATTGTGTTATTGGGTAGACTTTGTTACAATATTCATAAATCAGTTATTTCCAACTATCTCGTTTGACAAATTCTCATGAATCTATAGTAATGTATAGTCAAATATCATAGGTTAGGGGTGTTTTTATATACAAATGCATTGAACTCTTTATTGTTATTGATATTGACGAATGAAAACATTAGAGTTACTGGACTTGTGTTGTATTGTTTTTGTAGCTCTACCGTCGCAGACAATGGTCAAGAGTGAGCCCACTGGTCAGTACGGCAGTGTGTACACCATTGGATGGGAGGTCACCTCATTCCCACACATCTCAGAGTACGAACTCAAGATTAGAATGGTAAGCAGTATCTCATATAAGGATAAAGGATAAGGATGAATAATTTCTTCTTACGACATTACTCACATATAGTTTCTATTGCATCAAACTTTTGCATATGTCTTTATTTGGTTAAGGTTCCAATTTGGGCGTGTCCCTATATGCTTCATTGTTTAGTCAATGTGTGTACCGGAACTTTAAATCAAACAAAAAATTAACCAAATCTATATTTAAAAAATGTGAAAAAAAAGTTTTGAGATGAATGTTTATTTTGTACATGATGGTTGACATATCTTAATTGAACAAAAAAGCTTGTCTTATTTAGAATAAGATATCCGAAAATATTTTGTTATGAACACAATTGATGTATTTTTCAATTGATTGTAGCCATACTCAGACTTTGATTTCTTACCTATTTCTGTCTGATTGTTCTAGGTGAATGAGAGTATGAGGAGCAACTGGTCGATGGTGAACGTGCCCGGCAGTGTGAAGGAGGAGAGTGCCTTACACAAGATGGAGTACAAGGCCATGGACCTGGAGCCAATGATGAACTACGATGTCAGGATCAGGGCCAGGAACAAGTTCGGCTGGGGAAAGTGGAGCAAGCTGACCTCATTCTCAACCGCTGATGGTTAGTCTCTCTCTCTCTCTCTCTAAATCTCTCTCTCTCTCTCTCTCTCTTGTCTCTTCCTGGAAGTCGTCTTCCATCTCTCTGTATGTCATATTGTCTATGATCATGGTCATCATGACTGATCTGTGGTTATTGGTTATTTTTTGTTTTATATTCTGTTTCCATCAGTCAATTTTTAAATTCCTTCTTTTCTGCTTCTTTCACACTTAACCACTTTCTCTACCTCTCTTTCATTCTCTCTCTCTCTCTCTCTCTCTCTCTCTCTCTCACTCTCACTCTCACTCTTTCTCTCTTTCTATCTCTCTCTCACTCACTCACTCACTCTCTCTACGTCACTCTCTCTCTCTCTATTTTATTTGTCTGTTTTCTAGTTGCTACACTCTGTCACTCCCCTGCTAGGCCTGGCACTCCATCCTGCAGTGTGTGGTACATGTTAATACACAGTTCACAATTTGATTTTGCTACTTATTTTAGCCCATTATTTTGCAAATGCCTCGCACATTACAACAATGCACACCAGTAATAGTATAAATGAGTGAATGATATGGATATGTAAGTGCCTTTCTGTGGCAATATGGAAAGAAAACATCTTTTGCTGATTTTATTGTGGGAGCATCTGTGAGCATGTGCAATGATAACAACATGTACAGTGCCGCCCCCTAGCTAGAATAAATGTAACTGCAACATAGAGCATATGGTTTTTAAATCTGTGTGAGAACACTAGACAAGTCCTTAGTGTTGAGTTTGCTATGCAGGCAGTCTCTGGATGCATATATGTCAGTCTAGGGTTATTAGAGGTAACTTGAGCAATACATTCAGTTTTATTTTGAATCTATATTAGAACTATAACTAGTGTGTTTAGTTGAGGTAAGCCCATTCACTACAGGAGTGACCAAGTGATCAGAAACAGTAGCAGCAAATTTAAAAGATAATTTTTATCGAAAAATATTCAGTTTTATAGAACTGGATGGGTAACGAACATGTATGAAATATATATGCTTCATATATTCAATATATAAGAAATATTCAATATATATGAAACACAGAGGCAGTGTGGTCAATATCGAATTCTGCTTGGTTGTGTCTAAACATAGCCTTTACTTGATGGTTATCATGATCAGAAAATCTTTAGATATATTTTTTCCATTTTTGAGTATTTAACTTATACATCAATAACTGCCTACTTGAATCAGCGGCAGAGGAACCACATGCAAATCCAACAAAGTAACATCAATCTCAGTTAATATGGGAGATCATTAAACTTTTAATACCTGTTGGTCACTCTAGGAGTGGATGAATTAGGATGGTATTGTCCATGTATAAGCCCTGCCCCTCCCCCTCCCAGGAGCCTGGAGCCTACACTGACCATCACCAGCATGGTAGGCATAGGGGCAGATACAGGATTTCATGAGAGTCACATATTATTTTGGAAAATGGGCTTTTATTTTCATTTTCGGCCCAAATCATAAAAAACAACACTATTAGCAAGAAAACTTTATATATGTATATATATATATATATATATATATATATATATATATATATATATATATATATATATATATATATATATATATATATATATATATATATATATATATATATATATATATATATATATATATATACACATATGTATATATTTATGTATATATATGAGTTGAATTTTGACTAACTTGGGCCACATTCTGTATCTACCCCTGTGGGAGTCACCTTTAACAATAACATGTAATAACATACAATCATCTCTGCTTTCTACTTAACCCTTTTGTACCCCACATGAGTCCTGATATACCCCAAAAATTCAAACATTAAAAGAAATCTTCGAATAATAGTCCTTTCTTCAATGTTATTCAAATTTTGTCATTGATACACAATAACTTGATATTATTCCACCTGGGCTGTGAAGACCTTTACCAAATACCTATTTATTTTCTAGAAAATTCTAGGAAATCTCTGATTATTTTACAGTATTATTTGGTATTGGTATGATGGGTTTAGAAAGGGTCACTAATCAACCATTTGTTTTCAGATTACCAGCTAATATACATACAGTAACTGCACCCACTATTCCCTAACGCTCTTGTCTTTTATGATAGACTTAAAGAATATAACCACTCACACTTGGGTACATCATAAAGTGTTTTGTTTCTTTAACTGTTCTTGCATGTAACTAGAGGAGGTCAACTGTACTGCCATGGAATAGAGGTACCTGTAGTGACAGCCCATTACAAAGCAGCTTGGAGGACTCAACAAGGCAAATTCTCATCCTGACATTAAATGAGGAATATGTTATTTGACTGAATCATGTGTGCCTCTTCCTAGATACAATCATTCATCAAATATTGATGTTTTTGGATATAGTACTTAAAGTTCTGATGCTCTTGCAAACAATTAAAACTCCCTGATCAATTGAGATTTTTGTTTGAATGAAAAGAAAAGTTTCTCCATCGATTTCCATCCTGCTGCCTTTCTTTTGGTCGTAGCTCATTAATTAAGTGTCAGGTCATGTTGGTCCTCTCAGCTGTTCTGGGTTACATATCTGTAGTGCCTACCTCAAGTATCGTAAGTTATGTGTAGTATATATTATCGCACTGTCTATCTATGTCACCCTGACTTACTGTGACTGCCTCCTCTGAGTCCCCAATCTCCACGCGCCCAGACCATGGACAACTCACCTCATTAAGGAATCCATGCAGATAGCCATCCCATTTCTCAATTACACCCAAATTTACTTGTTGAAATACCTAAAGTTCACCTAGATATCAATGCAGTTGCTGCCCACTTAGCAGGTCTGGTTGATTTAGTGGCGTATTAGTGGGGAATGAGTACAAAAAGGGTAATTAGTAAAGTATGATCCATCCAACAGCTTCATGTCACACACATACATGTGTTTATTCTGTTCTTGTGAAGATATAGTATATCCTGAGTACATTTTTCAAGAACTCTTGACATTAAAGGAGCTCTTTACCTTTCACAAATAAATCTATTAATCCTGAGCTGTCTCATCCTTATGGTAGGAATACATTCTTATTCAAACATTGGATATTTTTCAAATTCCTATTCAAACTATTTAACTTAAGTGATGGTTTAAAAATAAATATCTAGATGTTAAAGATTTATTCCTGGTCTGTTTCGATGGTAAAAACATTATTCATTTGAGTGATTTCACATGAAAAATTCCTATTTGACATTATTAAAGCCTACATTGATTCAGCTCCAAGTTATCAATGAATGAGGTGGGCTTTCTGCATGGGGTCCTGGTTCATAATTGTATACAGGCGACACACTCCAGTGGACAGGTAGGGCATTAGTGCTCGTCCCTCCTATAGCTATTTCTAAACTCAGCATCCTGGGAGCTCAGCTCTTAGAAGCTTAAGTACTGTACCCTTGGGGTGACCTTAGAAATCCACTCACATCTCTTTAAAGCTTAACTACTGCCCCTTGTGTTGACCTTGAAAATCACCTATAAGCTACATTACTGCTCCTTGTGGGGACCTTGAAATCACCTAGAAGCTACACTAGTGCCCCTTGTGGTGACCTTGAAAATCACCTATAAGCTACACTACTGCCCCTTGTGGTGACCTTGAAAATCACCTATAAGCTACACTAGTGCCCCTTGTGGTGACCTTGAAAATCACCTAGAAGCTACACTACTGCCCCTTGTGGTGATCGTAAAATTTAACTCCCTCTCCTTACTTTGTTTTACATTTCCTCTCTTGGAGCCAATCATTCCCTCTGAAGAAATTAAGTGGCCCATAATTGTAAGCGAGGTCAGGAATTGCTTGAGTAGTGCATACCAAAGACAGACTAAACTATGAATGATAATTAAACCCATTCAAAATCCCTTAGCCCTTAGTCATGACATTCTACATTTGTACATGCCTACATGGCATGATCATAAGCATCTAATCAATGAAGCATGCACATTTTATGTTGAGGGGAATTAAAAGCTTCACTTAAAAGATTCCAGGTGATGTATATGGTTTCTTTTCATTTCACAAATAATTTCATGAGTAGCTATGAAAGAGAATGACTTATTCCTGGTGTTGCTCACAGATTTCTATGCCTATGAAATACATACTTAAGTTCTCTCCCCCGGCATGACACCCTATTACGCTATCTTATCAATTAAAACCATTTATTTCTTTAAAAACTGCCTATTTTTGGATTCTCATATGTCAGTAGTGATTCTAGTGTGGATGTCATTTCCTCGGATCCCTTGTACCCTCTTTCATGCCCTAAATCTGTGTACCCAAGTACCCTCTACACAACCGCAACTCCATTTCATCAATTCATAATGTACTCCCTCATATCAATTTGCTGATCTCTATCATATTTTCTATCCTTGTGTTTAAACGCTTGTATTATCTGTTGAACAAGATATTAGTGCTGTCTGTTGAACAGAACAATTATTCCAACCGTTATTCCTCAACTACTCATCATTATCCTTAGGACATTCTCCCCAATCATGTCATTATCCCTGGAACATATTTCCCAATCGAATCATTATCCCTAGAACATACTCCCTAATCTAATCCTTATCCTTAGAACATACTCCCAATCAAGTCATAATCCTAGAGCATACTCCCCAATCTTATCATTATCCCTAGAACATACTCCCAATCAAGTCATAATCCTAGAGCATACTCCCCAATCTTATCATTATCCCTAGAACATACTCCCAATCAAGTCATAATCCTAGAGCATACTCCCCAATCTTATCATTATCCCTAGAACATACTCCCAATCAAGTCATAATCCTAGAGCATACTCCCCAATCTTATCATTATCCCTAGAACATACTCCCAATCAAGTCATAGTCCTAGAGCATACTCCCCAATCTTATCATTATCCCTAGAACATACTCCCAATCAAGTCATAATCCTAGAGCATACTCCCCAATCTTATCATTATCCCTAGAACATACTCCCAATCAGGTCATAATCCTAGAGCATACTCCCCAATCTTATCATTATCCCTAGAACATACTCCCAATCAGGTCATAATCCTAGAGCATACTCCCCAATCTTATCATTATCCCTAGAACATACTCCCAATCAGGTCATAATCCTAGAGCATACTCCCCAATCTTATCATTATCCCTAGAACATACTCCCAATCAAGTCATAATCCTAGAGCATACTCCCCAATCTTATCATTATCCCTAGAACATACTCCCAATCAGGTCATAATCCTAGAGCATACTCCCCAATCTTATCATTATCCCTAGAACATACTCCCAATCAAGTCATAATCCTAGAGCATACTCCCCAATCTTATCATTATCCCTAGAACATACTCCCAATCAAGTCATAATCCTAGAGCATACTCCCCAATCTTATCATTATCCCTAGAACATACTCCCAATCAGGTCATAATCCTAGAGCATACTCCCCAATCTTATCATTATCCCTAGAACATACTCCCAATCAAGTCATAATCCTAGAGCATACTCCCCAATCTTATCATTATCCCTAGAACATACTCCCAATCAAGTCATAATCCTAGAGCATACTCCCCAATCTTATCATTATCCCTAGAACATATTTCCAAGTCTATTCATTAACCTTAGAACATATTCCCCAATCCGATCGGCATCCCTAGAACATACTCTCTAATCAAATCATAATCCCTTGAACGTTTACTACCCTTTTTCTACCACAAACTCTAGAGCATATCATTATTTCATTTGAGTTATGATTAGTCCTATCCTGCCCTCATGTGTGGTTTGCCTGTATACAACCCCTAACCATTACACCGCTTTCACCATCTTCCCCTCCACATGGGGTTTGAGGGGGCGTGGCGGCGCAGAGCGATTGGCAGGGCTTGGGCGACGCCCACTACAGCATCAGCTCTCTCTAGTTCCGCAGCAGCAGCAGCGTAGTAGTTGCACAGTAGCTTATTGTTGTTTTTCGTGTGTTTGTCTCACACTAGCCGACAGCACACCTCCGCCAGAATCTTCCGTCACCGACGAGGACTACAACAATGGGCGCGGTCGCGACAATGAGGACGATGTCATCACTGTGGAAGGTGGGTTAAGGGGGAAGAGGTTCTCTATTATTACCACCCCCAGGGGACAGTCATGGACAGGAAAGGGGGACACTCATTCCAAAAGGAAAAATGAGGGTGGTCCATATTTTCGAAAAAAATATTAAAAAGTGGGCTTTGACTAACACTCAAACCTCACTTTATATCTTCAAGAATTGGTTATGTTGAGGAACTTAAATACATTTCTATATTTTTATTTGGATGAAATTAATGAATTTCAGAAGTTTGATTTTGGAGTGGGAGGGAGGAATGAGTGAGATAGGGTATAACAGATTTAACAGGACAAGCTACATGCATTATTTAGTAAAGTATCAGCAATTCTGTCCTGTAAAGATTTCAAATATTTAAAGTATCCTTTTCCCTTATTATACAAATAGTATGTTATCATATTTATGAATTACAAAAAAATTGCGATGTTAAGTTTTTCTGGCCATAACCATTAACATAGTCCTATAGTAATTAACTAGAGTCGACTAAGAAAAGATGGCTGATGGACATACCCGCTATCTCAAGGTAGACTGTAGACTAGTAGATCTTTGCTACCAAATCAGAACTGTTGAAGTTCATTGAGCTCTTTCCTGTTGTCATATTATTAACACCTTTATTTCAGCCCCTCCGCCTCCCCTCTCTTTCTTCACCTCCCACAAGAAGTGTTGTGTGCCTGTTTTGTTGTTGTTGTTGTGTGCTCATCTCTGTAATGTGAGAATCCACGCTCTCTATTAGTAGTAGTATCACTATTGTTATTATCATCACCAGTTTGAGTTTTCTGCCTTGGTTTTTGTCTTGTGTTTGAGACACCAGTCTAGAGGCTAGTCCCTTGTGTCCTCTAAGTCTTGGCCTTGTATGGGTTTTCTTTACTTGATTGTATTTCCTACTTCTGCTCAGTCTTTGTCTACACATCCTTTGTTTTCACAGACATGAGTGTTTTAGGTACATGTTTTATTCCATTTGAAATTATGGCTTGATGACATAGTGTTAGTTTATATATGTCTGTATATGTCTTATACATATATATATATATATATATATATATATATATATATATATATATATATATATATATATATATATATATATATATATATATATATATATATATTTATATATATATATATATATATATATATATATGTATATATATATATATATATATATATATATATATATATATAAAAATGTATATATATATATATATATATATATATATATATAAAAATGTATATATATATATATATATATATATATATATATATATATATATATATATATATATATATATATATATATATATATATATGTGTGTGTATGTATATATATCGACATATACACAAATATCTAGGGTGTGTTTTATTGAAGCAATTTATTACCATTAGATTGATTTTTATCCTTCATACGCCTTTTCCTATTCTTTAGACAAACCATTAGGCAATTTTATACTTTTACAATTACAATTTTTCACTATTGTTTTTCCTACCACTGTCTTGCTGCAAAGATGGCTGCTAGCAGTCTATGGGGTAGTTTGTGGCGCCCCCTTTTGGTCCTCCAATGTTTCTTTTGATCAAACCAAGCTTGATGTATGAGTAGCCGTCATATGATTTTTATGGTCTGATAACTGCTCTTTTTTGTTTCATCAGAGACGACTTTACAATTAATTAATTAGTTAATTGATTGCTTGCTTTGGTGGTCTCTAGGCAGTTAGCAGCCCATAGGTTCCAGAAACTGAATGTGGTGATTTCTCTCTTTTCAGATAGCGGACCAGTTGTGGACAATATTGGAAGCACAGCCGCGGGATTCTCCTTCAACATGTTCTCATTAATCTCCGTCCTCCTCCTCGTTATCACCTGTCTACACCTGTAGGCAGGTAAGCAATGTGCACACATCAACTTCGTCGTTTCATCCAGGACATCTCTAGGAGTGTATTGGTGTTGATCACCAGCAAAAGGTGGCGCTTTGCAGGAGTGGCATAGAAGTCACATAACAGTCATACACTGAAAGTTTCATACTTTTGTCTATTACTCTATGGTTTATAAAGTATTTTGACTTATACTGTTATACATCATATATTGGTCAGAAAAGTTTCAGTTGTATGAGTAACTTGACTTATATATGATTTACTGGTCATAAGTTTCTGATATATTGGTCTTGAAAGTTTCAGATCACACCAGTAACTTGACTAATATATGACATATATATGACTATATGGCTAATATATGAATCATGACAAAGTCTGGACATGTGTTCAGAATGTGTGCCCTGATTGTCATGTGACTAGCATATAACTTTCTTATTAATAATTGCTAGTTATTTAGGTACTTACACAGGTATGAGATCGCCTGAAAGCCTTTGGTATGGATGGGTCAAAACTATTGAACTAATTCACACTGTAAACCCATCCATACATTGAGATATCCTTACTTAGATCCTTAGAAAAAATTCATCAGGATCTAGGATTCATTTGAAAATAACTGAAGAATAAAGCATTAAATAAAAAAAAATATTTCAAGGAGAATGTAAGTTTGTATTGTAATTGACATTTTTCCTTCAAATATGTTTCAAACTATACTTAATGTAGGTGTTCATAAATAATCGGGCCTTTTTAGGTGCTCTAGCAGTGAGTGGGATGAGTACACACGAGTGTCTTAAGATATATGTGCATAACCAACCTTTGCCCTTTAAAGTTACATTGAAGTCTTGTGACCCTATTAAGATCTACAGAAGTAACGGTGAAGTGTGATGCTTCTAATGTAATTGAAAACGAAGGTCACAAGAGAAAAAATACTGCAGGTGTATGTGCATACATCGTCAAGTGCCTTATACTTTAAAACATGTCATGGTTACATGTGATTAAGTCAACATAAAGATTTTGATACTGAAAATAAAGTTGGGTACTTTTTTATGTTCATGAGTATCTTTTGGATATATATTTAGAGATTATATGTCTCAAAATGTCTAGAGCATGAAATTGAATTTTTAGGGGGACATCTTACTATGCTATACTTAGGGAAGTATCTTGGGAATGTTAAGTTGATAATTTTAAAGGAAAGGGCATATAGGAATATGTCCTGGATATCAAAAATAAAGTCCAATTAGTTCAGTACAAAGATGGGGAATTTTAGGGTCTTTAAAATGAAAGTTCATGTCACTAAGCACTAGTAATTAGATAGCTAGAAAAGCATACGAGACATGTATAGTATGGACAATCTTAATTTCATGGGGGTTGGGGGATTTCAAGTTGACAGGTTGTTATGAACCTGTTAACGATTTATTCAACTGTATTATCCTAGGTAAGGCTACCTTACCAAACTTACCTACCTACCTTTTGTAGATAGAAGCTTACCTAAGAGAGTGATACATGTAGATGGTAGTGATATCATTGTGAATATACCTTAGATTAGTAACCTATCTTTGTCATTCATCTTCTTCCTGTATTGTCATAATTAGTCTGTAGGGACATTGTAATATAACTGTCCACACTGTGCTACTAGTAGTTGAATAGCTATTGTGTTTTCTATCGTTTTACCATTGATATATCATCATTAATTCATTTTCTGTGAAAAACTCATCATCATCTTGATTTTCTTGTGTCACATGTAATTTTATATTTGTATTTTACTATTTGTGTATCTGATTGTCATTATTGTGTTAGGAATGTGTTGTTAAGGGTTTTAGGACAACTGGGAGCTTCCTCATGGTGTCATAACAAGGAAACGTATCTCTCCTCAACGAAATTATATACATCTTATTATAATTTCATATCTATGCATATGGTCAATAAATATTACAATTACAATTAAGTGTATGGAAATTCTCAAATAAACATAAATGATGGAATACAAACAACTTATGACAAATGAAAAATGGGCTTTTCATGTAAGATCAATATCCCATTTTCCTGACCTCTAAAGATAATCAAATTTGCTTTTTCTTTGATTAGATGAGCATATCAGAATAATCAATTCAAGACACCTATCATGACTAGAATCATGCAGTAATTTGTTTAAGGATTATTTCTGTTGATAGTAACTTTTTTATGAAAGTATGATTTCTTTTCATACTTGTACTTTGTATCTCCTCACAAAGGAATTAAAATGGAGTTAAACTGGAGAGATTACGGTAGAATGGAGATTATTTCATGGAAATATCTATGATATTTTTGGACGAAATCTTGACTTACCCCGAATAGTGGCTCTACATCATATCATAGGTAGCACTATTAAGGGAGAAAAATATACTTTAAAATAGTACATGAGGAAGGCTTCACGATTCTGATTGTCTGTTAGATAGTTTGTACATTTCATTCTTATTCAATTAATGGTTTGCTATCTGCCAAATTCCATTGTCTCCTTATCCTACCAATATCTCTAGTAAATTTTGGAAAGGATTTGGGGGGTGGACATAACCCTACCCTACTAGTTAAATGTTTTATAGCAAAAATGATACATCTTCTGATATTGGCTTATACGTGCCCTCTCTGATTGAAATATATACTTTCAAATCTGAATTCAATTGATGAATATACAACCGAGACATATGGTGGCAAGTGGTGATACTAATAAGATAATTTGTATTGGTACTGTAGTCAACTTTTTGATAAGACAAATCTAGTATTGTAACTGCCAATGGCTACAATCAGGTATTCAACAAAGAACAATCTGAATATGAGCCCTCTATTGGCCAGAAATTGAACTATTTTCCAATAAACACTGCTGTCAATTGGAGGCTGGTTAGTAATAAGCAAATGAAAAAATCACCATAGATATCTCATACTGTACCTTGTAACTTATATTACCTAGGCTATGGTGCTGATCATGTTTTGATTATGAAAATATTCTAGATTTCTTACTGTTGATATCAATGTGTGAGCTTCAGTGATTAATTGAGGCTATATACATCAGAGGTGCACCCTGGTAAAATAATTGATATGGTATATTGAGGGTTGTTGGGGTGCTTATTATCATCAAGAAAGGGTGCTGGTTGATTGAATACCCAGTATGGACGATCTAAGTTTTTTATTCCTACTGTTATCATGAAGTAATGCCAATGATGATAGATTGCTTTTTATTTTGACCTCAATGATAATTCTTTTGTTCTAGTATCAATCATTTGCCAAATGTAATCTTAAGATAGACATAGATAATGCTATTTATTATGAAAGTGTTCTTTTTGCCTAAATCATCTATTGGTTTGAAAGTTAAAGAAATGAAAATGCAATATCATTTAACCAATCCTAGTTATGGATTTAGCAAGGCCTTTGTGTTTTTTTTCTGAAGCGATTCTGAGTAATGACGACTGAAAATAAGGAAAAGGCACATCAACTTTGGTTTAAAGATAGATATCTGTGTTTGTGGAGTGCAGTAACAATAGGTTTTGTTATGATAAATGATACACAGTTAATACCATATATTTCACATATAGTTTTCATTAAGACAATCAAAATGAAAATGGTAGTTATGTAATATCATATTTTATGTTAACCTCAGGTTGGTTTAGAATTTACTTGATCATAAAAGAATGTTCCTGTCAGAATTGTTTTAATGAATAAACCAAAGATGGTGATTAGACTTCCTAAAATGTGTGTTTGTTTTTATTCCTCCACTTTTCATCATGCTTTCAGTATCAAATATGACATTCCAACTTAGCTGATATGCTGGTGGTGGTTAAATTTGCCAATACAAAATAATGCAAAGATCCTGTAAAATAACTGAAACCATGGCAAATGGGTACTCATCCGAGTGCCCTCAGCGAGAGCTATCAAATGAGTACCAACATGACAGGGTTTAGATGGTTGTCAAAAATCTTTGCGTCACTGTACATTAGACGATAGTAGCTTCAGCATTGAAAGGGTTAAGAAAGTATTTGTTATGTGTGTTGTAACCAATTCATGCCTGTAGCGGGTGGGCCCAAAAGGTTTTATGGTTGTTTCTCTAACTAAAGTGTCTTGAAATATTAAATGAAGAGGTGTCTTTCTGAAGACAATTAGAAAATCTCGATCAAATACTGAGTGTTTGATTTTAAGTAATTATCAGGCATGACTGATCTAAAATACCGTTTTCAAGAATCTAGAATCATAAAACAGTTTACTTTAAATGTAGTGCATCCATGACTTGAACTGTAATTGGTCCAAGTACTTCCTTATTGATTGCACAAGTTGGCGTTGACTAAATACTCTTAAAAATCATAGATTGTGATGTCCTTTTTGGGCATGTGAGAAAGTTGTAGTGACTTGAGGCCATGCGCAAGTTTTTATGGGGAACTAAGGTTGTGTCCACCACTGATTAGCTAGTCGCAATTTTTCCTATGGCAAAAAAAGTGACCGAATTTGAAATTCAGAATTCGAGATGTCATTTTGGGGTGTGTGTCACGGTGGCAGATCAAATTAAACGCAAGGGCACCTAAATACTGTAGGCAGCTTTGAGTCAACATGAAAAGATTCACGCATTGCCTTTTTCAAAGCTGTTTGTTCAGTCAATTATTTGATCGAAGGAATGGTAGCTCGCTGTTCTACGTGCTTGCCAAAGTGTTTGCGCAGTGTTTGTTTCAAGTGGTTTGCCAGAGTGTGAATAACGAGATACAAAACTGCAATACATATTAGAATGAACAATATAGTACATGTAGGTTTGTATGTGTTAAAATTCATATGGTATGTATATTTCTTGTTAGCTACATGTATAGTCCAGCAGATAAGGGATAAAATCGTGCACTTTTTGATAAAAGCACCAAATTTGGTACAATGGTAGTCTATGGCAAAGTAACTATTTTAACGATTGGAGGTACTCTGAAAATGCCCCTGGTCAGTTTGGAGGCCATTTTTCAAAATGGCCGTCTCAGGTCATTTCCTATGAATATCCATCACCTCATAACAATTAGCCAATGAACTTCATGTTCTACCAGAACTATCGCAATCAATTTACAACATAATTGATCTCTGGTGACCTACATGAGCTTTCATGCATGCATGCATACATACTTACATACATACATACATACATACATACATACATACATACATACATATATATATATATGTATATATATGTATATATATGTATATATATATATATATATATATATATATATATATATATATATATATATATATATATATATACATATATATATATATATATATATATATATATATATATATATATATGTATATATGTATATATATATATATATATATATATATATATATATATATATATATATATATATATATACACACACACACACATACATACATACATACATACATACATACTTACATACATACATACATACATACATACATATATATATGTATATATATGTATATATATATATATATATATGTATATATATATATATATATATATATATATATATATATATATATATATATATATATATATATATACATAACACATACATACATACATACATACATACTTACATACATACATACATACATACATACATACATACATACATACCCTGAAAAAGATGAACAGAAACTTTGAACATAGCATACAATAATGCATAATGAGTAGAAAGTGATAGAAAAAAGAACATTGAAAATGATAACTGGTAAACATGTTAACAAAGAATTTGATTGGTGAATAAAATATTCAGTATTACAAAAGCCTTATCGTTTTTATTGTCATTTTAATTTTTAATTCAAATTACACAAAACTATGACCAATAAGGAAACAGTACAATCGACAAAAGTGGTAGGATGAAGAAAAGTTTATTAAGAACAAAAAAGACCACAGAAGATAGGCTGACACCAGCTGACGCTGACGGCGTCCCTCTTGTTAAAACTTGCCAGTGAGTATCTTAAAACTGAGTTAAATTAGACAACGGTACTTATGCCATTGTATAGGTTACATCTCATAGTTACATAATAATGATAACTTTAACAATAATTAGCTATTTTGAGTGGACGTGGCACCCTTTTACGAAAATATCTGGCTGTGTTTCGTTTTTTGGCAAAATGCCAAGACTTACCCTTTACTTGAAAATCAAACTCCACCATTTGATCATTCATGTCTTTGGTAATGTGCAAGGTCCTACCTCAACCAGGAATCTGCACGATTAGTATTTAAAATTAACATTTTTGAATATTCCCATAAGCCTTAAAATTACTAAAAACACGTTGTTTACGTAGTAAATGCTGATTTTCAGCCTTGAAAATCAAACTCCACCATTTGATCATTCATGTCTTTGGTAATGTGCAAGGTCCTAGCTCAACCGGGAATCTGCACGATTAGTATTTAAAATTAATATTTTTGAATATTCCCATAAGCCTTAAAATTAATAACAACACGTTGTTTACGTAGTAAATGCTGATTTTCAGGTCCTGTCATAATAGGAGGTACTTGTGACATGACCTCGCACCTAAAGGGTGTCCATATCTGTCATAGTCTATCATATCTATTATTCACTTACAGCCAAAAAATGAGATGAAAAATTTGGCCAAAATGGTCTAGCTGAAAGGAATCTGCATGGTTAAAGCAGACAGCCATGTCGTTTAAGACCAATTTAACAAGGAAGACCCAAAGTGGATCTCCCATTGTTCTCTTGACCGCACCACAATGCTAGGTCGAGATTCATTGCAAGTGATCACTACTCATGTGACATGTTTTGTTTAGTATGGAAGGCCAAAGTGGACAAAAAGAGCATTTATTAATAAATGATTTATTAATATTAATAAATGATTTATTAATATTAATAAATGCCATGATTTATTAATATTAATAAATGATTTATTAATATTATAAAATCATTTCTTAATATTAATAAATTATTTCTTAATATTAATAAATTATTTCTTAATATCAATAAATCATTTTCTAATATTAATAAATCATTTTCTAATATTAATAAATCATTTTCTAATATTAATAAATGCCATGATTTCTTAATATTAAGAAATGATTTATTAATATTAATACATACTTCCTAATAATAATAAATATTTATTAATATTAAGAAATCATTTATTAATATAAAGAAATCATTTATTGATATTAGAAAATGCTCTTTTTGTCCACTTTGGCCTTCCATAGTTTAGGGGCCAGCCAAGGACACCACCTAATGGTGACAATCTACCCAGTGGGCACAAATATTACCTAAATGTTACATGAATGTTCAATTTTGGTCTGAGTATTCTGGACCAATTAGGAACCTTTTAGCAACGTTTAGGACTAATATTCATGGAATGTTCTTTTTTGATATCATATGAATGTTCTATTTTGATCTGAATGTCATTCACCAATAATGAGAATTTCTGCAACCTTCAGGTCTGAACATTCCTGGAATGTTCAGATTTGATATTATATGAACATTAGATTGAGATATTTCCTATATCATAAAACTGAACTGTTACCGAGTGCTTTTAATGCACAGACAACTTCCAATGTTCAGACAACATTCCAAATCCAAATTGTTCATTCAGCATTCAGCTCTGAACATTCTATGAACATTCCCACCTGAACATTCATACAATTTTCATTCTGAACTATGAAGGGATCATTTTTTAATGTTCGGCGAAACATTCCTGGAATGTTCCATAAATGTTACCGTGCCCACTGGGTAGGTGTACTAAATTATCACTGTCCCACTGGAAAACCAGCGTAACGATTAAGGAATTGGGGCAAGGTCGGTGGTGCGTCGTAGGCATTTGACCTAATTAGCTAGAAAAGTGACTAATGAGTTGGTACAGATCGGAACAAGTTTATTACGATAGAAATACAATAACAATGCGAGTGTAGTGATACAAAAACGATGGATGTACAATGACATTACGATTGCATAACGATCATGAAAGACAGCATAGCGTTCGTAAAGATGGTGTTACGACAATTAAGGAGGCGCACTGAGGGCACACTGACATCGTTGCAAGCACAACGATACCACAGAGATTCCTCTATTTTTTATTAATTCCTTGCTCCCGTTGCCATGGCAACCAGTGAAACTACCAAAACTACACTCGAATGAATTCCCACGGTTAAGGGCTTTAATATAATACCACATTTACCATTATCCGACACTGACCTGCAAAAATGACACATTATACAAATTAACATTGGTATCTGTCGTTTTCAGATTCAGCACCGTCAAATTAGGCTAGATACACTGGATACCGACTTTTAACAAGAAAATGCCTCAACAGCCTTAAATGAGCCCTTTCTCTGATATTTGCACCTGATTATAATAGGCTAATTGAGATTTGGATATTGCAATTTCATTTACTATTACTTCAACAAAAGCAATATTCCACAAACAATTCAAGAAGAAATGTTTCACTGGGGGAGAAAATATATTTAAATATATTTTCTCCCAACAAAATACGGTGGTGAAAATATATTTAAATATATTTTCTCCCAACAAAATACGATGATGAAAATATATTTAAATACATTTTCTCCCCCAAAAAACGGTGGTGAAAATATATTTAAATATATTTTCTCCCCCCAAAATACGGTGGTGAAAATATATTTAAATATATTTTCTCCCCCCAAAATGCGGTGGTGAAAAAAATATTTAAATATTTTCTCCCTCACACTTGGTCCATCGTACATAAGTTCAGAAGAAAATTTTCAAGAAATCTCAATGTATAAATGGATTAAAAGATTGTGTGAATTGGACATTTGTAGAAGATTTGTGGGTTGGTTTCGGATCCAAATTTCTCCTTATAACATATTCAATTACTATCGAAGTACTCCACCTGTTATTATAATGAAGCTAGTGTAGCTGATCGCCCTCTACTGACAGACTTGAAAACTAATTTGTAATCGATCTCCCGGTCCGCCGCTAGGGTGACTTCCGTTTTGGCGACGTATCTACCTCTAGTGTCTGTCTCAGCGCCTTCGACAACACTGACATCAAGGCTCTTGCTCATCGCAGAGTTTTTCATCTATTTACTGAAACTTTCGTCCATCACTGAATACAAGACCATAGATAAGTACCTTTAGGCACTTTTTAGGCCTTTTATTTTTGTAGGGACATTGTAATTTTAGTGATTACGTGTGCTTTCTCTTGTACACACGTGTTTATTTACTAAAATCTAAGATGGCGTCCGCTCAACTGGCACCTTGTCCTAATCGTCCACGGTGCACTGACTCTCACTGCTCAAGGTTTGCAACCAAATTTGTGCAGTCAGAGCCGTGGACACACCATCTTAAGTGTTCAGACCACCTGTTTTGCCACAGGAATGGTCCACACTGCCCAATCTGCTCAGATTGGGAGATGGAGTCCTGGGACCAGTTTGAAGCTGTGGTTGCCCGGTTGGCCAGATGTCGTGAGCGACGGCGTGCCTCCGGCCACCAGGCGGATGATGCGGACACCACCTCGGAGGATGGCTCTGTCAGGAGCGAACCTCCATCTATGATCTTTGAACCTAGTCCCCCGGCGGCAGAAGTTGAGGTCCAGGCCTCTTCTCCTGTCAGGGTAGACTGCCTACCCACCGGGCAAAGGGGAAACACACCATCACGTCCATCAGGATCAGAGACGTCCTCTGAGGAGGAGAACTCTGATTCGAGCCGACCGCCGTCGTCCTCAAAGATGGTGAAGAAGGGGGGGAGTTCTAAACACTCCTCCTCCAAATCCCCAGGGAGCAAGAAGGGGGGGAGCAAACGCTCCTCCTCACACTCCTATCCTAGAGATCATCCCTCAGACTCACACGGCCGTGGCCGTAAGAGTGCAAAGGGGCAGGACAGGGATGTCCACACGTCTAAAGAGCGTAGTTCGTCCCCCCTGCATAGCAAGTCGCGCAGCAGGTCGGAGACTGGGACTGCGGCGGTTTTCCGTTCTCCCCCTCCAGTGGACCGGACCCGTACCGCCCCAGTGCCTACGCCCCCGGGGTTCCGCCCGCTGGATCCCCAGGCCCGGCAAGCCCAGTCCGTCAGATTTTCTGCTCCGGCACCGGGCCCGGCTTTTGACCAGGGTCAGGCACAGATGCCTTTCCCAGCGTCTTGGCAGCTGTCCTTCATGCAGTTCCAGGCAATGCAGGAGGCCATGCGGAATGTTCCCTATACATTCCCTGGCCAACCCCAGCCGCCTAGTGAACGGCCCGGTCCGGCAGCTAACCCCCAGCCCAAGGCTTCGGTGTTGCAATCGACCCAGCCTTCCCAACCCAGTCTGGGCCCCGGTCCCAGGCAGGTTAACCCTCCCCCGGGTCTCTCTACCACTGAGTGGGCAGCGATCCAACGGATGAGGGAAAACGTTGGAAGTGAGGTATCGCGACCGGCGGCTCCCTCACCAACTCGCTCCGCATCCCCCTCGCCAGAATCAGACTCTGACTCTGAAGGCATGCTCTCCGAGCATGAGGATTTTGTGGAGCTCCGTGCCACCCCCGGCTTATCTGAACTAGATAGAGAGCTGCAAGGCTCCCCGGTGCGGCCCACCCGGGCAGACGAACCGGCACCACCGGTAGTCGCTCCCCGGCCACCGGCATCCCTCACAAGCTCGTCTCCCTCCTTCGTGGAGGATTTCGACGACCTTCGTGGCGACGCTTCAGCGTGGAGGAAAACGTGGTTAGCGGACAAGTTCCGTTTTCGTATTCCGACGCGTTTCCATGAAATTCTTTTCATGGTCAAGCAAGCCCTGGGCTTTCCCCCGGAACCCCAGGAGGAAAATGCCCCGGTCCCTGCCCAGTCGCAGGCCCGGTCGCTGTTCCAGGGAGTTCCCCATGTGGCGCCGTCACAGTATGTGTCAATGCCCTGGGACGACATGTGCCACCTTACGGCCAAGCGGGACACTAAAGGTCTCCTAGACGGTTCCAGCAAATCACTGGGCGAGGCTGTGTTTTCCCGTAAGTTTTCCGCTGGCCGCTCCAACGAGGCATCATTCCTGACTCCACAGTCTATTGACCAGGAGGCAGAGAAACATTTCAGGATGTGGGTGAAGAAGGACTTCTCTTCAAAGAAGCCCTTCGGGAGTGACTCGTCATCCCACTTAGCAGTGGCTGAGCGATTGTCGGTGCGCCTTGATGAACGTCTGGCTACCGTCAATCGCTTATCAGCCCTCCTGATTCAAATCCAGGCTTATATCCAACACGCGACGGCTGAACAAGCCAAGCTGTTGCAGAGCCTGAGGGAGGACCCAGCCACCCCCATCCCTGGCCTCGACGAGAACTTCTCGCCTTCTACGGTCCTAGATGCGATGGAGTTCGCTGCCTTTCTCACAGCGTCAATCTCCCGCATCTCCCTCCACATCCAAGCGGAGGTGAGAATGGACCGCCGGGCACGCTTGGTTAACCACCTGCGCCCGGACCAGGGAATGGCTGGTATCCCCTCTTTCACAAAGAGGCGGCTCCTCGACCTCCCCCTGGACACTGAAACAATGTTCGCAGGGCAGTTCGACGAGGTTCTTAAAGAAACTACGGGAACGCAAGCTGTGGCCGTGCAAGCAGCCCAGATTGCTAGGGGATCCCCACCCGTTGGCCTCTCGTCGTTTAAGATCCCTAAGCGACCGGCAACCCAGTCCAAGGGGCAGGGCCCACCGAAAAAGAAGGCTAAGAAGGGAAAATCTCCTTCTCCGCAGCAGCAACAGCAGCGGGACCCCCAGCCTCCTCAGCAGTCCTCAGGTCCTGCTAGAGAGCCTACCCAGAGAAACTTCCCTCCCCCCTCCTTTTCTGGGTCGCGGGGGCGCGGTAGGGGCAGGGGGGGCTCCAGGCCCCAATGAGGCGGGGCCCGGTCCGGTCGGCGGAAGGTTGCGAGAGTTCGCCGTAGCCTGGGAGGAGTTGACCTCAGACAAATGGGTCCTCCAAACCATCATATCAGGCTACCGAATCGAGTTCACTGGGAACGTGCGCTTAACCAAAGCTCCCATGTGGACTCAGATTCCAAAGAAGCTTTCCCAGCGTCTGGCTCTCGAAGAGGGCCTGGGAAAAATGCTTCGAAAGAAGGCGATTCTCCGCTTAAATCCTTCTTCCCTCGGACCAGGGCTCTTTTCCTCCCTGTTCCTAGTGGAGAAACGCTCAGGTGGATGGCGTCCCATCCTAAATCTGCGCCGATTGAACGAAGCGGTCATCCCGCCAAAGTTCAAGATGGATACCCTTCAGAGTGTAATGAACACTCTAGGAGGGGACATCAAGTTGGCCAGAGATGCGTTCTCCGCAGGGGTGGAGGCATCGGGCCCCTGGGCGGTCTCCTTGGATCTTCAGGACGCGTATTTTCACGTTGCCATAAATCCAAGAGACACGAAATTTCTCCGCTTCGCTTACGACGGGGAAATTTTCGAATTTCAGGTCCTACCCTTCGGGCTCTCGACCGCCCCCAGGACGTTCACTCGCCTGGTAAGGGCAATAGGTGCTTACCTGAAGACGTTTGGTATAAACATCTTGGACCTGTACCTAGACGACTGGCTCGTCGTCGGAGAGACCCACCAGTTAGCTCTCAGTTACAGGGACACGGTCCGCATGATAACTCAGAGAGTGGGCTTCCTCATCAACGAGGAAAAGTCAGACTGGACGCCGACCCAGTTCCCAATGTTCCTGGGCTCGGTTCTCGATCTTGTCCTGATGATGGCGTATCCGTCAGAGGACCGAATAGATCGTCTGAGACGCCTGATCCTACGAATCATGAAGTCCCCGGCAAGCCCGGCGAGACTATGGAAGTCTCTCTTCGGCCACTTGGCCAGCATGATTCAGCTGGTCCCGAAGGCTCGACGCCACATCCGTCCGCTCCAGTATTTCATACAGGAGCGCTGGGATCTCTCAATGCCGGACTCACACCTGGTGACTCTCAACTCAGAGGCCCGGGAGGAGCTCCTTTGGTGGCTCCATACACCCAACCTCACGTCCGGGGTTCCTTTCTCGGACCCGGACCCGGAGTTGACGGTGGTGACAGATGCTTCATCCTTCGGAAGGGGCGGTCACCTGGGAGACCTGACGGCTTCTGGCACTTGGCCAGCCCAATGGCAGTCCAAGCACATAAATTGGCTGGAACTGCAGGCAGTTTGGCTCACGCTGAAACATTTTCAGTCCCAGGTGAGCGGCACAGCAGTAGAAATTCTGTCGGACAACTCGACGACAGTGTCCTACATAAACAAGCAGGGAGGCACTCACTCCCTGTCGCTGTGCAAACTAGCCCTAGATCTTTGGGACTGGTGCGACCTGCACCAGATCACTCCTACTGCAGTGCACCTAGCGGGAGTGGACAACGTCCTAGCGGACGCACTGTCCAGGGGAAATTACTGCCCCACAGAGTGGAGCCTGCACAGACCGACCTTCATGTCACTATGGCAGGTGTGGGACCGGCCATTCGTAGACATGTTCGCGACGGCCAGAAACTCCCAGCTGCCAGTGTACTACTCTCTGGGAGTGGATCACCAGGCCAGCGGAACAAATGCGCTGACCATGAACTGGGATCTGATCTTCGGATATGCGTATCCCCCGACCGCTCTGATCCCCCGGGTACTGAGGAAATTACTCAGACACCCGACAGCAACTATCGTCCTGATAGCCCCATTCTGGCCCAGCCAGATATGGTTCAGGCAACTAACCAACCTTCTGATCGATGTTCCCAGGAGGCTCCCAGACCGGTCGAACCTCCTCAGAAACTCGGAGACTCACGAGCTCTACCCAGAGCCGGCCAGGCTAAGGTTGACTGCATGGAAACTGTCCACAGATCAATCCTTGCGCAAGGCTTTTCGGCATCGGTGGCCGACACTGCCTCCAAGGGACGCCGTGAGTCAACCAGAAGGGTTTATAATGCCCGTATCAGACACTTTTCCAACTGGTGTGCTCCGCGAGCAGTGGATCCCTATTCTGCCCCTGTGACAGAGATAGCGGACTTCCTCTCGGATCTGGCCAAATCTACCCCCAGGGGTAAGCTCATGGCCCATTCCACTATTGTTGGCTACAGAACAGCAATTGCTTCTGTTCACTCAGGCTTTGGAGGGGATCTGTCAGTCTCCTCCCATCCGGTGCTTAATGCGCTTCTCCGGGGCATTTTTGTTGACAGGGCCCAGGTTAGGACTCTCCGGCCTACCTGGGACCTCCCTCGAGTCTTAGAAAGACTAGCAAAACCCCCTTTTGAGCCTTTATCTGCGGCTACTTTGAGAGATATCTCTATCAAAACAGCTTTTCTCCTCCAGCTCGCCTCGGGACGCAGAGGCAGCTGGATCCATGCTTGTAAGGTGGACCCGGGCCACCTCAGGATAGAACCGGGAGGGGTACGACTACTCCCGGCCCTAGTACTAGACAAGAACCAGAGCCCAGGGTTTACACCGGGCCCAGTTTTTCTAGCTAGTCTGAAGGATCTCTCCCTGGAGGACGAGATCCACTGCCCGGTCAGGGCCCTTAACGGGTACATTGACCGCACAGCAGGCCTTAGAGGATCTGAAAAGTTCCTCTTTGTTTCTACTAGGGAACCTCATGCCCGCGCAGCCAAGTCCACTATCGCGGGCTGGGTCCGTGAGGCTATATCTGGTACATACAAATATTTATCTACCAGCGAGCGTGAGGAACTGGGCATTCGAGCCCATGACACCCGGGGAATCGCGGCGTCCTGGGCCCAGTTAGCTGGTGTCTCCATCACGGACATCATGGATGCCGCCGCCTGGAGAACCCCAGTCACTTTTGCTAAACACTATCTTAAGGATCTCCCTAACCTTAAAGGTCGTTTTGGCCAAGCAATTTTGACTACAGCAGGTTCTTCAGGTGGAGCAAAGACCACCACAGCATAACCACGGTGGTATTCTGCTTCATTATAATAACAGGTGGAGTACTTCGATAGTAATCAGAAAATTAGTAGTAATTTTACTATTACTGAGAAGTACTCACCTGTTATTATCCCTCCCTACCTGCCCCTTCTGGTCTTTGCTAATACTATTATTGATCGAGCACTGACCCTTTTAGACACTAGAGGTAGATACGTCGCCAAAACGGAAGTCACCCTAGCGGCGGACCGGGAGATCGATTACAAATTAGTTTTCAAGTCTGTCAGTAGAGGGTGATCAGCTACACTAGCTTCATTATAATAACAGGTGAGTACTTCTCAGTAATAGTAAAATTACTACTAATTTTCTGTTCTCCTACGCCTGCAGCAGGATGTGCAGGAAATGTTGCACATCACGTGACATGTTTGGAATGCTATGGCGTCGTTAACGACACGCTGTGACATCGCACAGCTCTCTATGAGATCACTATTGAATTGTTAATGCTATCGCAGTGGCCTTCGGATCGCATTTCCATCGTAATAAACTTAATTGTTCCGCTCTTTACCAACTCGTTATTGAGATACTTTTCTTGCAAACTAGGTCTCCACGACGCCACACCGACCTTGCCCCGCTTCCTTATTTGTTATGCTCGCGACGCGGCTGGTTTTCCATGTGGGACTACTCGACCATCGGGACAGGCCCAGGTATTCATATAAATCTCCCGACATGTGGTCACGGTCATTCTGATCAAGTGACAGAAAGAGTGACTATGGAAAATTTATATCTCTTTTAATTGCCTGCATGGCACACTCGACTGCTCTAATATATAACATCTCCCTTTTAGGCAGTATAAAGATGCGACTAGCATATTGGTAGAAGCATTGTCCCACATGTTAGTAGCTCACACACACACACACACATTCGCATTGTACGTTAGACTCGAATGACCATAACACGTCAAGATGGCGAGAGGAATCGTACTAGGCGTAGTGTGCATGCTAATGGCGAGCGTCATTCCTGTCAACAGCAAACCTACATGTAAGCCTTCTGAGCCATTTGACCATCAGGCGGCACTGTCCGAAGATAAAACCTACACGATGTTTTGGAGGTTTGATGAAAAGAGTATCACCTTTGAAGTTCACGTGAAAACCAAGGGTTACGTATTGTTCGGGCTCTCTCCTGACGGCGGCATGAAGGATTCAGATATCGTCACAGGCTGGGTGAAAGATGGAAAAGCTTACTTCCAGGTAGGAGATTATGTTGTTAGAATTGCACACACACAGCCACACACATACATGCATATATACATATATATGCATGTACGTATGTACATGCATGCGCTGGGTGAAAGATGGAAAGGCTTCTCATGCATGCAATGTATGTTTGTATGTACATACATGTCAATATATATATATATATATATATATATATATATATTTATATATATATATATATATATATATATATATATATATATATATATATATATATATATATATATATATATATATATATATATATATATATATATATATATTGTTAGTAGTTTGCTGAGGCCATCATTAGGAGGGGCCCTGGAATAAGCTCATTTAGTGTTGAGCATGATTAGGCCACTTTTTCTTCTGTTTTAGGAAGATTTTTTCTGAAAATCAATGCGAGAAGAAGTTAAAAAAAAGAGTTAAGAATTTTTTTTGAAAAGCCAGATATACAAGCTTAGCCAAATGTTTTATTGTCAGAAAACATTGTAAACATTCTGTAGGGTATGAAAACAAGTATCCTCTCATATGATTGGATGCTTTGCACCAGAAATATAAATGCACCATGTATTAAAACATTTGAACACCTCCAGACTCGGTCATGAAAGTGAGATTTTGAATGCAAGGGTCCATCTTACAGGTCCATTTTAAAAGGGAACTTCTGTTTTAAAGGCCTATCCTGATAAGAAAAAGGGCAGTACATCTCAAAGAGCGTGATTTCCACAAAGTGCCCAGGTACCTCAAAGAGCGAGGGTGCCTGAAAGAGAACGGGTACCGCAAAGAGCGTGTGTGCCTCAAAGAGCATGTGTGCCTCAAAGAGTGCAGGCACCACAGAATGTGTGTGCCTCAAAGAGTGGGGGCACCGCAGAGAGTGTGTGTGCCTCAAAGAGTGTGTGTGCCTCAAAGAGTATTTGTGCCTCAAAGAGCGTGTGCCTCAAAGAGTGCGGGCAGCGCATAGAGCGCAAGTGCCTCAAAGAGTGCGGGTCCCTCAAAGAGCTAAAGTGCCGCAAAGAGCGCGGGTGCCCCACGGCATGAAGGTACCTCAAAGGTTGCTGTCACTGCAACTACCTCGACCAGGTCTGCATTGACTGCAAGTCCAGGTAGCAAAGGGTGCAGCGTGCATGGGTGCCTCAAAGAGTGCGGTTACCACAGAGAGTGTGGGCACTGCAAAGAGCGAAGGTGTCTCAAAGAGCGCGAGTACCGCAAGGAGCGCCAGTACCGCAGGGAGTGCGGGAACTACAGGATGTGCTGGTACCGCAAAGGGTGTGGGTGATTTAAAAGTGTGCTGGTACTGATAAGAGCGCCGGTACCACAGGGCGTGCAGGTAATGCATAGAGCGTGGGTAAGCTCAAGCATTCTTGATTTACAAGTTATTTTAATATCATCGATCAAGATGTACTCTAGAGCATGAATCGGTTGTCACTGTGACCTGTTAAGCACACTTGTGAGGTAGCTTGAGCATTCTTGATTTACACGTTATTTTAATGAGTATCATCGATCCAGATGTACTCTAGAGCATGAATCGGTTGTCACTGTGACCTGTTAAGCATACTTGTGGGTAAGCTCTAGCATTCTTGATTTACAAGTTATTTTAATGAGTATCATCGATCAAGACGACCATTTCAAGAGGTACTCTGGAGCATATATGGGTTAACGCTGTGACCCGTAATTAAAGCACAGCTTTAGGATCAATGAACACAAGAGAATACCTTCGTCTCCTTGATGCAATTTACACACACACACCTCGTTGTACACAAGGAATAATATAAACGACATTGAACTTGGCCCTCCTACTGAGGAAACTACGCACCTTTACAAAGGCCAATGGTTTTATTACCATCTTCGAAATTAGGTGTGTGTAGTTGGGAACCAGAAAACTGGTTACCCACACCTCCAAAAAATATCATTTGAATAGTGTCACAATATATATCTTGTTTTTTAGATAACGAAGTCGGGCAAACCCCCCCCCCCTCTCCCCCACACGAGAAGTAAAAGCAGACCTACCCAATTGCCCCTCCTGAAATATTTCAAAAGAATTTACAAAATACAAAATATAGCATTTGTTGCTGAATGTAATGCAAATCAAATGAAGCTTTACATTTCTTGCCAACCTAGCCAAATTGGTCCAAATGGGCCAAAATATACCAAGCACCCCTAAATGAGCTGACTGAGCCAAACCAGGCCAACCTGGACAAAAGGGCCAAGTGGACAAATTTTCCAAAACTGACCAAACTGACTAAGGCAAGCAGGCGCACTTGCTTACAAGGGCCAAATCGACAAACTGGCCAACAGGGCCAAAGAAGTAAAAAAAAGGACACATAGGCAAGGCCGGAAATAGCTGGAAATGCAAACTAGAGCCAATAAGGGCCACTAAAGGTAGTAAATCATAGGAATACCATTATAGGCTGAAACATGCAAACATGGGCAAAAAAGACTAAAGAAACAAAACAAGGCCAAAAAGGCTAACATGGGCCAAAAAGGGTAAAGAAAGACTAATAATAAAGGCATTTGTAATCCCAATCAATAAATTGCCCCCGGAATTTGTATTTTGAGACATTTATTGGAAAATTTAGAACCTAATTAGTGTATACAAAAAGAAATAAATCGTGCATACTACAGAAAGTGCTGAAAAGAATTTTTCCTTCAGTCCATATTATCCACAGGGAGTTGGAATGAAAATCTAACTATATGTATATATATATATATATATATATATATATATATATATATATATATATATATATATATATATATATATTTCTTTATGTCTCAAAACTACCTTAATCCTTACAAACAACCAAACATGTGCAACTCTACAGCTGCATGTGATGGTTTTTGATTCCATCTCCCATGGCTAGCTTTTTATTTTACAGGACCGGTTTGCAGAAGACGGAGACTCCATGCCTACTTTGGACCCCCAACAAGACTGGGAACTGCTGTCTGGTATAGAGAAAGGCTCACGCACAATCCTTAAGTTTCGCAGAAAACTGGTGGCCTGTGATACACGAGATCGAACCATAGGGGTAGGTTTGCAGAGTGCAAATATATATATATATATATATATATATATATATATATATATATATATATATATATATATATATATATATATATATATATATATATATGTATATATATATATATGTATATATATATATATATATATATATATATATATATATATATATATATATATATATATGTATGTATATATATATATATATATATATATGTATATATATATATATATATATATATATATATATATATATATATATATATATATATATATATATATATATGTAAATTTTTGTAAATCTATATATATGTAAATCTCTCTTTCTCTCTCTCTCTCTCTCTCTCTCTCTCTCTCTCTATATATATATATATATATATATATATATATATATATATATATATATATATATAGTAAATATATATATATATATATATATATATATATATATATATATGTATATATATATATATATATATATATATATATATATATATATATATATATATATATTTAGATAGATATATAGATAGATATATATATATGTGAGTGTATATATACATATCTAATATATATCTCTCTCTTTCTCTCTCTGTATATATATATATATATATATATATATATATATATATATATATATATATATATATATATATATATATATATATATATATATATATATATATATATATATATACATATAGAAGCAAGTCACGGTAGGTATAAAAAATTAAGCCCAGGTGCTTAAGGCTGGAGGCGGCATTTGAATCTCATATTAGGTTGGGGCATCCAGAACATTCTCGTATCGGAACTTGGCTCGGTGGCGGCATGTCGATACGATTCCTGCCCTCTTGTTTAGCATGGTGGCTGGATTTGCTGTAGCTATCACCATTTTCTCTGTGAGGCAGACGTCGCATCGTCGTGTACCGCATTTGTAGGGCGATGCAAGGTGTACAATGTCCCATTGGATTTGGTATTGCTGTTTGTTGTCCTGGAGATCCCATATGTATTTGGATAGCTCAGTGTCACTTTTGCATTTCTTTGATCGGAATGAGTGGGTGTGGCTGTTGAAGCGGGTCTTAAATGGACCCTCTGTTAATCCATAATAATGTCGAACAGGTTTTGGAGGGGCTGTGACAGTGGCCCTGTACACAACACACTTGGTCAGGCACTTGCCGCTAAGTGGGCAATTATCCGGCGTTCTGCAGTTGCAGGTGCGTGGGTTTTCTGGGGGCGCAGGGGTGAGTACCTTAGCATTGTGGCCACTGATGATGGTGGCCATGTTGCTCAAACAGCTGTAGCTGGTTTTTACATTGTTTCTGTTGAACAGCTTGTGGTATTGGTGATGGTGTGGGAAATGCTTATCCACAAGTTCTAAAAAATTCCTGGCAACGTTGGTTGTCACGTTTTGGTTGAATGGGGGGTTGAACCATATAACGTTGCGCTTGCGGTTTCTGGATTTACTCTGCGGTATTGTGTATGCCATGTCACTTTGGTGACCACTATTTTTAAGTGCATTTTCGTAGGGGGGTTTTGCCTTGTTGAATGCCTGACTGTCACTTGATATGGAGCATAGTCTGCTGTAAATGGCGTTCGGTAGATGCTTCAGAATAGTGGGTGGGTGGTTGGATTTTGCATGGATGTAGAGGGGGTCATTGCTTGGT
Organism: Maea johnstoni; assembly: GCA_963942565.1. NCBI lineage: Eukaryota > Metazoa > Annelida > Polychaeta > Spionida > Magelonidae > Maea > Maea johnstoni. The sequence goes on along the minus strand of OZ012689.1, from coordinate 27,632,891 downwards.
TTACGGTAAGGCCAATAGCGGCCTGTAGGCAAATCAAATGTGACGTCTAGGAAGTCAGTCTGATGCAGAAGGATTTCAACAGTCACGCGCAGGCCACAATCTTTAAAGATTTGAATGATGTCCTTTCTTGCCCTGTCGGATTGGGGCCCAGATAGTTTTAAGGCAGCAAGGCCATCGTCTCTGTGTAGACCAACTTGATCTTTGTTGAATGTGGAGGACAGTAGGTTGAGAATATAAAGTCCAACGAGCTCACATATTTCTGCGCCATCGAAGCTCCCCATGGTCACATCGAATAAGCTCCCATCTTTCTTTGTCCATGTCGATTTCTCATTGAAGAGCAGGGACTTTCTTGAATGCCAAATAATTGATTCCTGTTGTTCAGTGATGGCGCATATAGATTTGGCATAGCTGACTGCTTTTTCTAGCAATTCCTCAGATATGGAGGGGTAGAATTCGACAATGTCACACTTGATGAATGTTTTGTCTGGCTTGTCGTTGAGGTCGCTAAACCAGTTTATGACGGCCTGAGTGTTTCTCCATTGCAGGAGATGTGTGGCCTCTCGCAAGCTTGTGTTAATTTTTTCGACTATTTGTTTACTCACAATTCCAATTTCGGTTTTGGCCGGGTTGATAAGTCTGCATGCGGGCTTGGTTCTGAAGTTATCCTTGTGGTCCTTTAGTGTGATGAAGGCTTCCCTCTCGGCATAGGTTTCCATACGGTTGTCGAGCTCTAGCTTTGAGGCGATGCCTTTACCTTCAAGGTCAATTGTGTGCTTAATGTCATCACATGACTTCTTGTAATTTTCTGTGATGTTTTCATTCAGTAGTTTTTTGTATGAGTCCCTGCTCATGCTGTAGAGGTTAGTTGATTTATCAGCAGGCACCAGAACATTCTTGGACGCACTGATTTCCCTTGTGTCACTGGCCAACTGCTGCTGGAATGTGTCACGTCTTGGGCTGAACTGAATGTTGCTAACTAGGTTGTACAAATCATTTTCGAAGGGGTTCAGGAGTTCCATTTTGTCTGGAGCCTTGTTAGTCTTAAAGCCATAAGTGGTCTTACTCTGTCCGGCCTTTTCATTTTCAAAGAATATGGCTTTCCATCTCATTCGACGCACCACGCTCTCCACCTTTTCCATCATTTTCTTCATGTATGCATTTTTACTAGCGATTGGTATATTTTTCAACGAGTAGCCGAAGTTCCTTTTCTCCATGTTGTTAGACATGCTGTACAGTCAGTTGACAAGAGAGCTCAACAGGTAGATACCAGGAGCAGCAGTGGTTAGGGTGTTCAACAACTTGTAGTAGAGTGCTCAATACCTAAGCAGAGCAATATATACATATAGAAGCAAGTCACATACTCTCTCTCATGTTGACAACCCTGGGTTTCATGCTTGTGCAATCCTCAGGCCATTACATAAGAGACCATATTGGATAAAAAGGTCCACACATGTGCTACATCTTGATTGCTTGAGGTGTCCTTGACCTTTCACCTTTGCGTATGTCACTTCCTGTGTAATCAGGTCAGGTCAAAGGTCACTTCCTGAGCAAAGGGTCAGAAGTCAATGCAATACATTTCAAATAGAGGGCAGCACGGTAGGTATAAAAAAATTGTAAAGCCCACATTCCTAAACATGATCTTTTATTTCAGGATTGGTTGGAGGTACTGTGCTCAGAAAATTATTGTCAGCAGACAACATCCAAAAGCTAACCAAAATCTCTACTGAGGCCTATGTTTTCTCGGTGAGGAAATGGAACCCAGAAACAAAAGCTTGGGAAATGAATAAAAAGATTGAGGTAAGCATGTACCATCTGTCATGCAAACATTATCCTGTTATCTGAAAAAGTGCTTATTTTTATAATCTTTTGTAACTGTGACCCTGTCTCTAGCATTCCCAATCACAAATGCCAAAAAGGAGTAAATAATATCAATACAATTAAATTAACAAAGTTGTGAAGTGCTCTTAAATTTGAACCTGCGTGCAAACACAAAACAATTAAATGGATGATAAAAGTCGCCTATGTTCAACATAGCTATGTAACCTGCCTACGAGACAATTAGATTAGGTTATATATTAGCTCACCAAAACAGGAAAATAATCAAAAACGATATCATATAAAAATGCATGAATAATTGTGTTATTAAAGTTTAAAAGACATCCGTATATAAAATTAAAATGGTCATCAGATGGATGGAGGAATACTAAAGGTCATCCAGATTCGTCTCAAGGGCTCAAATGGTCAGGCTATGAAGTTTGTACGTCTCACTTTATTCTTCAATATCATTTACAGGTTTCACCCAAGTCAACAACGGACAAAATTGAATTCAAAAGTAACTTCATGGGCTCTTTTTCTGCTGGTCTCTTCATTCCACCAAACACGATAGATTTTGAACGAGTTTTTAAGAATTTTCTTCCCCTGCTCGCAGAAAACCCCTATGTCATTGGCTTGATCTGTCTGATTCTGGGCGTCTACATCTTTCTTCTCATATGGGCACGAAGAAAGGACAAACATGATGCTTTTATGGTAAGAATCATTTTTCGTATGACCATACACGTATGGCTATATGCACATATGTAGGTAGAACGGGTAATGTAAGTACGTTTTAAAGAAAGGATGCGTGGCTGAGGTTGCAGATTCAAGTCTCCGATGGATCTTTATTCGCGGGTTGGCCTGGTCGCTTTGTAAATGTGCGACACATTTGGACAAGCTCTTCCAATTTGAGTTCAGTTAGCATTGCCGTAACACTTTGCTGCACGTTCCGGTGCATCACAAAGCGCACCGTTCATCTTTGTACCATTTCAAGGGCATAGATCTGGTGTGCTTGGTTTGGAGACTGGACTGTGCTGCAATGCTCAAGCTGTGGTTCCATTATCTTTTGGTATGTCATGGCTTTGGTGAATTTGGAGGCTTCTTGGGTTTTGGTGTATGAATCCTAGGGTTTCCTTTGGCTGCGACCTTCTTGGTTAGATTTTCCTGGCATAGGTTTTCTTGGATGTTAACTCCTAGATATGGTGCTGATGTTACACTTTCAAGGCGACAAAATCACTGCTAAGGGTAGATGGACTAATCAGTAACAATTCTTATAGACACATGGGTTTGACACATTTATAATATATAGTGTAAGGGCGTACTGAGATCTCAGGGTCAGACTACTTCAGGTGTAAAGTAAGGAAGGAAGCAGCTTTCAACAGCTCGGGTCATGTCTTGATGAGATACAAACCCGGAACCAGGAAGAAATTAACTTCTCTCCACGAATAGTTCCAAAAGGTCTTTTAGGTGCAGAAGAACCACAGACGTGTGATTTAGTATGAGTGGAACTTATATTTCAGTGGCAGGTGCTGCCCCTGGTGGCAAATAGAGACACTGACCATGGGATCTATATAATGGATGTGTACACAGGTGTTCGTGGTGGAGCGGGGACCGCAGCTAATGTATTCATCATGCTGCATGGAGAAGATGAACAGACAGAGCCTATTGTATTGATGGATGGTATCAGAAAGGTGGGTAATTTTGTAATTTGTAATTTAGATATTCCATATTGCGGCTAATTCCAGACTCACTAGTTGAAACTGGTGGGGAAACCGAAGTATCCGGCTAAAACCACCACCTAAAATCACTGGCAACTTTCTCACATGCCCTGGCCGGGGTTAGATGGGTAATAGCATTATACATTGATGAGAATACTATATCTATCTATGAATTAGATGACAGGAATAGGATGACAAATATGGAATGTGATGTGTAGAATTGGATGACAAACTGAATTGACATTCAAGTCTCATCAATGTGTAAGAAGGCTTCAAAACAACTTAATGCTCATAAGAGAATTGGTCACCTCTTTGACCAATCCAGCAGATGGATAATTTTTCGTGCTTATATAATGTCAAATGTTAGCTACTGCCCTCTGTATGGTACTTCTGCTCCAGGAGTAATTACCCCAAGCTAGAGAAGGTGCAGGAACTAGCACTACGCTTTGTTTACAGGGATACAAAAGCAGTTATGAGGAGCTACTAGAGCAGGCAACCAAAACTACAAAGCCTACACCTAGTAAGACTCAGATCCCTATCTACAGAGATCCACAAAGCTATCCAAGGAGTGGCGCCCACCTATCTTACCAACGAACAAACAGCCTTTTTGCACAATACACATTTTAAATCTTGGTGCATGTTTATCCATTGCAGAATTTCGCCCAGGGCAGTCTGAGTAGCTTTGTGCTGACTACGCCCTCCTGGTTGGGTGACTTACTCTATGTTACAATATGGCACGATGGTCTGGACAAGCAATCTGACTGGTACCTCGAGAGGTTAACCATCATTGACACCAAGACAGACAAAACGTAAACAAATACCAAATACATATATTCTTAAAGATTTTGCTATATCTAAACTTCAATTATTCAAAGAATAATAAATAGGAATAAGCTATGCTCAGCAATTACCACTGATTTTACAGTCAATAAACATACAAGACAGAACAGGTTTATGGGAATAATCTATGTGAAGCAGTCGTGAATTTCTAATAACATATAAAGATATCGCACATTTACTTTCAAATGATTTCAAAGGTATATCATACATCTTCAGTATAAATATATTGCTTAGTATGTTTGGAGGAATGTTCCAATGTTACTTTTCCATTGTAGGTACATGTTTTTGTGCAACTCATGGCTATCTCTGTCGCGAGGAGCGTGTCAAACTCACAAGGTTATTCCAGTCACAATGGATGATAATATCAAGGCGTTTGACACGCTTTTCCCTGAACATGCATACATGAGAATGTTCGATGAACACACTTGGCTCTCGGTTTTCAAACGACCCAGAAGAAGCCAGTTCACAAGAGTTCAACGACTATCTTGCTGTCTCGCTATAATATTCCTTTGCATGGTAACAAGCGCAATGTGGTATAATACAAGTGGTAAGCCGGATCTTTCCAGTGGATTAAAGATCGGACCTATTAGATTAACATTTCGGGAGGTTTATGTCGGTTTCGCATCCAGCTTGATAGCAGCTCCACCGACCGCATTGATGATAATGTTTTTTCGCAGATCAAGATCAAAGACAAAAGCAAAGGCTGGCTGTATGAAAACCACGAACAAACAGAAGAAGGGTATTGGAAGCAAATCCTTTCCATGGTGGTGTATCATTTTTGGATATATATTAGTATTTGCGAGCACAGCGAGTGGAGCATTTTTCAGCTTTCTGTACAGTCTTGAGTGGGGGAAGGATATTTCACTGCAATGGCTGTGTTCTATAGTCCTGTCATTCACTCAATCAGTCATTCTTATACAACCGATAAAGGTAAGTTGATTTCTTTTAATCAATCCATTTTCTATGGCATGCCCTTTGCACATTTATTCCAAGATATGCTAGGGAGAACCGAAATGGCAAAGGAGTATCAAGATGGCGAGTAAGAGAACCAAGAGGGAAATATTAAAAGACAAGATGCCCAAAAGAGAGACAATATTTCGAAAAGGGAACCAAGATGCTGATATAATATGATGTAAAATGAATATCTATAAGTCCAGGTAGGTAACAAAGATGATGCAATGCTCAAGGCACAATACCTCATGCACACACAACTGTCTGATTTGTGATGACATCAACTGTGTACCCTATCTGGACTCGTGAATATCTAACTCACACTATTATCAGCGCATAATTAATACTTCTTCCAACTTTGGTTTCCGTTTCGAAAACTTGCCTCTTTTTTTGACATCTTGTCTATCAATCTCCTCATCTTGGTTTTCCTTTTCACCATCTTGGTACGCCCCTGCCGTTTTGGTTCTGTCGCGCCCAGCCGGCACTGGACGTACATTGTACGTACATTGTACGTACATTGAACGAACGTACAGTGTGCGTCCAGTGCCCGCTGGGCAAATTTCATAAATAAATGCTGTCTATAACCGTACTGTTATGGACGACAAGAATCATCATCCCATGTACATTCTGTTTCACATCAACACAAGAAAGGAACCTGTTGGTTTACTGTGGAGGCATGTATGTTTAATAACAATTTTCCATTGTAATTTTAATATTTTAATGAAATACAGATGTTTGAAATACAAAGGATGGATAGGTGTTTATAAATAGCAGCAATCCGAATTGCAAAATTCATTTAAAACCAAATTTCTACCTGATTACCTATTTTGCAAAAAAAGTTGTCACACAATTCTTATTACGTATAAACGGGTTTTTTATTTCCAAATATGGTACAATAAACGTGTGTTATTAGTCTTTCAGTTGTTTCTGTCTTTGCAGATTGTCGTGGTGGCTGTTGCATTTGCTTGTATTGTGAGATTGCCTCACTTCAATGATAGATCGAACGAATGGCAATGGACAGGCGAAAAAGCTAGCAACACTGAATATATAGGAGACAGTAAGTATGAAGGCTTCGATCTACACACACACGCACACATATATACGTACGTACGTAAGTACACACACACATACACACACACACACACACACACACACACACACACACACACACACATGCGTATGGCCTTGAACATGCATACCAGCTATAAACTATTTCTTGACATTTTCATGTAGTCATTAGGCTATAACCATAACGTTGGAGTAATCAAGTATTATTACGACTACCCCGAAAATACAAACAGCATTATCTAAAATGGTAGTGGTTATGACATATAAGGTACCCATGGTTGAGCTGTGTATATACGTATATTTATGTTTATCTATGTCTATCTATCTATCTCAATATATATGTATGTATGTACGTAAATGTATATGTATATATACATATATACACACACACATATATAAATAGGTATATATATATATATAAATGTGTGTGTATATATATATATATATATATATATATATATATATATATATATATATATATATATATATATATATATATATATATATATATGTATACATGTATATGTATACATGTATATGTATACATGTATATGTATATATATATATATATCTATGTATGTATATATACATATATATATATATATATATATATATATATATATATATATATATATATATATATATATATATATATATATATATGAATATATATATATATATATGTATATATATATATATATATATATATATATATATATATATATATATATATATATATATATATATATATATATATATATATATATATATAAGTATGTTTATATACACAGCCCAACCATGGGTACCGTATCTGTAGGTTCTGTATCCATACATCCCAATACTCCTTTTTATTTCTATCAGGAAGTCACTTCTTTACGCCTATTTTATGGATATATCAGCAGGTTGTCACACTATGTAAAGTTACCTATTATTCATAAGGCTTATCTTCTCCTTACAGTCCCCAAACCTGCATACGTACCGCAGTCACTGTCGTTCTCCTCCAAGGAAAGAAAAGCTCTGCAAAAAGCACGTGTTCTACGTGAACTCGACAAAAGATTGTTTGGGAAGATTCGTGAAGCGTTATTTCAAGTTCTTCTTCTTCTTCTCGTTTTGATAATCTGCCTAAGCAATAGAGATGAAGGAAGCTACCAACAAAATAGAACTATCAAGGGAATCCTGCCAGGTCCATCGGTGAGTTTACAACAATAGATTAATCTTTACTTGTCAAAAACAATATGTATTATAACATTTTGAACATGAAGTAGACCGAATGTATTACTTGACAAGTAGATTACTATCTGGAAGAAACCTAATCACTAGATATATTAAACTATGCAAAGGGTTCAACCATTAGGCAAACTATAATCTCCAAAAAGAAAATAACACATTTAGTTTAATCTGTAATCTGCAAATGCCTTATATCTGTGTGCTGCATAAGTGTGTATGCCACATAGAGGGCTGTCTCTCCTTACTGTGTCTCACCACTGCCCAGGGCTTGAATCCATTTTTGGGCATGTGAAAAATGTGGAATTACATATAGTTTGGCATGACTGTAAAAATTAACATATACAACTATATTCTATGTCTTGCAGTTAAGACCACACAAGGGGCACACTTTATGGTGTGCACTAGGAGTTGGCACCTCCCGGGGAACCCTAAGCTGGTGGGCACCCTGCTAACCTTAAAAAAGACAGGATTCCCTGCATCTAAAGTATCACTTGGTCCTCTTTGGATCTGAAGGCTCTGCTGTTACTCTTCTTCTTTTTCTTCTTTCACCTAGAATAATTATGGTTTGTCATTGTTCTTCAACAATGACAAAGGACAACATTTTGATAATTAATATAGTAAGGCACTAAATAACCTCTATGGGTATATGTGCCTTTAAACACGCATTCATTCATTCATTTATTGCAGTTAGGAAACTATGCAGATGTGTGGACATGGTTGGAGAAGACTGCAATACCAAAGTTATACCCAACAACCATGTACAACAAACGTTATCGTTCAAGACAGGAAAGACGTTTTATAAACAACATACATGGCTTTAGACTGGGACCAGTATTTCTTCGACAACTCCGTGTCAAACATAGTACGATTTCAAATCATGTTATTTTACTTCTCCTTTCTACGGCTGTAGTACTAATTACAACTAGTTTAAACATTATTTAGGTAAAGGCCTATTAGAACTAATGGTTTAAATCACAAGCCACAGATATGGTATGAATCTAAGTTTGTTCGTATCTAACCAGAAATATATTTTTATAACGGATGAATATTTTCGTTTCCTCTAATTAGTTCATGTACCATTTTTGATAATTTAAATGAATTTTATATACTTACAATAATGGTCTATCAGATCACTTTTCATAAATGCTTTAGGCTTTATGTACTTACTTATTGGTTGAAAGTCAACATCAAAATGCCCTTTTCCACGATTGAAGTATGATAAAACTAACATTACCAAATATAGTCTTAATGATATCACCCGGTCAGTAGAAAATATTCTGTGGTACTGATATATCTTATCTAATTTTGTTGCAACTAGTCAAAGCACCATATGTGTTCTAATAAACTATCTAGTGAACCACTATAAATTGAAAAATATCTCAAAGTATATATTTCTGTATACTTAAAGATGTTTGTGAGGTCATTACTAAGATGAAAGCAGTGATTCCTGAATGCAACGTTGCACACACACCAATGACATCTGATCACAACGATTACTTGCCAGGTAATATGTTATTGTCCATACAAATACTGTAAATCACTTAAGTATAGCTGGAACAATAAGATAAAGGTAATAGCGTTCTGCCCATATGCACTATTATAAAATCCCTGTCTTTATTAAATTCTTGATTGAGCTTGCTGCTGCTGTTCCCGTTCACCGCTATACTTAGATCACGCTATCCAGGCCAGTACCGTAATTGCGCTATATAATGTTCACGCCATATTTAAGGGATTTACAGTACAGTGCCATAATAAACGCCCACACGCCCGATTGCCACCCAGTTTCCAGGGTATGGCTGCAACCACAAGTCCCCGATCTCACAAAGTAGCTTTGACTCGCAAGCTATTAGAGTCACTGATGTGCTTGGCCTTTTGTGACATGTTAGCAATGGGTGTTTGTACAACCAGGTACTGGCAGACGTCCGATCGACTGGTGCTGGAATTAAGTGTATGTACTGTATTCAAAAGATTAATTAGACGAATTAACTCAATTATCATCTTTATGAAAGTCGTGGTCTCTTTGGTATGATATGATACCATACCAAATGTGCATGTCATAGATTGTGTTAAGGCGAAACTTTGAAGCTCTTGTCTATATATTACCTACGAAACCATTTGATGAATTCAATGATGGTTGAAGATGCCATGCAATATATTGGTTGATTTAAGACTAAAACAAACTTTCTTTCAGTGTAATACATCGATTTGACGTGGACAATTTAGTATAATGTTTTTTGCTAAATGTATCAACCAGTGTTTGGATCTGAGAAAAAATTGAATTAAATGGAAGCAATTACTTAAAAAACACAGCAAACATGTCTTTTGTTCCTGTGCATTATTCCTTTTAGCAATGTGTTGGTTTGAAATGACACTGATTCTGATCAATCTACTTCCAATTTCACTGCAGGATGGCAAAGGAAAGAGAATAGCTCTATCGAAGAGGGGGTTTAAGTATGTTGCTCCTACTGGATTTTCTTCCCTGGCTTTCTCAACGGAGCTGGGAACATATGATGGTGGTGGTTACGTTGTCAGCCTGAAAGACACACACAAATATGCTCTAGAAATGATCCGCTCTCTTAAAGCCAAGAACTGGATAACAAAGTACACACGAGCTCTTTTCCTGGAATGTACCATTTACAATGTTAATTCTAATCTGTTCACCAACATTAAAGCATTATTTGAGTTTTCAGAAGTTGGTGGTATTTCTTATAGGACATATATAGAGAGTTTCAGACCATATCCATATGTGAGTACATGGGACTTTATGTTACTCGTCCTCCAGCTACTCTGGGTGTGTGTAACCATATACATGTTTATCAAATTTATCATAAAACTTCGTCGAAACAAACGTAACGTCGTGGGGACATTCTGGATATGCCTTGAGGGGATGATCCTATTCCTCAATACATCTGCAGTAGTCACATACATATGCCGCATAGCAGCGGTAATTAATGCTGTGGAAACCATCAAGAACAATGAAGGTGAGTACCTCATCATTAACTTTGAAAATAGACAATAATAATAGTAACAATAATCATAATAATCATAATAATAATAATAATAATAATAATAATAATAATAATAATAATAATAATAATAATAATGATAATAATTATGATAATAATAATGATAATAATAAAGTACTACTACTACTATTACTACTACTACTACTACTACTACTACTACTACTACTACTACTACTACTACTACTACTACTACTACTACTACTAGTTACTACTACTACTACTACTACTACTAATAATAATAATAATAGTAATGATGATGATGAAAATGGTATAAATAATTTCAACAATAATATTAATAATAATGATGATGATGATAATAATAATAAAAATAATAATATTAATAATAATAATAGTAAAAATATTTATGATAATAACTTAGAGGGAATGGAACATTACACGCACTTTAAATGATTTTATCTGAAATCTGCATCATTGACAAGTTTTTACGCATGCAAGATCCTCAAGGCGAATTCACATTCATTCATCACAACAAGCAATTGCAACATTTAGGACATTTACTTTGGTAATCTTTATCATACATTTTCAGATATTTGTCCCTAAAATAAAAACCAGTAAAATAGTTTAATTACATGAACTGTTTTAGTCATATGTCAAACCAATGTATTATATATTGTTATTGGAATTTTGTTTTCCATAATGTGAACAAACTGTCCCTGTAAAGCATTACATTTTCTTTGTGTAAAGTTCCAAGATTAGTGTGTTGATTATGTGTCACGTTTTGTCACACTATTTCAATCTAATACAAATGTAGATCATTCATGTACATTTAGCTCTAAGAAGATGTGAATGTTTCCTATGTATGT
>OZ012689.1:27611425-27616425 GCA_963942565.1 Maea johnstoni | reverse complement strand
TGAGTAATCAGGTTATTCTAGCCACCCATTTCAATTTATTTCTTGGACTAATATTATCTTGTAATTTAAAGTGGATGCCCTATGAAAGAGTTGAAAATTCCATATTTATAAGAGTGCAAGAATTCATATAAATATTCATGAAGGGTTACATCCTGGTATCTATAATGATCGGAAGTTGGGCCAAGCCCATCTTAGGATGGGCCAGCCCAACTTCAAATGACCTACATCCTGGTATCTAGAGATCGGAAGTTGGGCCAAGCCCATCTTAAGATGGGCCAGCCCAACTTCAAATGACCTACATCCTGGTATCTAAAGATCGGAAGTTGGGCCAAGCCCATCTTAAGATGGGCTAGGGGTCATCGGAAGTTGGGCCAAGCCCATCTTAAGATGGGCTACCCAACTTTCGATCGTAAGTTGGGCCAAGCCCATCTTAAGATGGGCCAGGATCGGAAGTTGGGCTGCAACATATATATATATATATATATATATATATATATATATATATATATATATATATATATATATATATATATATATATATATATATATATATATATATATATTTATATATATATTTATATATTTATATATGTATGTGTATATATATAATATATATATATATATATATATATATATATATATATATATATATATATATATATATACATATATATATATATATATATATATATATATATATATATATATATATATATATATATATATATATATATATATATATATATATATATATACATACATCATTACCATTATCGTCCTATACTCTTTTAATATATGACCTTTTTGCAGACGCTGCAGTCACAGTAGCACAAAACGAAACAGTAGCAATTGACAGAACTGCGCAGCTTGCCGAAGAGATACAAATATGGATTTCACGAACATCAAAGGTAAAATGATGAGATCGTGATGATGGTTAAAACATTTATCAATAGTAGCATCGAGAGCAGACGTAGCCTACCGCAGTAATCTTTAAGAAGTAGAAATGGAATAAGAAGTTGAATTAGTAGTAGTAGTAGTAGTAGTAGTAGTAGTAGTAGTAGTAGTAGTAGTAGTAGTAGTAGTAGTAGTAGCAATAGTAGTAGTAGTATTAGTAGTAGTAAAAGTAGGTTGATAAGCTGTTAGTACTTACTCTCATTAAAACACAAAATCAAACAACAAAGTATACATCATACAAAAACGTTGGTAAACATAACATTACAAAGATTACCCAATGAAAACTCAGGGACCTGAGAAGATTCTGCTGATGACAGCTGGGCTCAGCAGACGACTCCAGACAACGACGGAGTAAAGGAATATACAGACCTGACTTGGATAAACATTTGTGTTACCAAGTCCGTATCAAGATTTGTTACCTTATTCTTGACACCATATAACGTCACATCCAGTTATACGGTAGCGCCGTTGGTCGCGAATTCATGAACTAACACTAAACACTACAGCCCTCCCCTGTTTGAAAAGGGATGTCCAAACGTCAAACTATATACACTATATACATCATACTCTCTGCTGGCCTAGGGCAGAGAGTACATGGCCCTGGCATTCTGGCTGGTATGCCACAGGACCGTTTCTACAGTGACATTCTTCAAAACAGCTATCTCTCTGGCAGCGTGGGTAGCTATTGTTCGGTCGCTGCATTGAGGCCTCTGATGTCGGGGTAGCTATCTTGGCATAAAGTAGGGAGCGTCAGTCTCCAGTAAAACACAGGAGAGGGGGAGGTAGCGCACCAGAATCCGAACGTTTGCTGCTGCTGATTCCTCCCTGTAAGTGACCAAAGGAGTCACTCCAACGTACACATTCTTGAAGTAGTTGGTGAACCTCCGGTGTTCTTTGATGCAGAATGTACAGCAATGGAGATGTATTTTGCAGCTTCTCGGGAGCATCTCCTGGCAGATACTGAACAGTTCATCGAAGGCCTCTTTGCAATGGCTAACGGTTGAGCTCCTGCATTTGTAACAAATAATAATAATAATAATAATTGATATTTGATATAGCGCCCTTTCCACCTATAATGTTCAAAAGCGCTGTAGAGTCATTGGACAGTTGTCATGGTCCATATTGTCAATTAAACTCCTTTCGAAATAGCAATGTTTTCAGATGTTTCTTGAAGTTTTGCACACTATCAGCAGCCTTAATGTTGTCAGGGAGGTCATTCCAAAGGCGTAGTGCATAGGCACAGAATGCTCTGTCACCGAACCTTTTCAAATTAGTGAGTGGTATCTGTAATAAGTTCTTAGTGTTTGATCTTAGAGTCCTTGTATTAGCTTGTTTGACTAACAGTCCCCTCAAGTATAGAGGGGCACATCCTTGCATGCATTTGAAAGTCAAAAGCAGAATCTTGAAGTCAATCCTTTTCCTGATGGGCAACCAGTGAAGATCTTTTAGAACTGGTGTAATGTGATCATACTTTTTGGAGCCACTAACTATACTCTAGCAGCATTGTTTTGGACTTTCTGGAGCCTGCATAGCAGCTCATCAGTAATTCCACAGAGAAGTCCATTACAATAGTCAAGGCGTGATGTCACCAGTGAGACGATGGCACTCTTGGTTGTATCAGTATTGAGAATTTTCCTTATTTTTCCAATGTTCCTAAGGTGGTAATTTGCAGACTTGATACCTTTTGATAGATGTGCAGACATATATTCATGTTCAGATCAAAAACAGCGCCCAGATTACCGACGGGTTCATTAAGAACTGGTACTATTACACCATTTACGGTAATACTAGGAATGGAGATTTTCGCCCGCATCTGTGGGGTACCCATGACCAGCACCTCAGTTTTGTCTGCATTCAATTTCATTTTATTTTGAGACATCCATGTATAGATGTCAGTGAGGCAGTTTTCCAACTTAGCTACACCTTCGTCCACTACACGCTGATTGATAGGTTTGATAGAGATGTAGAGTTGCGTATCATCCGCATAAGCATGGAGTTCTAGACCATGCTTTCGTATCAGTACTCCTAAGGGTAGGAGGTAAATCAGGAAGAGCAGAGGGTCCAACACTGATCCTTGTGGTACAGACCATAGGATTTGCTGTGATGCGGAGAATGAATCATCTATCTGAACTCGAAGAGTATGGTCACCAAGATATGAACGGAACCATTCAAGGGCTGGCCCTGTTATACCCAGAGTGCTTTCCATTCTAGAAAACAGCACATCATGGTCGATGGTATCAAATGCTGCACTTAGGTCAAGAAGAATCAGTATAACAATTCCATGCTGGTCAATGCTTGTAAGAATGTCATTCTGTACCTTCACCAGTGCTGTCTCAGTGCTGTGACCGGGTTTATATGCCGATTGAAGGTATTCATGTAGATTGTTATCTGTCATGTAACTTGTCAGTCGCTGAGCAACCACCCTCTCTAAGACCTTTGATACAAACGAAAGGTTGCTAACAGGGCGGTAGTTTTTTAGTATCTCAGGGTCTAAGGTAGCTTTTTTAAGCAGAGGGGTGACCACAGCTGATTTCATAGATGTAGGTACTTCACTTGACCTCAGTGAAGCATTAATGATGTCTGTGATTGTTGGAAGCAGTTAATTTTTGGCATCCCTGATGATCCAAGTGGGTATCGGGTCCAATGTACAACTTTTCGAAGGAGATTTACATATGATCTTCCATACCTCCTCCTGTGTTGTGGTTTGAAGAAAGCTTAGAGTTGTGGGAGGCTTATCCTGGGGTATGTTCAGGTCGATGTCAGAGCAATCAGGTAGCTCATCTCTGATTTTGTCAATTTTTTCTTTGAAAAATGTTGCAAATCTATTTGCGAGGTCCTGAGCAGAACTATACGCTGCCAATTTTGTCGTTTTGTGTCGAAAAAGAAGGTCGTCTATACTTTTTGTAATAGCTTTTGAGTCATTACCGCACTCTGCGATTCTTTCATTGAAGTAGGTTGCTTTACTGTCTAGTAGTAAAGTATTATACTTGCACTTCTCAGCCCTGTAGATTTCTTTGCGAACGGTAAGGCCGGTCCTTCGCCACAGTCTCTCAGCTTTCCTCGTTTCATTTTTTGCCTGATGTAGTTCATCCGTGAACCATGGTTGTAGGGGTCGAACTACAACAGACTTCTCTTTCTTTGGTGCATGCTTGTCAAGGACGCTGGTAAGATGAACATTGTATCTGTTCAGTAGATCTGAAGCAGATTCACTATGATCATTAACCGTCAGCCCTTGCACAATATCTTCCCTAAAACTGGGGAAGTCGATGGATCAGAGTTTTCTAGTCACTATTTTCTTTTCCTGCAGGTGTGGCTTGGGATGGTGGACAGTGCATAACAGTAGGTTGTGGTCTGTTATCATATCACCCACCTTGACCTCTTCCCAGCGGGCACTGTACGTACATTGTACGTACAGTTTAGGTTCGCACTCATGGACGTACAATGTACGTACATTGTATGTACGGTTTAGGTTCGCACCCTGTACCAAAACGGAACATTCGGATTATGTACGGTTTAGGTTCAGATAGATTTTCCCCTAACTATCAGAAATGAATGTGCGTATGGTTCTGGGTTTTTACCTGAATGTAATACGGGTCTGTACGTACAATGTACGTACGGGTCCGTACGTACAATGTACGTACATGTCTGTACATATATTGTACGTAACAAACTAATTACGGTTAATACAGTAAATTACCTTTTTTTGAGAAAAGCGGGTAGATAGTTATGGCAATCTCCATTTCAAATTGTATGAGAACTCTATTCCCTAAGTGTCTACAATACCAATAACCATGTTTGAGCAAGAGAATTGATAAAAAAGCTTAGAAACTGAATGTAGGTCACATGGCATGATTTAGTGCAGAATCAAATGGTATAAGTTAACTTCAGATTCAGACATGGTATATATTTGAACAGAATACTCCTTCAAGGGGAACACTGATCAAGGAATTCCTACTTATTTGTACTTATTACAAATGATGATAGGGAAATCCTATGTGAGATTCACTTCAGAATTGCCTTATATGTAATGTAAAAACTCCTACTTT
>OZ012689.1:27583922-27611225 GCA_963942565.1 Maea johnstoni | reverse complement strand
TGTGTAGCATAAGACGACTAGGGCTTCATCATAATATAGTGAACTGAGTAGCAACCACTCTGCCTCCTTTTGCAAGATTTATGAAGGCCTACAGGTAATCATATTGCTTGTAGGTCCACTGAGCTAAGTGGGGTTCACCTTGGCCTTGTGATAAGACGCCTGACATGCAGGTGGTCAATCCTGGTTTTACATCCTCGCCATATGATGCTGAATAGTCTCGTGGGTTGAAATGGTCGCTATATAAATGTGACGCGTTATGGGTTGCTATCTAAAGTACCTTTGCAACTGAAAACCACCTTGGCGCTGCTCCTTTTAGATAATGGGATTCCCTCCCAATTCCAATTGTGATAAAACCTTATAAATTAAAAGTGCATAACAAATCATATCAAACCAACCTATTAAACCTCAAACCTGAACCTGTGGAAACACGCTTTGAAAAGGGCATCCGATCGTTTTCTACAAATTTAATAATAAGCGTACACGCTGTACTGTAATACTTTTTGATGTATGGCAATATGACATGTGAATCATCTCTATTTTATCAATTTTGATATACTTCTAGTAAGTGCTGCTGTCATGTCTGTTTACCATGCTATCTATATTTAACCACCCATTCCGAGTCCTCAATCATAAGCACTGTCAATTGCAGCGAAGCATGAACAGAGGTGACGGTCTATAACAACCGAATGCCATCCCGCAGACGTGCATCGTTGGTTTCTAGAGATAATGTGATTGTTTTGGGGCGTGAAAATAGAAAGCAATGCACAATGGTGATGTATGCTGATACCTCTATAGAGGCCGTGTCAAGCATTGCAATGGGGCGTGTTAATGGGGATGTGAACGGAGGCGTACTATGGCTAATTCAGATATGCATCATTGACAACTCGTTGCTCGCCATTTTCACATTATCCTACAGGCATTCTTAACTCAATAATATGCTAAATTTCTAAGAAAATCATATCTTTGAGATTTTAAAAGAAAATTGAAAAAGTATATTTAAAGAGTGGTGGTTAAACTCAACAGAAATAGCACTGCTTAAGTCAAATAGTCCTCATAATGTTGCTAATCTATCAAGATATTTTCTATTGGGACAGACCAGGTGTGATTCTTAAACATTCCGAACATTCATTGACAGCAATAGAGCCTTGAAATATTATGGTTCTCAGATGATAAAATACAATATCAATTAATGATGAAACCTAGAAGCCTGGATATGTTATAGAGGTAACGTAATCTTGAGAATTACACGATGATTAAACAGAGACTAGTGCCATTTAGCTGGTTGATTGCAGTGAAGTACATGTAATGCCAGTGATTATAGTTTGCACAGTAAATGTAGGTAAGCTATCCTCTCATAGCATGTTTGACTATCTTTATTCTATTCTCTTCCTTCGTACGTTTTGTTTAATTAATATTTTCGTAGAACTATATGAGGACGAGCACCCCTAATATTTTGAAGAACTTAGTTTGCTCTGGTATTGCCGCGGAGGAACATTCTTTTCTCCTATTGATTTATAGTTTGATTATTTCTCCTTTTGTAGTTTGATAGCAGACACATTTTACTGTTTTTCCTTTTTCTTGGAAAATTCATTTACTCTTTATTTGCAACTGTATGATTCCTCTATATTTTCTATATAATTCAATAAAGAATATATATTCAGAATAAAGACCTTATCTTTTGTTAGATGTTTCGTGCAAGTGACAATATTCGCTCAGATTTGGGAATATGGATTTGAGGTCGACACTACCGGTACATTTTGGGTAAAATGCAGATTGTAAATCCTATAAAGTTCTGCACTATTGCTGAATACGCCAGTTCATATTATCTCAACTTAGCATATCGCGTGAAATGTGAATTAAATTTCCTACGAGTAATCATGGATCCAGATGATGTTCCGAGATTGCACGACCTTTTCTGAATAGGGCTGATCAAAAGTCTCATATATCATAGACATTTGCCAAAGATCACCTAATAACCAATTTCAAAGAGGACTGAATTGCGGAAAGCACGTTGAGGGACCTGTAATACATCACTAACAGGAGATGTACGAGTCTCCCCGTATTTGCTGGTATAGCCTTATGCAAAGATAAGAACTCTCCCGGTCTCTCTGCTAATCAAAACTGAGCTAAACTTATCGTTTTTCCATTTTTTTGTAATTCTCTGCAAAATATGCACTTTATTGCCTTGAAGCATGTTATAACTTGGTCAAAACACTGCATCGCACCAGGATGAGAACTTAGTTAACAATAACTTAAATCAATCATTAACATTATCACATTTTTCGTAATTCTCTGCAAAATATGCACTTTATTGCCTTGAACCATGTTATAACTTGGTCAAAACACTTCATCGCACAAGGATGAGAACTTAGTCAACAATAACTTAAATCAATCATTGACATTAGCAAAAAGAACAATATCTTACTCATATCATAATACATAAATATAATCAACACCATTAATTGTTTTATCACGCGTTAATAAACCTATACTTTGAAACCATTATCTATTCTAGACGCAATAACACGACTCCATTTTTACAAAACACTTCTCTGTCTAAGCTATACGCAAGTCCTCTCTGCTATTTTGATTCTAGGATTTTAATTCGTATGAGTGTTACTGGCCTTCCGAAATTGTTGTTTGCGGTATATTAACAACCATATCGCCTTAATCGTTACGTTCAATATACAGTCGTGTTTTTCGGTTTCCAATTTACCTTTAAACAACAAATCTTCTCATGGTTATCAGCAAGATTTCTAACTCATTACTGCAACCTAAGGCATATATCATCAACTCGATGTATAAACACTCAAAGGTATTTCCCGTACTTTTTAGTTATTTGATCGCATAGAAAAAAAGTAACTTACGCCATCTTGGAAAGTGGTATACATGTGTAACCATCTCCAATTCTACCTGCCTCTAAATAGCTAGTGCTTCCAAGACAAGAACTAATATCCTAATGATAATATCCATTGTTCCTAATCAATCACCAGCACTCATGAAGTATTCATGGTCCTGTCAGCCTAATCCACACATGTCCAGATTAGTAGAGTTAATAGTGCATGGCTCAAGATATATAGGCCTTGACGCAAATGCCTAACACAACAAGAGCATTCTATGCATTCGTTGTCGAAGCTAATGCATACTATACGGCTAAATAGTTCAGTAGATTAGCTGTTGGAACTAGTAATCAGTAGGTCGCTGACCTGGGCACTTTGTATTGTATTGTATCATTTATTGGCTGCACTTCAGGGTACAAAAGGATACAGAACACTAGCATATAGATAAATAAATATAAATATAACTGTGAAAAGTATATAATACATAATGACATATCTGTCTAGTGATACAACAGCATATGCCATATGAGAAATAGACAAAAAACAGTGGCACATGGCAACTTCCAATTTGGACTATCCTAGCAGGTAGGCTATTCACATTGGTGTGTCCTTGGGCAAGACAGGTTATTCCATTTTGCCTCAGTCTACTCATCTGAAAAAACTGGTACAAAAGGCAGTGTTTAGAGCTTGTGTGCTATATGCTGCAAGCTAATTTGGAATATCTCTCGGGGAGTTGAAATGGTCTCCGTGTGTACAGGCCGACTTGGGTAGGAGGTTCGTGTGAGCACTTCAGTGGATACAAGACTATGAACCGAATACCTTTACCGTTTACCTTTACGGATAAACTTCAGCTTTTTAAAGCCAACACTTTAATGTAATGAGGCGTGCATCTTTTTTAGGAAAGCCCCATCCCTTCAGTCGTAACACCTCTATGCCAAAATTCACATTGTTGCAATATTTCCTGAAAAAAATAATTCATGAAGACTATTGTGAAGCTGACTGGTCAATGTAATATGTCCATGGTACTCTGATGACCACACTACTATCGTCAACACGTATTACGCTTAGGAGGTGCAATACCAAGGCAGCCCACTCGTTGACTCTATGATGATTCTGTCATAGGAATGTACCGAAAAATGATAGCCTCAAAGATAAACGCTATTCTATTAGCGTGCATCTTTCACAATGACCAATATGCCAGGATTAGGAGGGGTATTCAATAGTATGTTCTACTAGTCTACTGTATCCTATTCCTTGTGTGGTTGGCTATGACAGTTGATAATAAAAAAGCTAGCTCTTGCCTAACAAAAATATTATGGTTTGGTGCTCTGTTTACTCAATTAGGCAAACACAAAGTATGGGATATATATTAAAGTAGACAAATACATCAGACATACTTATCTCCCTTTTTTTCTATATGTTGTATGTTATATCATATACCTTTTGTAGTACTACTACAGTCAATATATATATATATATATATATATATATATATATATATATATATATATATATATATATATCTATATATATATATATATATATATATATATATATATATATATGTATATATATGTATATATATATATATATATATATATATATATAGATATATATATATATAGATATATAGATATATAGATATATATGTAAACAATATTTCAGTTTGGACGTTATCACTTTATAGTGTAGCAGTAAGCACCTTATTAGGCAGATAGTATTCCCACATACACGAGTCATGCTGACGTCATAAACAAGCAATGTGTTGTAAGTTTGTCTGTGTGGTAATAAAGCATACATTTCAATCTTTGTATAAAATGCAAAACAACATCCAAAAACATCCTCAGATCCGTGTACACAAAACTGCCATTTGTTACCAATATTTCCCTTAACACCCAGTCAGTTGCGGAAAACAAAATACCCAAAGGCATCACAGGAACATATCAATCTAGCGGCTAAAATGGGAGTTTAAATTACCCCCCAAAGGGCAGCTCTTTTTCTTGGTTTCAAAATAAGGGGGAGTATCTGGGATTTATGGAATTGCAGGGCTACCATCTTGGGAAATGGTTAGTTTTCCCATAGAAGCAGTTAAGCTGACCACCCGAGGAAGGAGCCTAGTGAAAACCTTTAGTACAAACATAATGGAAAAGGATGGATTGGGTGTAGATTTCGATAAAAAAAATAACTCTTAACAATCCACTTCATGATACAAGTGACCACTGATTTTAGAGGGCATTCCATACTCTACCTGATGAGATATATATGGCATGACTGGCTGTGACCATGACCTTGCATTCAAAGGGGTTATTTGGAAGCTTAAATTTGAAATCTGCAGGTTTGGCATCATTTCAGTAAATGTTTTGTTCAATGATATATGCAGCCGGTTAGGCAAGCTGGGCTTGTCACATGGTGGCATGGGAGCGACGTGTGCCTCTCGCGGTTCAACCAATGAGATGCCAAGACATGCTCTCTTACACCTGCCTGGCACAAAGCTACTTATATTATGCTAATTTGGGCAGAGGTAAAACACAGGAAAATCAATTTTCAGAGGGCTTACATACAAGTGCAAGGATACCAAAACGCAGGAAATACCTCACTGAATAGCCCGCAAGGGCCACACCTTATGGTGCCCTAAAGGACCACCTTTTGCTTATATCTTATGGCATTAAAGGACCTTTGTGTGTCAATATACCTTTAAACACTTATTCATTCATTCATTCACACCCCATCAACTATCATGGCGACAAGCACTGGCCGATTAACTTTCACAGGGGCCCAATATACAGTCTGCAATAGTCTGCGGATAGTTGTCTGCAATGTGCAGACAATTATCTCCGTGGTCGAGCACATAAATTTCTAATTGAAAACTGAACGTGAGAGAAGCAAGCTAGGGGGACCGTCTAAGGGAGGATATCAGCCTCCTCCAAAAAAGACTCACAGGCTCGTCACCTGATGATGGGGCCCTCAGAGAATGACTGAATTGACATTGAATTGTACACTGATGTGTCAGCTTCAATTTTCCTACCAACAGTAGATTACGTGGAACAGAGATTGTCAGGCAGACAGTAAGTGGGACGGCTGCAATTTCTCCATCAGAATGCTGCCCCCTCACCATCCGCACACCACTCAGTCCCCTGGGAGTGTCCTAACCTGCCGTCCTGCCCCGTCGCCGCCAAATGAAAACAGGTTAAGGGAAAATAATGCTGCAATCCCGTCTAATGGAAACGGACCCTCAGGACCAGATGCATTCATGTATAAAACAAACCTTACACTAAAACAGGCCTTCAAATCAGCATTTCTGGCGAATGTCTGCACACTCATTTGGCCAGTGTCTAATGCCTTAACTTCCGTAAGTGCTTTTTACCTCTTAAGAGCGACATAAGAAAATATTCTCTCCCTCCCTGAACTCAACTAACAATTTTCTCCATCTCTTTGGGCTAAATGTTTGGCTTGTTAACATGAAAACACAGAGTTGGCGGTTGACGGAGGCAGGTTTGGGTGTGGAGGGGCTCCTTCCTGGAGAGGCTGATAGTGTGTTTTTTTCCTGGTGGGGGCACTGGGGTACTTAAGGGTACCGTACCTGCACTATCATTTTCGCATACAATGGGGTCTTTTCAGCCCACTTCACATGTCCGTGAAAATGAAAATGTGTTTCTTTTGGCCAACATGGATGAAAAATGGGCATTTTATATATGCAAAAAGTACTATTTCATGACTACATTATCTATGCATTATCTTTCTATAGGTTTAACTAAGCCACTACATTCTGAGTACTTCATACATTTGCAAACTAACCCCTAGCCAAATTCTTCATTAATTTTTTATCTCTTTGTTCATATATCATATTACCCTTGCCTTTAGCCAGGTTCAAGAACTATCTCTTTTCTTTTTTTTTAAGTCAGATCTGAACACTTCGCATTCATCCACATTCTAGTGGCGACATCTATATTGTGGCAAAATAATCAGCAAATTGGTGAAAGGTGGGGTGTTTTTTATGCTGAAATATCAGCGTTTTCGTGCCAAAAATCAGTGCATTAATTTCATAATGAGCGTACGCCACCCCCCTGGTTTCTGAGTGACCAACCACCCCCCCCCCCCCCCCCTTCCCCTGGGTTTTGTCTCTGCTTGCATGCGCTGGCGGCAGAAGAGGGTTAAGTGTCGCACAGCATGAGCACTCAACGCATGCTGTACATACTTTGTAACGGTGGTTAAAACATTACAATTAGAGGGAAGAGATACTTCTAACGATAATCGGTGAAACAACCAATTTGAGGGTAGAGGTACTTTCTAGCAGTTGTATATCTTATCGTAGAGATGACACGTGTGATACTTTGTAACAGTTATTGTATACCCATGTTAGAACATTAAACAAGACAACTAGTAGTGCGCGATACATGTCACAAAATAATTACACTGCATGGCCGTTAGATGTTCACTATTAGCACTAATAGCAGGTGGCTATTAAGTGTTGCGCTGTGCTTGCGTTAAGTGGGGCTGACATATGTGGTAGTTATCTGGCGGAGAGCCACTCAGGGCCTGCGTGTCAAGCGGCAATACACACTCTGCGTAACACACGTCGCTTTCAATATTCACCAAAACACTCACCAAAGAATGTCGAAAAAAAGCCTAAATAGTCTAAATGATATATGGTCTAGCTTGAAATCGAGAACACAATAAATTGGATCTCGGCTTTTATCTGAAAAAAGTAGTATAAAAACTTACTTGGTTCAAACGTGCTATCGCAAATGTAATAATGCGTAGACTGATTTTTAACCATTAAGTGATAGCAATGGCATTTAAAAGGTGGTTAGTGTGGGGAGCTCAGCATTTGGATATTTTTCAATAGCACAGTTCTTTCCCTCATAGTGCATCTATGTGTTCATTAATATTATTGGCTTATCTGGCCAAACAAGTTTAGTTAACAACCATTAAAAATCACTAAAGCTGAATCTATTCTTTGTCCATCCTCACTAGAGGGCTTGCATTCACGGCCGAGCAGTGCAATGCATCTTGTTCAATTTGCCGAATTAGTGACTCCCCACTTCACGTGACCAGGGGTTTAATCCTGCTTGAGGCATGTGAAAAAGTTGCCAGTGACGTTGGGTTATTGTGTTTCCCAGATTATCTTTATAAAATGATGCACATTCTAGTCACAATTCAACCTAAGATGGCTAAGATAGATAGGTATCCATTTCAATTCTCTATCCTGTCGACTGATAGTCGTGCTTTACAGTACTAGCTTTTAATTCCAGCACTAAATGTGCGGGCGGACCGGACATAATACACGACCGTATGTTCGATTGCTGCCTAGTTTTCTGGCCATGGATGCCACCACAGAACACTGACGTCACTACGTTAACGAATCTCTGATACACAGCAACATTGTACGTGGGTTATTAATATGCCTGGCTTAGTATTTTCGATATGTTATCAATGGACAACCAGTCGCTTATAGGCGTTCGGTCGACTGGTTCAGGGATTAAAAGTCTTCACTGTACCTTGAATGGATGAGAAAAGTGACAATGCATAATGTTCTGGCGAGCTTGCTAACTGACTAGCATGCGCAGAATAAACGATACCTGGTAAAATAGCAAACACAGTTAGTAGCGTGATATTCGGCAACAAGCTTCATGATTTGATTTTCCAGTGATTTGTGGGATTCCCTAGCAGGTAATATCCGATACGGCCGTGCGATATGAGTTAACCCATTAACACTCAGAGCAGCCAAAAGAGGCCTGACGATTTTGGAAATATTTAACCTACAAACACATTTTCTTGTAAATATATGAAGGAGAAATGTTGATCCCAAGCCAGACAAGAACTCTCCTTCAAATATTTTGTGAATTTTTGCTTTATTGCAAAGTTATTTCCAAAAGTATGAGAGAAGCAGACAATACTTTCTAGAGGAGCTCTGAGTGTGATTGGGTTAATACAACATCTCCCCTCAGCCACGAGAAATATACACTCTAGCCAAACACTTGAAGAGCCTGGCACACAGGACTGTCTATTCGTCGAGCGGAAAATTGATTAAGTGATCGGAAACAGTGCAGATGTATCAACAGTCATCAAAAGATCTGGGTTTCACTGGAGTTAATGCAGTCAGTGTTGTCCTGAAGCACACATACACTAGCAGGTGTGTTTCCTATCACATAGTTATGCCTCTAACATCATCATGCCTGCTGCTGCTCCTACCAGAAAAATGCACAGAAAGTTATTATTTTAGAACTTTTGAAAAAGAACTTCTGGGGTCTCCACAGCTGCCGTACGTGTAGCAGCAGCAGGAACAGTAGTAGTAGTAGTAGTAGTAGTAGTAGTAGTAGTAGTAGTAGTAATAGTAGTAGTAGTAGTAGTAGTAGTAGTAGTAGTAGTAGTAGTAGTAGTAGTAGTAGTAGTGAAAGTAGTAGAAGCAGCAGTAGTAGTAGTAGTAGTAGTAGTAGTAGTAGTAGTAGTAGTGGTGGTGAAATTAGTAGTAGTAGTAGTAGTAGTAGTAGTAGTAGTAGTAGTAGTAGTAGTAGTGAAAGTAGTAGCAGCAGTAGTAGTAGTAGTAGTAGTAGTAGTGAAAGTAGTAGTAGTAGTAGTAGTAGTGAAAGTAGTAGTAGTAGTAGTAGTAGTAGTAGTAGTAGTAGTAGTAGTAGTAGTAGTAGTAGTAGTAGTGAAAGTAGTAGTAGTAGTAGTAGTAGTAGTAGTAGTAGTAGTAGTAGTAGTGGTAAAAGCGTCGTCGTCATGATAGCGGTTCATGTGTAGCACCAGTAGAGGTAGTAGCGCATTTCTAATGCTGATAATTTGATCCCACATAAACAACATCCAACCATCAACATTAGATGTAATCGGAACCTAAATGACTACTTGTATTAGTTTGGGAATATCTATGAGGCAGCGACACCCATTGAATGAAGCCATTATGTTCACTCGCCCTTTTGATGAGAATGGCATTTGATTCCATATATGGGTTAGAAGACCCTATTTGGACTAGTCACTAATCAAACACCTAGTATCTACTGAACTGTTCAAGCGCTAGCCTTGTATTTCTACCCTCCCTAACATCACATGTGATATGCAGGTGGCTGGCATGTTAAGGTGATCGCAGATCTTTAAAAGAAACTTGTAAATTAAGGAGGGGGCAATACACATGTACCTACCATAAATAGTAATTTGAGTAAATAGCGAAAAAAGAATCATTTTGTGCAAGTAATTGTTGTAAAAACTCCAGAATTAAATCTTGAATTTCTATTCAATATTGCATATTTTCCTTTAAAGGCTGTGCTCTGAAGGTGAGTACTACAGTTTATGCTCAATAACTACACTACACTATGGGGGACTATGGGTCGCCGCGGCTCTTTCGTCCTATATCAAAAGAGTCTGTTATGTGGCAGAAATATGTGGAGACATGGTGGCTCAATTGGTGAGGTGTTGGACCAGCGATCAGAGGGTCGCCGGTTCGATTCCCGGCCAGGTCACTTTGGTCTGTTCTTGGGCAAGACAGTTAACCTCACATTGCCTCAGTTCACCCAGCTGTGAATAGGGTACCTGGCATAAAGGGCAGAATGGTTATGTGATTGCTTGAACCTAAGAGCGCCGAAATGGCTGCCGAGGTTGCATGCTCCCCAGGGAGTTGAAATGGTTCAAAGAGTGAACAGGCCTGCTGAGGAATAAATGTATAGAGTCGTGTGAACATTGATAAAATGGAACAAGACTATAAAGCTAACATTTATTTATTTATTTTAAATATGTGCCCAAACTCGCAGTACACACGTACCTGGTACATACAGCAGCTGTTTCCTGCCGTGCAGATAGGAATGCGTGCATCTAGACTACATGGTTTAATATGCTATAAATTGTCTTGACTACTAAAATGATCTAAGCAGCATATTCCGTGTCGCATGTTGTAACCTGAACGAAAATGTCAACAGAAATGCATGTAACATAATTCTTCTCCACGAGTCAAGAAAATATGGGAACATCGCTGCCGTTCAAATTATTATATAAATCCAGTCTGAAAGCTAACAAACCCAAGCCTAAACCCATGAGTGTTTACATGAACTCGTATATTATACAATAGCGTTGATCAGCATAATCGCTGAAGTAACCAGGAATTTTTATGTTAATCTTATTTTCTCAGTACAAACAGGGTAAAACAGAACTAGCCATATATCCCAACATCGCTGTCTAGCCCCTAGAAACTTTTAAAAATTAAGTACCTTGCTTGCTAGCCCCGGGAACTACTCAGTGCTCGTTGCCTGCA
This sequence comes from Maea johnstoni, assembly GCA_963942565.1. NCBI lineage: Eukaryota > Metazoa > Annelida > Polychaeta > Spionida > Magelonidae > Maea > Maea johnstoni. The sequence continues at coordinate 27,600,143 of OZ012689.1, read as the reverse complement.
GATACTAACAGTGTGACCAGAGCCCCTGCAGGAGAGAAAGTGAGTGCCAGACTTCTTTAATGTGTGGTGTCTTTATTCCAAGTGAGTGAGGAGAGGCGGATATTGCATTGGGTAGCCCCATCAAAATGATAGGAGAGAGCAATGCTTTGCCTCTGGGTTAAGTGTGAGTAGTGGCCAAGCAACATTGGGCCTTACTCAAACAGGTGAAAACACACCTATTTTAAGACATTTCTGATTAATTCCTGAGGAAATGCCGTTCTTCAGATATGCCCCAAAACGATCAGTTATTTCTGGCTAGGAAGCAAAGCAAGGCTCCCACTTGACGAAAACAATCTATGGAAAATGTAGACCTATCAACTTCGCTAACAAACAAAACGGTATGCATCTGCTCAAGTAATATATGGCAAAACGGATTCTTAGTTTTGGTTTTGGTTTTCAAGTGGTAAAGCTTATATGAGACTATAAGTCATTTGTATAGATAGATAGATAAAAAGATGTGTGTGTGTGTGTGTGTGGTATGCGTTCACATATGACATATAACGTATGCATGTGTGTATGTATGTATGTGTGCATGTATTTAAGTATGCGTGTATTTACATACATGTATGGTGTATGATTGTTTGTACCACAGTTGCTGGCCTTTCACCAATCAGAGGCCTCGAAAAGTGTAGGGTTATAGGACATAACCCACACTTTTCAAGCCTTTGTTCTCTAAGCTGCCTAAACTAAAGGATATTTAGCAAGAATGCTCTGCAAGGCTTTCCTCGGCCTGTGATTGGTGGCAGGAAGTCAACTGTGGTACAAGCTAGACTCCCCGGAAGCTGTGGTGTATGTGATAACCTCGGGGTTACTCGGCTCCGCCTCGTAACACCTTCGGTATATCCCATACACCACAGCTTCCTTGGGGTCTATCTATCACATGTGTTCATGTTTGTTTAGATGTATGCCTTAAAGTATGTGTGTACTTTGTACACACACGTATGTGACTCGTAACCCGCATGCTCTTATCTCTATGCAGTGACCACACATGGGAAGTGTTTGCCAGAACACGGTCACCAAATCAAGGCGTTCACGGTTCTTCTAAGACACTAAATCACTAACTTCCTTGCAGAAAGCTTCCGATGACCGACTACGACGCTAAACCAAGACGTGACGCAGATCACGTGATCAATCTGATCTTAGCTCATGGGCGGCTCGTGACCCTTTCAGTCGGTAAAGGGAATATTCAGTAGCTACCCTGGGCAAGTATGCTTAATGGGATTATATGGGGCTTGTCAATGAAACTAATTCACACACCAGAGGATATGCCGGGCAAGAAATCTGAAGGACCATGTCTCATAGGAGTTTTGAAATACGCAATACCATACGTACTGTTTTGCCACACTAGGGAAGGCCAATATCTTAGCTTTATTTGATCCTTTTTAAGTAAAACTATTTCATTGGACTTTGCCTGTGTCAGGACGGCGTGGATGTAGTTGGTGCCACATGCGCGATGTAAGTTGATTTGTATCGATACATGTTAAATGGGTAAAACTACGACGGTGCATACGTGACACCTAAATTAACTTAAACGAAAGTTTATTTTTAGCACTATTTTCAGAAAAATGCTAGAAAAATAAGTAAACAAAGGTTTATTTTGAGCAAAAATATATGAAAGTGCTAAAAAAATAAATTGAGGAACGTTTATTTTTAGCAAACCATTCATAAAATTGCTGAAAATAAACCTTCACGAACGTTTATTTGTAGCAAAATTTCAGAAAAAGTGCTGAAAATAAGCCTTCACGAACGTGAAGTCTCCGTAGGTCCTCACTCGGGAGTTGACCCCGCGGGAAAAATGCGGTTGCGGATCTCAAACAAACAAAACAAACAAACAAATATATATATATATATATATATATATATATATATATATATATATATATATATATATATATATATATATATATATATATATATATATATATATATATATATATATATATATATATATATATATGCACATTCAAGATTAGTAGGTAGGTTTTAGTATGACAAGACAGACTGTACATATGATGCTCTACCAAAAATCTACCAAAGAAATCCGTTTCATAGCGCTAAATACGGAACCATGGTGATGTACGTATTTTTCCTTCGGGCAGAAACTGTGTTCCCTGGGGACACAGTGATCGACGTAAATAATAGTGCCCGGATTCAATCTAATCAGTATCAATTGATCCAGGCCTTTGGCTATCAATTAGTATGTATTGTTAATGATTATGAGCCCCTAGGTGTATGTCACTCCTTGAAAACAGAGTGGGGTGAAAATATCACAGAGCACGGTCTACAAACAACTAGATTACCTAATATGGCACCGCGAGGCTGGAGATGAATCACGGACAAACGTTGGAACAATGCATATCTGAAAATTTCAAAACGGAAAAAACACACGAGCATTTAGTAAAAAAAACACTTTGAAATAAGTGTTTCTACATTGTAATCTTAATAATAAGGACGAACATTTTCAACAAGTACAAACAGATATGACTGGTACATTAACAGAAGTATAAAAAGTATAATACGTTGAATTTATCTCAAAATGAATCGACTTGCTTCGGCAAACCTCTACATCTTATACCTTCACACCATAAAACAAGAGCATAACCCTGATGGCTTAGACTGTGGAGAGCATGTTCTTTATGGGTATACTCTAAAGCCTTTGAAGAGATGATAAGAGACACATCAAGTATTTATGTTTATCGTGCGAGGCAATAGAGGTTATACTGCCATATTAAGCTGGACGTTTATCGATGAATATCACTCATGTTGTCATCAGTCTTATCCACCTTCTATGAGCTCATGTTATCATTAAATTTAACGATGCGAAATGAAAGGATAGGCATTCTTAGGCCAGGGCAACGACCACTACGCATTGGTGGACTTTGGGCACACTGGGAAAACAACTATTCTACCTTGAGCAGCTAACCTTAAGGCGTATCTATATCTTCGAAATAAAGAATATATATATACAGGTGAACTTGGATATGACGGACCACTGTACGACGGATTTTTGCATATGACGGACGATATGCTTGGTCCCAGTCCGATGCATACCAAGTATTCGTCATATGTATACGACAGATTTTGCATATGACCGACCAATTTACCTGGTCCCATTGAGTCCGTCATATCCAAGTTCACCTGTATATATATATATATATATATATATATATATATATATATATATATATATATATATATATATATATATATATATATATATATATATATATATATATATATATATATATATATATATATATATATATATATATATATATATATATATATATGTGTGTGTGTATATATATATATATATATATATATATATTTATATATATATATATATATATATATATATATATATATATATATATATATATATATATATATATTTATATATATATATATATATATGTGTGTGTATATATATATATATATATATATATATATATATATATATATATACATATATATATATATATATATATATATATATATATATATACATAGAGCTCAGTGTCACCTTTCTTGTGACATCTTGATTATTATTGTACTCCACAGATTGACTGAGATATCTCAATTTGCATCTTGCAAAATACCGAAAAGTCGCTGGCTTAGCAGATTCAAGGAGGCATCTATGTTGCAGCTTATCAAAGCTCGCCATAACGAGGCTGTGATGTCATCTATATACAACCACATGCAGGGTAAAGGCTAATCACAACTGGACACACTAGTACATGCTCTCAAAAGTAAATGACTTGCAAATAGGAAAGTGGTGTATCAGACTCAACAAGCAAAGGCACTGTGTTTCAGTGTATACCTATAACTGCAATGTATATTTTAGAGGTATACCAGGTTCTGTGTGGCAAAAAGCTGATGGAAAGTGACCTGTAGTATAAAGGGTTTTTGGATGAGCTTAATAGAGCTCAAGATATTCTACCAGATTACAAAACAGACTGGCATTTTGTATTCTTACATTGTTCTATACTTAGACTGTTATCTCGTAATGGAAGAATAGGGAAGTTTGAGTTAGTATAACTTGCGTATGGTTATTGTCTCCATCTCTCAGGAATTGATTGCAATATACATTAACATCAAAGGAATTGCATCTGCTCTAGTTTCCCAAGCCTAACCCAGTGGGTTAACTGTAATACACATCATCTGCGCACAATAATCTCCTTTTGCAGGCAGACTTATATAATGTTATAAACTGAAAGATCAGTCAGTACACAGAGAAAATGTTCTTGCTACATTTTGGTGGTAATCTTTCTGGAGAAAGAGCACCAGCTATTCTTAACAACAAGTAGTTTTTTTCAATAATCAATACAGCTCCTATGCACGTTTCTAAATCCTCTTGAAAGCAGGTGGGAGGAAAGTGATCATCACGGATTTATCATAAGCAGAAAATGTTTCAGTCATCAAAGTCCACCCAGTTACTATATCATAGAACCATATATTGAATGGAATGAACTCCCAGATTCTTTACCATTATATTTGTTACATCCAAAATTACAATTAGCACTATCACCATGTTTGTGCTCAGGTTTTCAGCTGTTCACTCAGCACCAGCCCTATCTGTCAAGTGGCTGCATTGGAAGCAGTTGATCGGGGATATTGCTTGGATCTAATTAACATTACTATTCAGGCTCTCAATGTACAAACATGGCAGCCTCCATGAACTCACCTTCTAACAGTAATATCTCAGTCAAGAGGTGGAGTACAATTGTAATCAGGTTGTCCTAAGAACGATGACATTGAGCTCTCACACATTTTAGTGTTGACGGTAGAGTTACGCTTTAACTTACTCTCCTTACTCTATACTACAATACATAGCCGAGTAGTGAACAAATCAAGTTCCACACTTTGAACTTTTCTTATATTACTTCTACGATGCAATTGATGGTGAGTGCGAGTGGTAGTATAAGAGAACCATAGTATGATAGAGGCTAACAGCGTGGTCAAAGACGTCAATACATAAGATGCTATGGCAACTTTTACTGCAGTACACACACAGCTCCGTAATTATAATTCATATATATATATATATATATATATATATATATATATATATATATATATATATATATATATATATATATATATATACATATATTTATATATATATATATATATATATATATATATATATATATATATATATATATATATATATATATATATGCGTGTGTGTGTTAAATGAATGGGATAATTTTCCTGTCGATAACGCGTATCACTTTATAATTTCACATTTTGCTAAAGGCATTCGTGAATGTCTGATCATCTTCTTACTTCACTTTATTTGGGAAACCAAGGCCAATCAAATTGTTCTCAATCGGTGAAGTGCCATTAATATAGGTGAGGACTATGACCCACAAACACCTACTGCACCACGTTGGATTATAACGGACCAAATAATCTTTTGAAAATTGCAGAAATCGTGCTGAGCCATGGTCCATTGGAGCAGAAATTCAAAAGTCTCTATGCACTATTACTCCATAAAATCTTGAGTTTGTCGACCTACAAAGCAACAAAACTAAACTAATATGTCGGTGATATCCCTTATAACGAGAGTTTAGCAATAGTCTGAAACCTACATGTACTCACCTCGGGCTTTGCAACATGGTTGATATTTGCCCATTATTGCCCACGACTTTTCTATATTGCAAAATCGCCCATAAAGCAGCAACACAATAGTTCATTACGCGCGACTGCCCTTTCCCTGTAAACATAATACATCATCAGGTCTCTACCATCCCTTGTGGATACTCCGTTTAGAACAATTTCCTCCTCGTTGAAACTCGATCACACGAGAATAACGTCATCAAACGAAAAACGCAGTGCACTTTAAGATAAAAAAGTCATCTGACTGCCACCTGTGGAGATCAATTATACTGCTGTATTCTCAAAAGACCATCCGTTAAACGGATGGTTATAGCCCTGTCAGAATGTGGAATTAAAAGCAGGTACAATTTTTATTGATATTTTTTAAAGTTAGCCATGATGACGTCGGTCGTAATTTGTGGGGAATTCCCTAACGCCTAGTGGGGTCGCAGGCTCGGATATTGGCAGATGGATAATTTCAAAAAGGCCTATGTGGTCCTTCGTGTTATTTGAAATGGCAATATGTTGTTTTCTCATCTTAGTGATTGGAGGCCTGAAAGTCAACGTTAGCTTTTGGATAATAGTACATTAATCTTAGACACGACAGCCATGTATGAACTCCCAATGATCAATAAAGAAATATTCAAATTCCATTCTGAAAATGTTTCAATTTTTATCAAAAAGTAAATTCAATCACTATAAAGTTGTAGAAGAAAAGGTTAAATGAAAGAAGAAATCGTTGTTGCGCTTTTTATTCCATTATGTCATTTACCAATATTTGATTTTAGAAACATTTGTTTGAACCAAACTACATTTTCTCGATATATATATATATATATATATATACATATATATATATATATATATATAAATATATATATATATATATATATATATATATATATATATATATATATATATATATATATATATATATATATATATATATATATATATATATATATATATATATATATATATACTAGTATATATATATATATACTATTTGACACCATTGATTTTGATACCTCAAATGCTTTTAACAATATCTAAATGTCTATATAATGAAAATGAAGACATACATGTACTTCCAATTTTCATTACATGACATCCCAGGGATACCTTTTTTTAAGGTCCTTCAGTACAGCATAGCGCCACTGGTCTCTCTTCAATCGGCTGCAGATGAGGTGTAGCCGTCTTGACCGCAGACCGCCCAATATCAATCATGGGCACGTTTTTTTAAACCTTGACCACATTCATGCCTGTGATCCCAAACATTGGCCAGGTTAATATAGGCATTCCCTGTAATCAGCTTAATTTTTAAAAATAGTCAAAAGCGAGCTGTTGGCCGAAAACCAACAAAAATCAAGAAAATGTCTCCGAGTAAGTAATTTTGGTGCACGTGATCACTTCAGGCATAAACTGAAAAGAGTTGGCAGCATGATATGAGTTTATTTTGCGGTATGCCTGTGGGTATGGTTATATATAAACCCATATTGGACTTCAAAAACCTTACTGTTGCATAATTTGGTCGTCAAATCTAAATGCTTGGATGTTGTAATTTTCCCTTTATTTTGATGAATATTTTCATTTGTTTTTGCACTATGCAGCAGTTTAATGTTATGGTTTTCATGCAGGTTGGGTGTCTACGCGCTCTGCACCTATGCATTATATAGACCCTCTGATATAATAGGCATACAGCCTGATACAGGCAGTATTCTAGGGAAGTCGGTTAACACTCTTTAAGCACCTACTGAAGCACCTTAAGCTAAATGGCTTAGATATTTCCATATTATACAAAAGTCCATATGTTAACATTGCATAAACTCAATTGGACTACGAGTTTTGGTGTATTTCGACCCTAAAATGGCCCAGAAATGTATTCTATCATTATAGTATGTTTTCTAAATGAGGACACGTATTGGAGGGTTTAAAGTAACTTACAGAGGAATCTGGATATGATAAGTGTCATTAATCCAAGCCCCAGATATCTGACATGGTGGACACTCTCGAATAAGTACCCCTTACTTATTTATTTCTGTGAAACATTAGCCCGCTTAGTTCGTCATGCAAGCTTATTACGGATGGATGATATCAGACTAAAGAGGTTACCAGCCTGTGCAAGAGCCTGTCCTTTGTGCGACCTGGCCGTCCCTGATGATGCTACAGTGATGACAGTTAATTCCTGCACTAAATGTGTGGGCGGCCCGAGCATAATACACGACTGCACGTCCGATTGTAACCCAGTTTCTTGGTCATGGATGGATGAATGACCTCACAACTGAGCGTAGCTTTGGTTCGCAAGCAACGTGTGTCATTGATGTGCTTGGCTTATTTTTTGACGTATCATCAATGGGTATTTGAACAACCAGACACTGGCAGACGTCCGATCGACTGGTGCAGGAATTAAATCTCTGTACTGTAGACACCTCATACTACAATGTCCCATCTTCTGAGAATAGCCGCGCTATAATGCTTGCGGAAGTAACGGCTCCTATGGAGGCTGATAACCTGCAATTTCGTCTAACTGGTGATATCCTCTCAATCCTTCTGGATGATGCTAGACACCTCATACTACAATGTCCCATCTTCTGAGAATAGCCGCACTATAATGCTTGCGGAAGTAACGGCTCGTATGGAGGCTGATAACCTGCAATTTCGTCTAACTGGTCATATCCTCTCAATCCTTCTGGGTAAACAATGTGAAGGATACTCTTTTGAGCAAATGGAGCGCCTGTGGTTGACATCCGAAAGTATATCCACAAGATGTATCGAGAGAACTTAAGACAACAGGAAGGGATTGGATAAGCCCCTATGTTTTGTGAGCGTACCCCGGGCGACGAAGACCCTAGCAAGTATCTGGACTATGATCAATGTGTAATAACCCACTAAGGGTACTACAGTGAGAAAAGCCTTGACTGTTTTTCTCACCCTATTTAAGAAGTTTACCTAACAACTTTTCTTATTTTTCGTTGTTTGGTTGATTCATTTACATATTATTCTTTCATTCTATTCTTTGACATATTATTTGTAATCTGATGTATATTTTTTGTAGTGACCCTACAGTCAATAAAGTATATATATATATATATATATATATATATATATATATATATATATATATATATATATATATATATATATATATATATATATGTATATATATATATATATATATATATATATATATATATATATATATATATATATATATATATATATGTATATATATATATATATATATATATATATATATTCGGATGATATCATATCAAAAAGTATCCGTTCAATTCCTGTAAAAGTCGTAAATAGATTGGTATCTATATTATTCAAATAGCTTTTTTTTTAACTTAGAGAGTGAAACATTGTTTCAATGTCTCAATACAGATGCACTTAACGTTCTAGCCGCACGCTTAAGCTAAGTGGGCTTTTATCTAGTACGTTACATTGTTCACCTTACCCTACAGAGTACTGTAAGTTGTTTCATCAAGCTACTAAAATATCTAACTTACTCTAGCTATGCCAAATTAAAGACAAACTGCAGCCACATTGCACAAATGCCAAACACCGTTCCATTCCCTCTATGTGGTCGCTTTTTTCCTATTGGATTTATCTATTTAGGTAGCTTTTTAGAAGATTTTGACACCACGAAATGGTAAAATGATAGTATGTATGTGTGTATGTATGTATGTATATATGTATGCATATAAGTATGTACGTATATATATATACTTAGTATGTGTACGTATGTATGTATATAAGTATGTATGTATATAAGTATGTATGTTTGTATGCATGTATATATGTATATACGTATGCACAGATATGTTTGAGTGTGTTGCAGGTAGGATGAAAAGTGACCCTTTCTAGTGGGCACTGTGGGACATAGATTACCACTCTCATAGTCACCTACTACTTCATCAGATACGTCCTCCCAGACATGCTTCAGGTGTAATATTGATTGCCAGGTATGCGGACGATGAGACCCAATGGATTCTCTACTTAAAACCTATTATTCCATGTTTACATATTTCATTGCTCCAGGTGTATTCTGGGAATACTAAGCCAGGTGCGATGAGGTAAATAATAAATGGAGTAATATGTCTCGGATTAGATGCCTACTGCAAAGGTGTTGTCAGGAATAGCGAGGATGATGAGAACTGCAGCTAGTTGAGATAATCATACGCATGAATGGTTGTACATAATTTTGGAGTTTATAGGTATGAATGCAATTTGACCTAATTATGCCATTAGCACTCAACTCTGATTATAGGCCATTTATCATTAGATTCACCAATCATGATTGCAAAGATTGTTTTTGAGGGAAATTTATGGGTGTTTTCAAATGAAACTGTAATGAAGCCTGACTATAATGAATAAACATTAATGTATCTGAAATGCAGTCCAGCTTCCTAAGGCTATTGGTTGGTCATTTACGTCAATTGCTACAGAAAGAAATCAACGTTATCATTTTTCCTGTTTTTTGAGAAAAATAAGGTATTTAACTTGTTTATAACATATTTGTCTCATCGCCTGCTTTGTGGATGTATTTTGTGCATTTTCCCGAACATGTGATGTGGAACAGAAACCAAACATTTCTCGTGCAAAGACATGTACTTCTTTCAAAGCTGCCGTGGATGGAACTGCGCCTTTGTCTGGTAATCTACATAACGCAAAAAACTGCTTTTTTCAGTATTTGAATTACTAGTGATTGAAGGCTATCTTCTTTATGACAATAGGCTTTTACGATGCAGATGTACAACAATCAAGAGATCCAAAAAAGTAAGGAATAGTTTTTTACGTATTTTCAACAGCTTCGGTCATATCGCGAGGTGATAGAAAACCCAATACCAGGAAGAAATTCCCTCCTCTTTACGAATACTGTAGAACACATATATGACGCGTGTACCAAATATAGCGGATTGGCGAATTTTCGTATCATAGCGTATCTTTATGTTAGCGACGGTAAGTCGCCGATGACAGCGCCAGTACAGTAAGAAAAAAGTACACGCTATATATAAACAGACGCTAACATTGTGTGTTCTACAGTAATTCTAAGTGGCCTTTCAGTTGCCGAAGTTCCATAGATAACCCTCCACAACGCCGCACATTTATATAGCAACCAGGCCAACTCACTAATGGGGATTCAGCGGAAACTCGAACTTGCAACCTCACGTTATGGAGCCACGCATCGTAATCACTAAGGGCAACTATTACAAATATAAGAAGATATTGTAGGAGAAACGGATAGAACCGTTGGAAATTTTATAGGATATAATATGAGTGTATGTGATACAACTCTTTATGAAAATGTGAAATAAAAACCAGCAGTTGCGAAATTAAAAAAAAAAGATTAAGAGATCTGGCATGGATATCATTATCATCTAAATAATAAGATACTTAACCCATTCACATGCAGAGGTACTCCAGCAAGTATCGTCTGCTACTCTCATACTTTTGAAAATAACTCGGAAATAAAGAAAAAAATGCACTAAATATTTGAAGGAGAGTTGTGGCGCAGCTTTTGATCAACATTTCTCCTTCAAAAGTTTTTTTCAGAAAATGCTTTTTGAAGTTTGATAATTCCAAAATGGTCAGGCCTGTCTTGGCCGCTCTGAGTGGTAATGGGTTAAAAGAAAAGCCTACCACTGCCCCCGCACCGTAGACTCTATCAGGGTTAATTAAATCCTAAAGACTATTTATTGCCCAGTGAAATCTACTTTACGGAATACATTATTCAAAGGTATTCATAAGCTTATTGGACATACAGGCAGCCGTGCCTTCACTCAACAACCGCTGACATATGGAACTACAAAATATTCTTAACAGGAGCTATACATCGCATAAAGGTAATCGCCTATCGCAGTTACCAAACATAATAAACTGGATGTCAACTATCCGCTATAATATGCAGCCGGCCTAGGGTGATCTTGCGAATGATCCGCAGCTAATAATCCTGCGACGGGAATACGATATTACATTTGCTGGCTGGCAGGATATCATTTAGGTGACCGCAACTCAGGTTCTGATTGGCAAATTGTGATCAGAAACACACAGTTAGAAATACACCTAATAGATTGCTAAACTAGTATGCACATATCTATCTATCTATCAATCTATCTATCTGTCTATCTAACCGTACACACATATATACAAGTATATAATTATATATATATATATATACATATATATATATATATTTATATATATATATATATATATATATATATATATATATATATATATATATATATATATATATATATATATATGCAAGATATAAATAACATCATCTCGACAAAATACTGTGTTTTGTACGTCTACTTTCACCTATAGCAGATATTTTTCAAAACTTGGAAAAAGTTGGTTTTGGGGGTAGCATGACGTAATCTCTACATGTAGCTAAGGGGAAAGTGACCGAATGGCATTGATTTTAGTCCGCCCCACGTGTAGGAGTACGCCTGATTACCGCCACATATAAGACGTTATTAACACCTCCTTGCCACACTTAACGAGCTACATAAGACATGTCCAGACTGGGCAGCTCTAGCAGAGGTCTTTATAAAGGTAAGGGTCAGGACGTTCACACAACTGTACACCCATCTCACACAGCCTACTGTAGCATTAGCGATGATTAGTAGGTGGACGGATTGGATAAGCAAGGACGGAACCCGAAGACCACTCGTGCATTGTGTGCGCATTTTACACCCATGTAATTTTGCAATCAATGATTGTGCATGCCTACTCTCAAAATGGCATTTCCTTTTTTGTAATTTGTTTACAGGTGAATTGAATTTTAATCATATCTTTTATATTATGTTCAAAATTTACAAGTAACCATTTTGTAAAGAACGGGCAGTATCCGGGTCATCCATAGCTTGTATTTTTCTCCAAAAATATAATACATACTATAACATATAGTACATGCTACCTTATCCACGGTATGCAAAATGCAGTTTATGGTCAATAAAGATACATACATGCATAACATGTTTTACTAAAGAAAATAGTATCACACTTTGTCCTCTCAGACATACATGTATTGCGAGGTGGGAGTTCCTACTGATGGTCTATAGGCAATCCAGTTAGAGTGTTCAGAAGCCAATAAATTCAATAAGCGGTGATTGCTTGCAGACACCTCGCCAATACCCAGCGATGATGCTTCACCTGACTGTCTGAGACGGATTCATGTCGCATCAGGTTAATTGCGAGTGGAAAGGGCAGATATGCGGGGAGGATAGGGTCTGCTAGAGCTCTGGTTGACATTAATACTTTCCTATTGAGATGTCAATGTTTAGCCGTGCATGTACAAATACGCTCAAGAGTCTTGCTATGAGAATTGTTAAATCAGGGAATAGTGTATTACGTCACTATAACAACTTTACGTGATAACAGTAACGACTTATTCATACCCCAAAATCAGAGCCTGAAGCTACTAATGGAATCACATGGGACTACGCTAAACAATGACGTGATCCTACTACGCAATACGTGTCAATTAAGAATGATTGCGCCATACAAGAAGCATACGTCGCGCCCTCAGTCACGTCACGTCCAAAATATATAGTTCCTTAACTGATTAAACGAGTCATATTCCACAGCTAAAAAAGGGCCAATAACCTACGATGCTGAATTTCATTAGGGATTTCAAATGAAGTAAATGCCGTAGCTTAAGTTACAAGAACGCACACATGTCATATCAAAGCTCAAGGGTCCAAAATGACTCACTGGTCAAAGTTGTAGGCATCGACAAAAGTTACACGCCACAGTTTAAGTAGTCAACGTCTACGCTGAGATACCATATAATCTCTACGTAAAGGGTGGCTTATGACATTTTTGAGTTTTGTTAACCTTATGTACATGCGATAATGCCTTACCACTTTTTTTCTCATCATCAGATTAACTGTGACTGTCTAGGCCATCACTGAGTAGGATAAGAGACCAAATATAGCACGACCTCGTATTGGCGTGAGCAGAGGCAAGGGGGTTGTAGGGGTTAGTTCCTCTCTCTACACTGAATCTTAACAAAACATGGTCGCTCAAAACACGCATTGTGGGGAACCAATGTTAATGGATCCTTCAACATGACAAATGAAAAAAACAATTGTCGAATTTGAACGGAGCAAAAATTAGAAAAAACGAGACAATCTTTCTTCCGGTATCATTTTTCACACGCCTTGTGAAATACTGTAGATCACTTAAATATAGCGTGAACATTATATAGCGTAATTACGGTACTGCCAGCCCCTGGATAGCGTGATATAAGTTTAGCGGTGAACAGGAACAGCAGCAGCAAGTTCAATTAAGCATTTAATAAAGATGGGGATTTTACAATAGCGCATATGGGCAGAGCGCTATTATCGCTATCTTATTGCTCCCGCTATATTTAAGTGATTTACAGTATGATGATTCATGGTTCATTATTGTGGATTGATGGTCCGTTTGAAATCATCTTGCAAGTTCTTTTTCAGACCTTTACCTCTCACATCTTGCCCCCTTGTTGGTTTCGTTTCGATGCTTAATGTATTCCATATCTTAAGTCCTTTCACGCATAGAGCAAAAACTGATAATAAACTAATCTCATGATCTACTTTAAAGCGCAAGTTTTCATAGATATCATAAGCCACATCTGAAGGTTTCAAATGGATCTCAGGTTATATGTGATGGGACAAAAATGTGTACGGTCAAGCTCAAATTTTCGAATAGATCATGTGTCGAATATCCGTAGGTAACATATGATAGGCTCTGTTATTTTCTAAATGCCCTACGTAAGCATTAAAATCACCGCATATGAGGCTCAGAGCACTACATTAGAAAGGGGAAGCTTTGTTCGGATAAACTTACTAATGAAGACCTTACTGCTAGGTATTCTTACCCTTGTGAGGGTCAAAATAACATGATTAGCATGTGAGTATGAGGACGAAATTGTGGCATATGCTTTCTTAGACAAAGCTTTTGATGACTTGGCTCCAATACTGTAAATCACTTAAGTATAGCGGGAACAATAATATAGCGATGATAGCGCTCTGCCCATTTGCGCTATTGTAAAATCTCCGTCCATTTTAAATTCTTAATTGAACTTGTTGCTGCTGTTCCCGTTCAGCGCTATACTTAGATCAAGCTATCCAGGCCAGTACTGCAATTGCGCTATATAATGTTCACGCCCTGTTTAAGTGATTTACAGTACTCACAAAACAGACCATGAACATTCCCAAATTCCGCTTCAGAAAACATGTATGGCCTTTTTGGGATGGTACCCTTAACACACTTAAGAAATGGAAAGTGGATTGGTTTAAAGAGTGGAAAGGTCTTAGGTGCCCAAGAGAACCAGGGCCTCACGTATAACCTATACACATGAAAGCTAAGCAAAGATCCTCAGAAAAGAGATAAAGAGAGTACAGAAGCCATATCATTGAGAACAAATGGAGGAAATGCAAATGTAGTAAAGTCTTTGCCATGAATATGTCTTTCTAAACTTTACACATGGCACCGAGATCCACTATATATGATATAATTACCACTGGATCACCTTGCTGACAAGCTATAATATAATACTTAAAATACTAATTTACCAAGGTATCTTGGTGGAACAAAAATGAACAATTTCAAATCCACATGGTGCTTGTCAAAAGGGTACTTCATATTCACAATCAGCTATGACCTTACAAAAGACAGTTGGCACCAATCTGAACAGCAGTCATAATTAGATCTTTGTGGCGTACTCTGATGTTGAAAAGGCCTTTGAAACTGTCAAGTTTGATGGCTTCTTGTGTCAAATAAGAAAACTAATAATTTAGGGAAAATTGCGGAGAGTCTTGTACCTGACATATGTAGATTTTGAGCGCCGGGCCCGTCTCTGCAATAACATGTCGAACAGTTATAAAATGAGGTGCGGCATACATAGGAAGCTTTTTTATTCTTGCAAAAGGATGCTGCACTAAAAAAACTGCTAAGAAGAGTAGAAAATTCTAAGTGGCTTGGTCCATGGATTTCAAACATACCCATTTGTTTCGCTGATGATATGTCCGCCTGCACCATCTTTAAGTTCAGGATGGGTGAAATTTAGGACATAGTCCATCAGCATTCATGTAAATGTCGTTACAAATACAACGCAAAAAGAGTGCCATCATGGTATATGCGGAGAATAGCCATCACTTTAAAAAGAAACTCAGGGAGATAGAAAGGTAACAAGACTGATGCATGCAGCATAGTGTAAAGTCATGTCTAAAGCGTGTAGATGAAAATAAGTAGTAAAGCATACAGGCAAAGTTGGTAAATTCCATAGATACTCGGCAAGACGCTTTCAAAGATTTCATCCAAAATCCCCAAATTTAAGTTCTCATCATTGTTTTTGGATGGATAGCAAATGATAGGTTTCCTAAAAGCAAAGGAGCATTGCAGTATCCTTAAAGAGGTCGTTTTGAATAGGTGCTAAAAGCACATATCCAATGTTGCTTAGCATTCCCTAAACCAAAACTGCAATATAGTCTTCAATATCTAGAACACAAGCATTGACTATGGTATTATGAAAGAATGTATATGGATGATAGGAAGCAATCGTTTTATTGGGAAGACACATAA
>OZ012689.1:27548534-27583722 GCA_963942565.1 Maea johnstoni | reverse complement strand
TATATATATATATATATATATTATATATATATATATATATTTTATATTTATATATATATATATATAAATATAAAATATATATATATATATATATATATATATATATATATATATATATATATATATATACAAATATATAACATATATATATATATATATATATAAATATATATATATATATATATATATATATATATATATATATATATATATATATATATATATATATATATATATATATATATATATATATATATGTGTGTGTGTGTGTGTGTGTGTGTGTGTGTGTATACAACTACAACAACAATTTCTTGTCCTGTCACAGCCTTAACCGTTGTGTAATATACATGTAGATGGAGCCTGCCTTACAAAAGGGTAATGAGAATTTTCTGCACCACATAACATTATACAAGTGCAATAAAGCCATCGACTCCAGTCATGGCCTGAGTGCACCTTGTTCGGAAGTAGACACGCGATTATGTACCGTTTTGACGTACGTTTGGATCAATGGTGGAGAGGTGAGTACTTAGCTCGTTTGTTTGATTTCCTAGTTTTCGATCTATCACTCGACTGACTTGTGTGATAACAATGACGTCAGATGGATATCAGACTGCACCTCATTTTCAAGCGAGGTGTAGCTTGAGTAGTAAAATATAACATCTCAAAATTTGTGCTTTTCAAATAATTTTCTTTTTCAACAAAATGATACTAGCAGCTGCTCTAGTAGAATTATCATTACCATTACCATTATAATTATTATCATTGTTATAATTATCATTGTTATTATTATTATCATCATTTTCATTATCATTATTATTAGTGTTGTTGTTTTTGATGTCATTGTTTTTATTATCATCATTATTATTTTTATTATTATCATCATTATTATTATTATTTTCATTAATAGAAGGATTAACATTGGCTCTGGTTGCAGTTAGAATAGCGAAGTTAGGAAGCTGCTTTATAGTTTCTAAAACTTTCATTTATGGTTTATAAAGGTATTTGAAGTTTACTATGGTTTTGTTTCAGGGCCTTTATTTACCTGCTCATGCAGGTATGCCATTTGGTGAGGAAGACCAACCGGGATTCTATACGATGCAAGTGCATTACGATAATCAGATGGAAACCCCAGGTAATTCCAAGCCTTATTTTAATGGCCTCGAAAAAAAAATGTTCTCGATGCTTTATTTGGAATCAATCAAATGCATTCTGTACGTCCTTCCCCACTTTGCCATGGTGGCTATCCCACAGCTGCTCTGTATCCTTGTGTAATCTTTGTCATCTCCCCCTCCCCTGCACAGGGCCTTGGAGTTGGGTTATCCCGAAGCACTTGGAAAATGCCGGTAACTTGGTTTTGTACCCATGCACTGTATTCTTCGTACCACTGGTTTCTCCCTCAATAATTGCACGAAATATCATGATAGCATTGAGCTTTAAAGGGTTAATTCTTAATCCTCCTTGTGCTCATTGTGATTGCTTTTGTAAAGTGTACATGACAGAAAATAGCCTAATCAAAAGTTTGATCCATTGATT
This sequence comes from Maea johnstoni, assembly GCA_963942565.1. Lineage (NCBI taxonomy): Eukaryota > Metazoa > Annelida > Polychaeta > Spionida > Magelonidae > Maea > Maea johnstoni. The sequence continues at coordinate 27,582,189 of OZ012689.1, read as the reverse complement.
TCACTCGCATTAATCTCAATACAATACTCCTACATAAGTCTAGTTTCCCATTATCAAGAACTCAGACAAGAGTTCAACATTTATGCAGCGGGGGTTAGATTTGTCTTGAAGTCGTGATCAAAATATACTTTGAAAATGAGCAAGAACAAGTTAAGACTGATAAGAAGTTGTTAAGAACTGTCTTAGGAATGTCTGAGGAATATTCTTCAGAATATCGTGAGAATAAGACTTCTGCACTGCATTTGCAAACTTACCAAAACCAACATAAGAACTTCCTAAGTAGCTCTTATTAAATTCAAAGGACTGCAGTACAACTATGCTAAGGATTAATAAAGACTTAAGGCAAATAAAACAGAAAAAAGTACTTGAAAAATATATTCAAATGAGTTTATTTTCATCTAAAAAATATGTAATCAGCAACTTTTGTACAGTCCAGAAGTAATGTCTATATGTTGTTCCATTAAAGTGTTAAAGATGTCCTTTTCACATGATGGGTTTTTGGAATGGTCCAATGCTTTTTTCACAAAGTCTGCCACATATTGAATAGGATTTGGGGATGTTGGTGCACCTTGGTAGCATCCATTTGCTCACCCATTCTTCTTTTGCTACTTGGTTTTGCGTATTTTTGGAGCTTTTCCTGAACTAGTGATTCACGTGTCTCTGCCTCATGATGTCATGTTTACGTAAGTGACCTACTTTCAGGCACGTCACTTGATGCGTTATATTTACTTCTGGTGGTCGTATAATATTTTTATTCATTCTAAGGACATTCCTAAGAATATGGTAAGCATTTTTGAATGAATAATTTTGTCCCGAACACACACGAATTAAGACGAATGTCCAAGGAATGTCTTAAGAACACTCTTAGGAATAAGTAAGGACCAAATATCATTGACCCATGGCTCAAGAACCAGCTTCCACGAATGTTTTGAACATGTTCAAAACTTGCTAGGACTTCGCCAAAATGTTCTGAGATATTCCTAGAAACAAACACGAATAAACATGCATGACATGCCGAATCTTCCAAGAACACAAATCATTTGGTGTTCTTGGCAAGGTCCTGTTCGAGTTCCTTATAGTGGGAAACGTGCTTATTATGCAAATGGCTCAGATTATAGTCAAATGAGATCCTTAGAGATGGGAAATGATCACTAACCCTACATACTAACTAACGCCGGTATTTTATATGGTTTCAGGTATAATTGACAACTCTGGCCTTCGCTTCACCATAACCCCTACCATTCGCACATATGATGTGGGTATTCTGTTCGCAGGTGGTGATGTATCACCTAATTTATTCATACCCCCAGAGTATGAGTCTCTCCGTGTGCGCCGTATATGCTCAAGCTCTTGTTTGTCACAGGTGAGCTAGACAATGCCATTTTTACCTGGTGATACAATGTACATATCAAATAATACCTTTGAGATGAATGCTAAAATATACAAATGACCATAATCCAACCACCTGCTATGTAGGATCGCGATACATTAATCGAAATAGAATATACCGCTGTATCTAGGGAAATGTCAATCGCAATCCAAAAAACGACTTTCCTTTAATATTCTTAAAACATCTTATAACCAAGATATTTTTAACTATCATAGTTCATTATTGCTCCAGGTAATACGTATCCTTGGTGAATAACCATGTATAAATCAAAACGCACAGACAAACACAGCACACTCACTCTATATACTTTCAGAACATTCCGGATGAGGGGATCAAAGTATTTGCAAGTATGCTCCATTCTCATTTCCTCGGTGTGGAAATGCAATATTATCACTTCCGCAATGGGGTACAACTGCTGGACAGTGACCTTGGAACTGACCACAGCTACGATACCAACTACCAGGAATACAGAGTCTTCGATGAAGTAACTGTACTGAAGGTGAGGTTGAATAGACAGATCATAACGATTGTATTTCCTTTTTACTTATTTTTTCAACTTTGACAGATCTGTCGATATAACGCACAGAGACAAATATGTCTACGTGCATTCATAACTAAATACACAAGTTCATACATAAGAAAGCAATTTTGTTTACCAAGTAGTACCTAAGGTCACTGAATACGCGAACCTAGGTAATATTTTTTTTCTTACCAGTCCATAGTTGATGGAAGACAGCCAACCGTGGTACAACTCTTGGAGTCAATATTCATCCTTCATATTACTAAAATTCGTATTATGTTATCAAAATGAAGATATTTGATATATATGATGATTTTTAATCATTTATCAAAGGTAAAAAGCTGTTTCTAAGGTGACAAGCTGCAGAAGGTTATACACAGAATTGTTTGGTAGAAATATGCCAAATAAACAACATAACTGCATCATCCCCTCTTAAAAATTCTTGTTTGTTGATTTTCAGAATGATACCATCGTTTTGGACTGTGTTTTCAATTCTAGCGCTAGAAGTGGGGTAACGTTTGTAAGTATTTTTATTATATGTTCCAAATACCAATACAGTTGTTATATATATATATATATATATATATATATATATATATATATATATATATATATATATATATATATATATATATATATATATATATATATATATATATATATATATGCATATGTATGTATGTATGTATGCATGTATGTATGTATGTAAGTATTTATATAAAGAAGGAAAAGTGAGATATATTTTTTGAGAACTGTTTTTCAATATTTTTCTACAGGTGTTCTGAAACCCCATCTCAATCTGTGGCGAATCAATGATATTATCATGTGTGTGCCAAAATAAGTGTAATTGTGATGAGGATATTAATGTCCTTTCAGGATTGTAGAAATAAAAATATTGACATCTTTCATGAAGACACCAGAGCAGGGCCCTTTTAATAATCTTACATGTAGTTAAATGAGAAAGTTAGAAGAGAGGCAGATTGAACTAGTATTATAGTACTCAACCAACACATACTTTAGATTTGGCAAATACAAATTGAATAAATAGATTTAGACATTATGACCAACTGTAAACCTTGGATGAAGCAATTGACGAAGGTGTCTTTTTGGGTACTTTAATACAAGGGTGAAAAGTGACATATTTGTGTCGTAGTTTGATTCATTTTGGAAACCTTTTTCAATATTGCAGAAGTGAAAATACAAGAAAGCTAGTTAAAGTTGAAATACATTGAGACCTTTTGGTAAGACGATTCCGAAAAGAGCTCCTTCTTTAAATCTAGTTGAAGATAAGCAGTACAGGAGAACATGTACCACAAAACCCTAATTGACTGATTATAATGAATGTTAATAAATTTACAAATACTTAATTGAATAATATAATAAACATACTATACATATTGTAGGATAGGCAGAAAATGTAGGGAAGACACAATTTGTTTTCAACCCTCATTAGAAGCCATGGTCATGACTATTTTGCCCAGGCGTAAGAAAGAAATCATGAGTCACCTCTCTGAGCCGTCTTCATTTCACCTCTTTTTCAAGCAAGAAAACTTTTTCAGCAGAAGAATTCAGTAAAACCTAAAGGTACATTCACAAGAGGGTTTGGGTTAAGATACGAACAGAGACAAAGTTATTGGCATCTCTCAGGATGAAGAATAGCAACAGATGATTCACCCAAACCCAATTTAGATAACCTAACTTTTATGTTTATGTATTTTTCCAAATCATATTCTTGATTTCATTCCTTAATGAGGGTCCATGTATAAAACGGTGCATTCATAATGAACTTGTATTGGATATGTATTCCTTCGATTTAGGGTGGGGAGGCTACAACTGATGAAATGTGCCATGGTTATCTGGTCTACTACCCTAAAATGGGCACCACTCATTGTGCATCATACGTACTTCCCGATTATCTAGTCCGTACTGTAGGCGAGGATGTGAAGTTGAAGTGAGTATTATTAAACTGTGACCTGTTTGTTTATTTATTATGTTAGTATTATCTCTCAACAGCCTGGATCCTATCACTATGAGATAGCAAATTTGACAGAGAGTTCACCCTGTTTGGAATAGTACAAAGTTGTCTTTCAGTTAAAGCTTATTCTTGAAAACTATATATAGTATTTGTCTTTGCCTTTGTCTTGACTAATATTAGTGATCATTGAGGTGTGTATTTGTACACTGCCTTTTGTACCACTGCCTACGGAGGTATGTCCACTGCTATCAATGGGGTTCCAGAGCCTTCACACACAAGATACCTCACTAAGATTTTAATTAACATAAAGTAGCACCTTAGGTTAGATATCTGTAAAATGCAAGTAACCTAATTTGAAATAACTCCCACCACCAGTGCCCAGGGTATAGTTGAGGAGCCAGACCGATTGGCCAATAGGACGTGGACAGATGTACTTGAGAAGGAAGTAGACTGGAAGCAATCCTCAAAGCGACAGACATTTCAGGACCTGATTCTAACGTCTGACCACGTTTCAATATGCATTGAATCACATTGGAGGCAACCATTGGTAAGTACGTAGGGAGCCAGCAATACTAGGATTTAAGTAAGTACTGTTCGGTTTCTCTCTCCCATTCACAAATCCAAACACGTGTGATGAAATATTCTACTTTTTTGTGTTCATTTCTCATACATTCTCTCATTCACTTTTTTCGTGGGAGTTGTGGGGTCCAGAGTTCAATGAATTTTGAAATGAGTTTGAGATATTCCAAATTTTTGTTTGGATTTGTGATTGTTTGAGAGTATCTTAGCCATGATATATTTATACTGTATTGCAAAACTTAAGTTACCGTTCTTTAGCTTTTAAGTCCATATGAGTAGCTGAAAATGCTTTCGATTAAAGCCATTGTTTTTCTATTGTTGCAAGTAAATCCACCATGTTAATTTTGTTATATCGTTTCCATATGGTGATTTAAATAACATATCAATGAACTTTTAACATGCAAATGGCAGTCTCAGTGGGATGGAAATGTCAACAACAAATCGCATGCAATTCCTACCCATCTGTGACCTGGGGTTTAAGAATCATTAAGCTTGAGGAGAGTGTTTAGCAAGGATACAACTTGGTTAACTTAACAGTCACTTAACTCACACATTCCTTTTAGGAAAGGACCCTCCCAAATGTACAGCTTGTGGTGTTATATGACTGTCAAACATATTTTGTTTTATTTTATTTTATTGAATCCAGAAAGAGACATGTTAATGTTAATGTATTTAAGGTAATCTTTGAGATCCCCAGATAGCATTTTATCTTACATATATGGTTAACGGTTCATTGTTCGGTGAGCATTTTTATTTATTTATTGCTTTCTTAATATTTCTTAATAGCAAAGGACCATTATTATATGCATTTTATGGCACAAGATGGCCTTTGTGTGCCTACAATCATTCATTCATTTGATATATTGTGTAGATATCGGATCAATCACTACTAATTCCAATTTACCCCATACCTCTTGGCAAGTATTGCAGTATACAGTAAGGATTGAAGACATATGGAAATGTTAAAACATTGAATGGATTTACACTTCGTTTCTATGTGCGCCAAGATAACCTGACAAAAGATATTGAATCTTCACGTGGCTTCATCAATAGCTGTGACTTGTTGGTTTTCCCTTCCAATAGAAATTGATTAAATGATTCTTATTAACAGTTCTTTATACAAGTCGTTAAATTTACCTTCCCTGTATCTACGTGTTGACAACGACTTGAAATTATAGCCGTTGCAACCTATCTATTATAAATAAGTACATGTATGAACCATAGGGAAGAGATTAGTTTGATCTATGTTACATAATGAAATCTTTGCTTTTGAAGTTGGCCTATCAGAGAGGGTATGTATTTATTGATATGTTATGCAAGTGATTGATTAAATAGAGCATACATCGATCACCCTTTGTTATGCTGTACATGTACAACTGACCTGTACGTGTACTCTATATGTACATACATTTTATCTTATAATAACAAAGCCTCCCTTTGTATTTCCAGATCGATATTATTCCAGGAATAAATGTAACAAGAAACTCAAATGGCTCTCAAGAATGCAACAATGATCCATAATGGCAATCAAGTACTGGACCCTAATTGTCTCAACAGTGTTCATTCTAGTGTCAATGCGTTACGTTTAACTTTTGATTCAGAGAATGTCTTGAACTTGTCATGATCAAGAATCTGACAACACTTAAAAATACATGTACTTTCAGTATACCTGATTTCTCTGCTGTGTACGTATTTTCAGTGTTTTGTCATGTCTATAATTTGGCTATCAATGTATCGAAACTCATTTACAACTTATTGGTATTTGATGATATTTGCACGTCACAATTGAGGGAAATCTAGATAAAAAGTAACGTTCGTCTTTTAATGTTTAACCTCATCACGATCAATAAAGCTTGATAAGTTGTAATGTCTTTCATTCTTTGATATTATCTATCATATATTGCATGAGCTAAGTATTTCAATATTACGTTTTTCTTTTTCATGCTAATGTTATATTAGTTTGAATATCTAAATAAAAGATTAGAAACAAACTATTTGTCAGTACCAGAACAACATTCTCTTCTGTTTCCAATCTATATTGAGCAATGGCATCTAGTATTTTCTCCATTATGGTTGTACAACTAAAATAAGGGAACTTACCTTGTTGACATAGACGGTTGTTCTTATTAGTCTGAGTAAGGTGAAAGTTCAATGGTAACAAGTAAGCCTCAACATATACAGGACAGTATCTGGCTAATAAAAAACTGCTTGGTCAGGCTGCAGTCAACGAAAAAGGAACACTGTATTTATGACGACTAGTAGGCAACCAGTTTAGTCAAGAAAAACTTTACTTATTCTTGTTATCCGACTTTATTTGATACTGGGGTCCATGTTGTTTGATATCCAATCTATAGAGAGAGGAAAGTAACTATAACTCTTAGACATTAGAGTTGATCTACTTAGCTGACTTCTCTAATGATGCCTAGCAACGGGACACTACCAGCCTTTATGTAAAATGGTGACAGCACTACTGGCTATTTAGGTCAAAGCGGTTCCAACACAATACACCATAGGTTTCTCTAACAAGCAAACAGCTGGCTATTATTTGCTTTCTCTAATAAGTAAATGTATGGTAAGTATTTACTCAAACTGTTACTTAACTTGCCTCTTCTATCACACGAGTGCAGACATATTTGTTATTGTTAACAGAGTTACTCAGCCTGATGTAATACCATAGATGTAAGGATATATTTGCAACTGTCTTCTCACTCGTATGGAGTTAGGTCAGGTGAAACCCTATAGTGTACAGCGTACTCACTGGATCTCGATCCTAGTAGAATCATCAACTACAAATTTTCTTTAGAATTTCGAGTACTTACCGTAGTAGGGGGTTGCTTGCAGAATGAAACATTCATTGCCACTGTCTATATAGAAATTGTATCGAGTCGTCTTGTGGAACATCCATAGAGTATGCATGATTTCTTTATTTACTCTGTCTTGAAAGGTATTAACTGCTAATTGCTAGTAAAGCCTATTATACCTACCTGATATATTACTTCTACATGGGAAAGCAAACCTTCACAAACTATTTGTATACTGATGACAGAGTATTAATGAATTGAATCTTGATTTTAAAACTTAAAGAAATACCTCTGTACTTAACTTCCGTTGACTAATACATATATTATACAACTGCATTACCATTGTGTTATATCATCACTTGTCCCCAATCTTGCACCGAGCCCTGCCACACTACAGTCCTGTAACACTTACCTGACAAAAGAAATCATAATGAACAGGAAAAAGCAAACAATAATAAACACCATCTCGCTAATTAATGCCTGTACAAGAACTAGTGAGGCCAGAAACCTTACAATACCTGAAATAACTGAAGACATCTTGTCAGAAAATGAGGGAGTGCAGGGGAACAAACTAGCGCACAGCAGTAGATTAACCATTGGCCTTATGAAAGAGGTCATAGTACCTTTGTAGGATGAAGAACAGCTAATTAACCATTGGCCATATGAAAGAGTTCATGGTATCTATGCAGGATAACATTAACAAAAACATAGATAAACAAGTGGTGGAACTGAAACAGGATATAGCAGAAATAAAGACACAATTTGAAAAATATAATAGACAGCTCATGGAGGTGCAGACTAGAAGAAGCGGGGTGAAAGATTATAAATATAGAAAACCTAAAGGAAGAAGTAGGCTCATTTAGGAATGTTATATAAACAATCCATTCGAAAACTGGCATCGAAGCATGCATAGCCAGAAGAAAAAGTATGATTGTACATGGCTTGCCAGGATCCTCTAGCTAGAGGAGACTCCGCAGTTGCTGAGTCAGACTTCAGAAACCTATGTGAAAAGGAAATGGAACTAAGAGAGAATGGGCAGATAGAGTCATAGTCAACAAGTTTTACCGCTTTCCACCAAAACAAGACTCACACAAATGCCTCTTCTGTTGGGAAAGAGAGAGATAAAGACGAGTTCTACAGAGCCACACTGAACTTGAAAAGGATAGTAATCTGACACAAACTTGCGCCATGTTTGATTAAGGGCTATTCCATTTGAATATACATGGGGGGGGGGGGGGGGTGGAACGCTCACCTATTAAAAAATCATGAGGAGAGGGGGTCAAGATAAAAAAAAATCATTGGGCGAGGGGTCTGTCAAATATTGAAAAACATGGGGCGGGGGGGGGGGGGGGGGTGGGGCTACCGGGCAAAAAATAAATAACATTGGGTGTGGGGTATATACTATATACTGAAAAGTCGCAGGTCGGGTGCCAAGCCACTGCCATAAAATGCTGTACACCCCTTCTAGAAAAGAGAGCAGACGCTTGCAAATTTCAGTCACTGAAATTTAGAGCTGGGGCTTTTTGAGCAAACGTTCGCCTTCATTTCTATATTTGAATACCCAGTCCGTTGTCAACCCGCCATGTTTCTTGCTGATATCTATAGCTTAGTGGATCTCAATAATTTGTTTTGACGAAAGGTTCTCAATGTGATAATTCAAATTATGGTATCCTTTAGGCTAAGATTCCTGAATAATAATGGTATTGCTATACTCTTTTTCTCATGAATAAGATGTCTCGAAAACATTTTATAAACACGACTTAATTAAAGTTATCTTTCTTGTTTGTCTTCAATGTGTCCTCTGCCCAAAATTGACCTTGCTTGCAGTAATCCTCAATTAAAAAACATTGGATGGGGGTGTCGAGCATTGAGAAAAACAAAGGGGATGGGGTGGTGAAAAAAACACTTTGTATGGGGGGGGGGGGTATAAAAGAAAAAAAACATGGGGTATGGGGTTGTATTTAAAAAAAAAAACATTGGGTATGGGGTTTTGAAAAAGTAATGAAAATCATTGGTGAGGGGGGGGGGGGGGCTTAGATGAAAAAAAATCATTAGGGGGGGGGGGGGGGGGGTCTGAAATTGTGGGCGTTCCGACCCCCTCCCCCATGTATTTTAAATGGAATAGCCCTAAGGAGAGAAACAAACTGATAAAGAAATCGGAGAAACTTAGAAAACCAGCCCTAAATTACGAAACAAGGATTGGGGACAGCTCCTTTGACGTTTGGATTGAGGTGAAAAAGGCAAGTAGCTCAGATTGTAAAAGATGGAAAGGAGAACAGATGATAACTTAAATCACATAGCACAAGTCAGGTAACAGGATGAAATGAGTTCTTTTTAGAACGGAATAAGCCCTTGTCGGCACTGTTATACTTTTCAATAAAAGTTTGGAGTCATGTATTGCCTTTGGGATTAGAAGGAATACATGGAAATAAAGGGTAAGGAGGGTGGGTTTCCTACTGACACAGTTTAATTAGATATTGCTTACCCCTGCTCGTTTAGTTATGCAAACAAAAACCACCAGTAAAAATAATTCATTCCAACACCTAAGAAAAATTTGGTGTAAAAATAAAGAATGATAATAAGAACGAGCAGCTGAGAATATGGTCATTGGATTTTAGAGGACTGGGGAAAAATGGAAGTGAGTTGACTTATTTGAGAAATGAAAGGAAGAACATGTTGATGTGGTACATTTGTAAGATACCCATTGGTTAGAAGAGACACTTAATAAATGTAACTAAGAATGGGGGTTCAGTCTATGGGCCCAATCACGATGACCCCTCTTTTTACAAAGCATTAACGAATAAAAAAAGGGAATTTGAAAGTCGAATGATACTATTAGGTAGGGATTGGACAAATGACAGTCCCAGTGGGATGAAGCTGTCAACAACAAATTACATGCAATTCATCCTTAGATGAAGGATTTAGAATCATTAAGCATGAATTCAGATTGGTTAACTTATCTGAACATCCACCTTCCTATCAAAAAGGACCCTCCCAGATATACAGCTTGTGGTTGTCATTTGACTGTCAAATAAACTTTATTTGATTGTTTTAATATAATAGAATCCAGAAATAGACATGAATATATTTAAGGAACTCCTTGAGATGGCAGATCCCCAGATAGCATGTTATTTTATGTACATGAGATTTGCTCGTTTTACTGATTGTGGCACATTTTTAAAATTCTGTTTTAATCTGAAACTGTTCATTGTTTACAAGTACATGTACCAGGGTTACAGACTTGCAAAGAGTACTAGCATTGTAGAATCCTAGTACGTGGGATTTTAGTAACCTTAATTGTATGCATCTTTGAGCAATCAGTTCTGTTTTCAATAAAGAGGCTATCAATTTTAAATGATGAATATGATACTTGCTAAAACTAATTTTGATATGAAATTGTGATACAGGAAGCGTATTTCCAAAAGAATTTGCAGTATAGGAAATAGAGCTACTATGAAGTTGGGGATGAATATCGATAAAGCTAATTTTGTAATCAAGACTATCAATAGATTCCAATATAGAAAAATTCACAGAGGTGTGGTCCCCATATATGCTGAGTTATACATGTTATATGGTAGTTAGTGAACAAATATATATATATGTGTATGTAAGAATGAACACCCTTGCTTAATACTATTAGATATAGAATGTTATGACATATTTAATATGAAATATTGATTTGTAATATTGTATGAATGATATATATGAAGAAAAAAAGGAAAAAAACAGCAGGTATTGCGAAATTAAAAAAAGAAGACTATCAATCGATTTCCTGTGGTATACACTTCTGTATTTACAATTACATTAGAATTACAGCCCCTGTAAGAAATGAGTCGTGAATATGAAAAGATTAAGGTACATGAGCAAAAAAAAGAGAATTTAATTGCCATAGGAAATTTCTAATACGTTGAACATTATTGTTTCTTTCACCTCTGCACATTCACATCATCCCCGAGCAATGAGGAGAAGGTTCTGGAGCCAACCAACAGCGAAAATGGAGTGTCCTGCAAATATACACATAAAGAAAAATTGAAGCAATATTGGAGGAAGGAGATAGGAATGGGTTTTTGAGTCACTTTCAACAGCTTAGGCTTTTGGCAAAAGAAAATGATGTAAAAATGTAAGCTAAAACTTAATCAACAAACCAATTCCTTACACAATACTACCTAAACTCTACATGATCATCCTAAAATTGTTTATGATTAAAGTGAGCCAATTTATGCCTTTGTCAAATGCTACCTAACTGATTTTAAAGTAAGACATATTTCATGCCTTTGTCCAATGTTTCTAACTGATTTCTGTTATAATTACTTCGGGAAATAACAGAGCATCACCATATATATAGATATGCCTGTTCCCTCTATCCCATTCGACCCTATATGATTTTATGACTTAAAAAGTATAAGATCTTGTAAAGATCTTAGAGTTATTGTTTATTGCAACACTACCATTTAAACTCTTTCAAAAATTGTTAGATTATCTTATTGATGTTATCCCATTCCAAAACAAATAAAAGTGCAAAAGATGAGATTTATAAAAAAATAAACCAGCCAAAACTTTAAACTTCCAGAAAATTCCAAACCAAAAAGATATGAAATAAAACAGTAAACAGTAAGCACGACACAAAGCATACATATTTACCCAACCATGAGCTATCAGTACATTGGAAATAAAAAATACCTGCACCACAATGACTAGTGCACCAACTAGCGACAGCAGGGATCGATATGAAATTCAAGACCTGCCGGGCTAGCAAATCCTAATTTCATTTGTCCAAATGAAATCGTCGCATGCCCCCCCTCCCCCCCCCCCCCCCCAAAAAAAAAATAACACACTTCAATTACCTATTCAATTATAACCTGTATATATCGAGTGCTACTACAATTATTTGCTGCTTAAATGATTTTTATTTAAAAAAAAAATTCATAGTTTATACAAAGACTTCACCCTGTAACCTATCACTTATAAGATATATTAAACAGGATATTGACGTTTTGATGCATCAAATTCCCTCCTTACTACAAAGGTGAAGATTATATATTTTTTTATCAGTTTTTCATCAATCCTCAAGGACTGTAGAACTTGAAATTTCAATAGTAATTGGACGGCAAAACTGATATGAATTCAAGAAGATATAATGAATATGAATCATATTGATCCTGTCAAGTGGCGTACAGCTTGGACAGAGACTGACTGTCACTATGTCGGGCAACTAAATTACGAAGTCTGTTTTCCCAATAGGCCTCTTTAGTATGTCTACTTCCCGGGCAAATTGGACTAGTACTTATGTTGGTGCCTGGACAGCAAACATCAAAAGGCATACGAGACCACGCCCTTGCCCAACCTCAGACAATTTAACACACGCCACCCCAAAAGGTTAAAAAACAATAGAAAGAGGGAAACCTTGCGCTGTGCCCCTCAGACATCATGGCAAATGTCTAACCCCTGTTTTGGTCAATCTGTATGTGTAGCTTCGAGCCACCTTTCAGTTGGATCAAACCGAAGGTAAACACATCTTACAATATAATCAATATGTTACACGCAATAACACTTTAATCTTGCATTAAGAAGGCCATCGTCTCAGTATGATTGAGTAGCAATGTCATGGAATTCCTCAGCCCAGAAGTCAGTTAAAGCACATGTTAACAGCACCGGGGTCAACCGGAGAGAGAGGGAAGGACTAGTACCCATTTGGCAAACAAAAGCATCTTTGTGACTATTGGTCAGATAAGAAGACCACGGCAGCTCAGCTGGGTGCTTCCTGTTATGTGAGTCGAGCCTGACCTGCAGAAGGCAGGCGGGCTCTAAATGATGAATAATAGGGAAGATGACTACAGAAGTAGCTAGTCATGATACATTTCAAATAACAAGCAGGGTACAACAGATCCCTGTTACAGAACGCCGTCCACCATACACCAAGTGTTGTCTTGTGAGTTGTTTTTATTCTGTATCATATTGCATTTGAGGTATCCATGTATTGTGTGTGGAAAATGTAGAATTTCACAACACGAGGCGGGCATTATTGGTTTAAACTAAATAGTCTATGCAATATCCAAGCATAAAAAGAAATATTTGAATCAAAGTCGTTTCTTCAATTTCATTTATTCTTCAAATATATTCATTTTTTTCATTGATACACACTAACTTCATATTCTTTGATTTTTGTTATAGCATGGGTGACTAATCTCGGAATTCCTGATAATTTTACAGCATTATTTGGTACTGGTATGACGGGTGATAAAAAGGGAGGACGGCTGTCAAAAAGGTGTAACATTGTAATTGACATGCAACCTGGCTCAATAAAGATATAAAAAACTATGCAGTAATGAGAGAACGAACATTAGGTTCTTATGTGTTAAGATTCAGAGGGTCTCTATATCTTTTATTGGCCATTGTGTACAAAATGGTTCATAGATTTGTAGCATGGCTTACACATTGTAAGGTGTTAAAATCGGCAAGTTCTCCCATTCCTTACTCTCTCTTATCGTTGCAATATTCTGACATGTAAGAAAATATATTCTTTGTCTTCTGTACTCCCGCAATGGCTTTGTACAGATCAGGGCCGGATCCAGGATTTCAGGTTGGGGGGGGGGGGGGGGGGGGGGGGGGCTTTAGATTTATATGGACGAAGTGCCAGAGCACAACTGCACATCTTGGGGGCCTGGATGTTGACACTCTCTCTCTGTTCTGTTGGATGGTTTTCTGTTACGTTGGCCTCGGAGTTGAACCGTTTTATCAATTCTTTTATAGTACTCTCAGTCAGGGTTTGGGAGCTTAAGATATTAAGAGGGGGTGCGTGGTAAGTCGGCGATCAGGCTGACAACGCCTTAGAGCATGTGGCCATCGGGGCAGGCCCAGGTACTCATATACTTCTACCGACATATGGTCACGCCTTAGCTTAAGATCAAGTGACAGAAAGAGTGACCATGAAAAGATTACTGTGGTTTTTCTCTTTGAACTGCCTGTATGGCTCATTCGACTGCTCTAATTTACAACATCTCCCTTTATAGGCATTATAAAAATGTGACTAGCATATCGGTGGTATCATTGTCCCATATGTTAGTAGCAAACTAACATCCACAGTTGTACCTTCGACTCGCATGACCATAACACGTCAAGATGTCGAGAGGTATAGTATTAGGCGTAGCGTGTATGCTAATGGCGAGCGTAATTCCTGTCAACAGCAAACCTCAGCCATCCGAACCATTTGACTATCAGGCGGTACTATCCAAAGATGATACCTACCACTTGTTTTGGAAGTTTGATGAGAAGAATATCACTTTTGAAGTGCACGTGAAATCCAAGGGTTACGTAGGGTTCGGGCTGTCACCTGATGGCAGCATGAAGGGTTCAGATATCGTCATAGGCTGGGTGAAAGATGGAAAAGCCTACTTCCAGGTAGGAGATTATTTTGTAAAAAAGGTACACACACACTGCCATACATACACACATACATACGTATACATACTCAACCAATGGTTTTATGGTCGTGACCTAAAGGGTCTCAAACCCTCCCGCTGTCAAATTAGAAATGTGTGTTTTGTTTTACTCGGTTTTACCCCATTTGACTTAATTGCAACTTGTTGGACTCCCTGATTGAGACTGCCCACTATAAACGATGCTCGATAACTGAACAGCTTATTTTGATTACTCCTGCCTAATTACAGAAGGGTTCAGGTTGCTTAGACGAACCCAGACACATATTTATGTCTTTTCTTTCACTGATTATTAATTGATTAAATACAATCTAATCTAGTACGTCTGGGCTTGCCCAGTCCTGCCTTAACTAAATTTACTACTGATTATCCTTGTTTAATTCAGGGCTCTGCCCAACAATGACAGTTCCTATACTAACCCTAACTATGAGAAACAACAGCTATAGAAACAGATATCACTCACTAAAACCACCAAATCTTACACTAAACCACTTTATTCGACAACCAAAAAACACTATGTTCCAACTACTCAAATACCCAATATGTATCACCAAGATCCACTTTTTTTCTTTCTTTCTTTCTTCCTTCTCCAATTTCTGGAGTCTCACTGCTTTGTCAGGAGTTGGCTTTCTCTATATTCCATTCTTTCTCTTATTGCCTCAGTTGCTCTGCAAATGTCATCAGTTTCGTGCTATAAAGGTCTCTCAATTTCAGTCTGCTATCCATATGTCCGTATGATTCACAAACGGCCAGGTGATTCATGTCGTCTCTATCTTCATTTGGTACCAAACAAACTTACCCAAGAACATTTCAACTGCCTAAAACAAGATTCAAACACGGCATGTGTACACTGGCTGCAGCCTCGCCATATTCAAAACAACTACACTTCCCAAAAGCATGAGGCAAACGTCCTTGACCTCATAAATATGCAGATCAGCATTTCAGTAACAAATCTACCACCACTAGTGCCACCAGATGGCGCCTGCCACAATTCCAACACCTTGCAACCAACCCGATCCGGGTTGGTTGCATCGTAAAAAAAGGAAACATCCAAACAAACAAAGCTCACTATATTGTCTGAATCACTTGTGCTCCACCCAAGGGTTACCAGTTTTCTTTGGACTGCTCCCAATCCCCATCAGACACCATACACTTAAGACATCTGTAGACATCCATGCCAATTAAACTCTCCTCGTCAATGCCTGTAGTCCCCATGGAACCACTCCATGCACTTTCAACTGGTCCCCATTGAAAAGCCACAAATTGACACTGCTGGCATGCAAATCAGGATGTAATACCATTCTGCGCCACACATAATAGGCCATCAGGGTGTGAGTACAACCTGTATCCAACAACAAGTCTATTTCCACATTTCTCACAGTCCCCTCAATAAATATGCTTCCTCTTGATGCATGGTGATCTCCTGATCTGTCTCCTTGGTCCTTGCTCGACCTTTGGATGTGAGCACTACCCATTGGAAACCTATTTGCATAGTGCCCCATCTCCCAGCACTTAAAACACTGTATCTCAGCCAAAGGTTTCCTCCTCAGACCACCTGCACGTCTTCCCACCGAAGGCTGAGTCTGGGATTTCACCCTCTTCCCCCCTGCGATTTGAGCAAATGCGCCAAAAGTGTCCGATCTGTATTGCAGGTTGTTCATCTAGTGAAACAGTGACGTCCAGGAAGTTGACATGTGAAGTGGAGCTGTCTGCTTCAATCTTAATGCTGGGAAGGCAGTTGTTTAGATAATGGACAAAAGAGTCAAGATTGTCCCGTCCATGTGTCCAGAAAACAAAAATGTCATTTGTGGTGCTGGAGTGTATGTGTTTACAAACTTATCTTCAAACCAACCTGTGAAGGTATTGGCATATGAGGGAGCTAGTCTGGTGCACAAAACTGTTCCTCGAATATGTAGATAATGCTCCTTAATAAAATCAAAATATTTTTACTCAGTACTAGAGTTTACAATTTGATGAGGCTATCATTCGAAGGGCTCCCTCTTCCAGTATACATGGTTGACAACACACTAAAAAAGTGTGTCATGTCATTTATCTATTCATATAAATATTGCTCAATACTGTAAAGTTCGAAATATTGGCGTGGAACTATTATTGGCGACATTACTGAGTGGGTCAGATTCGCTAATATTACGATCCGTTTATGTTTGCTCCATTTTTCAAAGATGTTTCTGTGTAATGTAATGTCCCTGCCGCCTTGTAGTCCAAAACATTTAGTTTAAAAAAAACGGTCAAAACTGAGCAGACCTCCAGGCGCGTTTCTGTGTTTGGAGGCCATGTGCCCGAGTGTGGTGGCTATGATATATACATATATATATATATATATATATATATATATATATATATATATATATATATATATATATATATATATATATATATATATATATATATACGGCCGATACTATGCACAGGCCTCCAGGCGCTTTGTATTTGGAGGCCATGTGTACCAGCTTGGATCAAGGCACGCCCGCCAAAATAACACGCCACCTTTTGACCGTTTATCAAACCAGGTCTAGTTTTAATATCTGTCGGCAGATGGCGCTTTTAGAGATGGTTCACACGCTAATATTACGATTCGCTAATATGGAACAATGGATCAATTCGCTAAATTTAAGCACGCCAATATTTCGAACTTTACAGTGACTGTAGCTTGAAAGGCTCTTGTAGTTTAAGATATTTAACATTGTAACACCTTAACTAAGTGTCAATAAATAAGCATATACCATGGGAGGATCTGTAGTTATGCAGATCCCTACTCTCAGGGATATATGGTACCCTGTGTGGAGATGAGGGTTACAGTCAGTATCTGTAATTGTCTCTGAAACCTCTCCGGTTCTGATAAGGCGGTTGCTGTTTCATTTCCTGGACGTCTTGGCATACTCTGGCTGCCATGACATCTGGGTTGACCATGTTAGGTTTTCTTTGAGGTTGGCGACGATTGCCTCCATACGAGTTCATTCATATGTGTAGCCTCGAGGATTGTCGACTGCGCTGTAGCAATCCAGAATAGTTGGATGCGTAGGAGCTGATGCTCTGCCACCTCTTTAGTCTGATTAGGATTGATCAGATTGTTGCACTTTTCGGGGAGGCTAACACTCCAAATTATTATTAAGCTCACTAACTGCTGATTTTGGTTTGGCAGTTTTCGTTATTTGTTGTTTACTGTTGACTTTGGGGGTTAGACGTTTAAGGTCAGGACCCCTGAGATTCGGTAATAAAGACAGGGACCACTAAGTCGTCCCCTTGCACAATAAACATACTTAAATACCATTCCAGTAAACAGTAGTCCGATAATATACTCAGTTCACTATATATTGACCTTTCAGTTGAAATAGTTGAAGCCGCTACATGTATACAGTATATTATCTATATATGTATCAACAGTGAGTGCATACACGATTGACACTCAATGACACCACCCCTTGCGGACACAAATGACTGCAAAACAATTTCAGCTTTTGTGGTGCCATGACAAACGCTGAGTGTAAGGCAAGCTGACAAGTGTGATATATTCGCCTCCGAAGATATCTGACCTAAAGCCATCTTACAATTTCGTGGTATTGTACTCTTGAGCATGAATCGGTTGTCACTGTGACCTGTAAAGCATGTTTGTGCGGAAGCTCGAGCATTCTTGATTTACAAGTTATTTTCATTAGTATCATCAATCCAGACGATCATTGCAAGAGGTACTCTCGAGCATGAATGGGTTAACACTGTAACCTGTTACCAAAGCACACCTGTGAGATCGAAGCTCAGCCTGTAGGATCAATTGACACAATACCTTCACCTCCTTGATGTAATTTACACACACCTCTTTGTACACAAGGACACCCTACAAGAAGATTTACCTTCATATAAACGACACTGAACAGGGCCCACCTACGGGATAAATCATGGACCTTTGCAGAGGCAATGGTTTTATTACCATCTTAAGATTAGGAGTGTGCAAAATTTATCATGTGTGTTACAACTAATAACGTAATAAACTATTGATGATGTAATACTCAACTGATCACATAATATATTTTACTGATAATGATACATTATCAGTCAGAGTACCTTACATTATAAGTTAAGTTATTACATTATCAGAGTTTTGTTACATCATCAAGTGAATTATTACAATATCAGCCAACGGTTTAGTGTACTATTTAGTATTACACAATTTGCCAATTTGCAAAAGTGAATATGCTCAAATGAAAATTTCAATATTCTAAATCTGAATTGCCTATCACCACTTAAATGAAACTGCTATACATTGCACCAAGTCAAACGTTAGCTTAAATATTCTTTCAAAAAACTTTCTTTTATGCTTGAAATATGTTGAAATGCATGCATAACACGAACAGATTATATAATTTACCAATACTTCATGGACAACAGAAAACTGGTTACTCCGCCTCCAAAAAATATTCTTTAAATGGTGCCAAAATATATATTTTGTTTTTTAGATATAGACGTCAGGCACCCTCCCCCTCCCCCGCACGCACAAGAAGGAAAAACAGACCTACCCCACTGCCTCTCCTCAATATTTTCATATCATTTATGAAATGTAGCTTGTGTTGCTGAATGTAATGCAAATCAAATGAAGCTTTACATTTCTTGCCAACTAAGCGATACTTGCCCAAAAGGGCTACAATGGACCAAGCAGACCAAATGAGCTGACGGGGCCAAAATGGTCACCTGGGCAAACCAGATGAGCTGACGGGGCTAAAATGGTCATCTGGGCAAACCAGACCCTCCTGCAACAAAAGCGCCAAAAACTGGCCAAACTGGCCTTGGCAAGCAGGCCAACTCGTAAAAAGGGCCAAATGGACAAACTGGCCTAACAGGGCCAAATAAGGACAAATGGGCGCGAAAAAGGACACAGGCCAAAAAGTACAAAAAGGCAAAAATGCCAAAAAAGTCCTGGAAAGGTAGTAAGGGCCAATACAGGTCAAAGACTAAGAGAACACCATAATAAGCTAAAAATGGGTCAGAAAGACCAAATAAACAAAACAAGGCCAAAAGGCAAACAGTCGCCAACATGAACCAAAGAGGGTAAAAGAAGACAAAACAGAAGGCATATGTGATTCCAGCCAATGACAGGCCCCCGGAGGTTATTGGGAGACATCTTTTGGGAACTAGAAATCTAACTAACGTGTACATTGTTTTCGCACATATTTCGGTAAGTGTTCGAAAGAAAATGGTTAAAAAGATATTTAACTTAAAAAAACACTCCAAAATGGAATGTCTTCTTGGATTTAGAGGACTTCCATGAAATCTTCAATTATGGTTGGGATTGTGTATGTCTGAAATAATACAAATTCCTTTCTGGAATAATGTATTGGATAGCTTAAAAATACTGTTCAAATCAAATGTTTCATGTGCTACACCCCTATGGTATAATAACATTCTATGACTCTCTTTAAAACCTCACTGGTTGAGAAAAGAAATACGTATCTGAATGATAACTGCAAAAGTATATCCTTAATGGAATTTATGGAAAGATTTAACATCACAACAAATTCTATTGAATATGGTGGCTATTTATTTACTTCAAAGATGTATTTAGACTACAGAGAGCAACCTCATTCGACTTATTGAAACCAACTAACTGCTTATCAATACTATACTACTAAAAGATGCGTCAGGTGTCTATAATCTCTATAAATCAATACATAAAAAATATTATCCAAAACATTTGTAAAAATGGTATGGAAAGTTAGATACAACTTTGCATCCTTACGAAGTCAGAAACATACACAATTTAGAACGCTACACTGGAGATACTACACAAATGATTTATCACTCAAATGTAACAGTAGTGATACTGACTTGTGTTTAGTATGTTTAACTGAAAAGGACAGTAACTACCATATGCTTATAAGTTGTCTCAAACCTGAGATTGGTGGAATATTGGATACCATCCCTTGGTATGCAAGACTATCATCTAACTAATAGAGTGAAGATTCTTGGAGACTTAGAAAACAAAAGCCAAATCAACATTATGATTCTGGCCACCCAAAAGACATTGTATCTTTTTAAGCTAGAAATCAAGATTCCATCTTTAAAACAGATTAGATAAGGAACCAAACATGTTTTCAACCACGAATAGTGTAATAAACGACAAAATACATTTGTTTGAAAAGAAATGATTAAACTTTTTCCAATACAATAGATAATATATATCAATAACATCAAATATGTAAGCACACTGTTATGTTCTTCATGTTTATTTCCTTTTTCATATATACTCATTACAATTGACCATTTTTTGTATGTTGACTTTTCTATGCAAGAACTGAAGAAAAATTTATTCAAAATTTCTGTTAGAATGAAATATTATATTTTTAGTTTATTTTCATTTTATCTCCCTTTTTTTCAAAATATATTGGAGAAGTATTTGAATATTTTTTGTCCACATTTTTCCAAAAGGTGTTGGACAGAGATTCTAACTTCTCCAAAAGGGTTTGTAAAAAAGATTGAAAATTGAAATTTCTTACAGTATATATCTTTTGCTTGGGTAGGAAAGTGTTTGGCTGGTACAAGTTGAGTTGAGTACGACTTAATGTAGAACCCAAGTAGCTTTCCATTGTTGCTTGGCCATATATATATATATATATATATATATATATATATATATATATATATATATATATATATATATATATTTATATATATATATATATATATATATATATATATATATATATATATATATATATATATATGTACATATATATATACATATATATATACATATATATATATATATATATATATATATATATATATATATATATATATATATATATATATATATATATATATATATATATATATATATATATATATATATATCCGCAGATCTATAACTTCATGTCACGGTTATTTTTTCCATCACCCATGTCCCAGACTTTTATTTTACAGGACCGTTTTGCAGAAGGTAACCGCATGCCTACTGTGGACCCCCAACAAGACTGGGAACTGCTGTCTGGTATAGAGACAGACTCATACACAATACTTAAGTTTCGCAGGGAACTTGTGGCCTGTGATACACGGGATCGCACCATACGGGTAGGTGTGTATGGTGTATACACGTGGCATATTCCTTTCCCATATTAACCGTTTTGCAAATTCATATACCTACTCGTACCTGTTTAAAAATACAATCAAACCCTGATGCCCATGAGTGCATAGGGTATATGAGGAGAGAGTTATGAACATTACATTTCTCCTGAGTTAAGACAAATGGTCAAACAAACAAGTACACTTAGAACGGCCAATCGCACGAAATACCCCACATTGGGGTATGTTTTGGCTGAGGTATATACTAGGTGTCAGTGGTATTCATCCTCCTAATATAAATGGACGTACAGATTGATAACTGGTGTTTCTAAAACTAAAGCCCCTCTCACACAAGAGTACGAAGTCAACACGATCGTAAACGAAGTTTTTTTTTCACTCCGTGTTGACTTCGCGGAGGTTTGTGTTAGCTACGTTATAAGACGGGAACACTTCCTGAAACTTCGTGTTCACTTCCGCATAAACCTTGCTCATTCCCAGGGGGGGGGGGGGGGGGGGGGGGGGGGCTCAGGTACAGAGGGGGGCAGCACCTTCGTTACGTATTTCGCGGAAGAAGGGGTCTTTTTTTAAGACCTCCTCATGTCCGCGATTTTGTAAAAGAAGGGTACTTTTTTGTACCTAGGTACGAAGTATGGGGGTCAAAATCCCCTTACAATCCACGAAATATACGCGGCTCTGACGCTGAGTAATTCCCGAAGTGACTGGGCTTTCGAGTCAGCTGCCGCCACTTGCTGCCGCTAAACACGCAGAGGATTATGAAATCTTAAGTTAAAATATGTGTTCCCGTTCATCCAATGTCAGTGTTTTGATAAAAAAAGGGGTGTTTATATAGTGGAAAAAATCAGCGTTTTATGAAAATAAGGGTGCTTTTTTGGCCAGATATCAGTGCTTTAGGGGTATTCTTTAATTTTGATAACGAACGTATGCGCCCCCCTAAATACCCAAGTGGTTGACATCGTGCTACTTCGTGTTGACTTCCTATCCAAATTTTAAACATGAAGTGAACCTGAAGCCTACACGACGTTCCATTAAGTATCGCGAAGCCAACACGTAGTTAACCAGTAGATCACGTGACTACGTACATCCTGGTACTAACACTCACATTAGCATTGCAGTATCTTCTGGTTGAGTCGTGTTTGGTCTTGTTGTTCTCTTGTTAGCTTCTTAAAAGTTGTATGGTTGAGTGGCTACAAAATCTCAACTTTTTCGCGAAGTGAACACGAAGTGTAATTCAGCAACTTCGTGTAGAATCGTGTTGACTTCGTGTTCATGTGTGAGAGGGGCTTTACAATAGTACATGTACGTCAAAGTGTCAATATGCCAAACACTGCAGATGTTTATCAAACAACTATATGCAGATGTTTATCAAACAAAAATATATATATATATATATATATATATATATATATATATATATATATATATATATATATATATATATATATATATATATATATATATATATATATATATATATATATATATATATGTATACATATGGATAGTTACATATGTATATACATATGTATATGTATGTATATATATATATATATATATATATATATATATATATATATATATATATATATATATATATATATATATATATACATATATATACATATATATATATATATATATATATATATATATATATATATATATATATATATATATATATATATATATATATATATATATACATATATATATATATACATATATATATATATATATATATATATATATATATATACATATATATATATATATATATATATATATATATATATATATATATATATATATATATATATATATATCTATATTATAAGAGAGGAGGCCCAATCCTTTGAAACGCATGATCTCCGTTGCCGCGCCTGTTTGCCTAATTCTGAGTTGGCAGTTTGGTGGACGAGTGTATCTAGATGGTTCTTAGCGTAAACAGATTTCAAAATGATTTACAAAAAGGTGCTTTTGATGCTGATTTCTCAATCTCGAGCGCGGCTGGGTTTGGTATGATCACCCGGCGTAGATGGTACTACCGATATCAAACTTCTGCTTCCACAGTTGGGTTACACTGCACAAACTTTGTTGGTTGTACGGTGGCAGAAGTGCGCTGACTGTAGTAGCGTTAAGCCTACCCGGGTGATTAAATCAAGAGCATGTACAGAACGGGTTGAGGCGCCATGGAGACCCTGGACATTGCCTGCATGGGCGCTTAGGGACAAATCCCATGGGGCAAAACACAAACAAGGGCAGAGTGCTTCGACAGAGATTCGTCGAACAAACCCAGACAGTGCAGCATACTACGGTGGCGCATGAGTAACATGCATATTTGAGCTTAAGAATAATCTTGGCTTTTCTATAGTTCAAAAAATGTTTTTCAGACAACCAGTATATAGGCTACGCGGGCTCAAATAGTAACCATTTGAAAATGATCATTATGAAAAGAACTTTATAATTTAAATTTAATGTCTTTATAAACTTAGAACTACCTCAAGCCGTTACCACACTTTTCGGAAAATGAAAGGTCAGTTTGAAAAAAGTTCTAAAATACAGCCACTAAAATGTTATAAACCCTTTTTATATAGCAACTTCGATAAACATTTATATAAAATTCGATGGATCAAATACAAGTATCTATTCATATATACATATATATATATATATATATATATATATATATATATATATATATATATATATATATATATATATATATATATATATATATATAAACATATATATATATATATGTATACAGAGAGAGAGAGAGAGAGAGAGAAAAATGATATATTACGCCATACTCTAACTTTGAAAATAGTTTTGAGTAGAAATGATTAAGATTATATGTATCAGTGAAATCATAAATGTCCCATCTTTTATTACAGCCGGTTTAATAACCCATGATCTTATTTATGAAATGGTATATCTATATGCCAAGTTTCTTGAATTATTGATACATAGGTTAGGGTTAGGTGGCCCTCAATGTGTGGTCAAAAAGTTAAACAAAAAGGTGCTCTCGATAATGATTTTTAGAACTGCATATCTCCCCGGGAGGTCCGTTGAGGAGAACATGTCACCTGGTCAGGTTGAAACGAAGTTAATAGGCAGGCCACCCCAAAATAGCTGCGAACAATGAGGCCCTAACCACAACACCCACTGGTGTGCCTGCGGTTTTATTTGCGAGGAGGTCGAGCCCGACGCAATGAGAACATAAGGCTTAAGTGGAACAAACAGGACAGGGTTTGAATGACGTCTAGGGCATACAGACGGCAGTTTAACTTCGACTGTTCTCTTCGCCATTGATAAGGAAGAGGAGAATCTTAGGAGAATGAGATAAAAACAGGATATTCGGGGATAGATGGATAACTTGGATTTCATTGAAGATGGTGAAATGATAAGGTGATATATGCCTCAATATATGGTGGGTTTACATGTAATTTAAAACAGTATTTTGTATTAACCATTGCACTTTCCCAGTTTAAAGAAAATGAACGGTCAGTTTGATATAAACATTTTAAATTGCAGCTGTTAAAAAGTTAAAAAAAACTTTTTATGTAGGTATTTCAATAAAAAAATAGCAAACTCGATAGATCGAAAACAAGTATCAATGTGAAATAGATGATAATTTGTAACCATCTCTCAACCCTTCTGCTGTAAAGACGATGTGTGCCACTCCGGGAGGTGGCACCTGAGACTCAAAATTGCATGCGCTCAGTGCATATACTGTAGAAGGACTAAGGAACGTTTGTTCAGGTGTGACGAGGGAGAGACAGAAAGCGATACAGAGAACGAGAGAGAGGGGAGGGATAGAGCGAGACAGAGAACGAGAGAGAAAGGAGGGAGAGAGAGATACAAAGAGAGAGCGGGGGAGGGAGAGAGATACAGAGAGAGAGATACAATGAGAGCGAGAGAGAGAGATACAACGAGAGAGAGATACGAGCGAGAGTGAGGGGCAGGGAGATCGATACAGAGAGAGATACAACGAGAGAGAGCTACGAGCGAGAGAGGGGGGAGAGAGATACAATGAGAGAGATACAGCGAGAGAGATACGGGGGAGGGGGGAGGGAGAGATACAGAGAGAGAGAGAGATACAATGAGAGAGAGAGAGAGAGAGAGAGAGAGAGAGAGAGAGAGAGAGAGAGAGAGAGAGCGAGAGGGGGGAGAGGGACATTCGGACAGACAGACAGATAGATGTACAAATGACATATGTTACGCCATACTTTCACTTTGAAAATAGTTTTGAGTGGAAATGATTATAATTAGATATATCAGTGATATCATGAACATACACAGCACTATATTCTTTATTACAGCTGGTATGATAAACCTTGATCTTATTTGTCGATGGTATATCTGTTTCTTCTTGAATTATTGATACATAGGTTAGGTGACCCTAAATGTGTGGTGTCAGAGATAATTGGGTGCTCTGATATGTCTGTCGTTATAAGATATTTCATGGTTTCCGTCCGCAGGACGGGTACTTTTCTAGTATATATATATATATATATATATATATATATATACAGTAAGTATGCTATTCTCGTTTTATTGTTAAACTAGGTAGGAACGATGCGTGTTATTTGGGCCTATCACCAAGACGACCCGGATTCAGAGGACAGGATTCCATACCATGAGGAGGGCCGAAGGGGAGCCAAAAGTATCTACCTCCTCCAGCAGGTGTCGCCCCCGTCAGTGATGCCACCTGACGTCACCACATATGACTTTCTTGTGTCCAATGTAAGTCCATCTTTTTCAACAACAGATTTGCTTTTATTCGTAGCAACCTTGAGGTGGTGCAAGGCACAAAATCACCTTTAGACTTAGAAGTTGAATATATAGATAAAGATATAGATATATGAACTCAACCACCTGTCTGACAAACATGCAATGGAAATTCCATTGCTGATCCTTTTTGATAAACATAAAGTAATGGATATGGATTTTTACTTTTATGGCAAAAATAAATCTTACCAACAATTATGCATCAGTCTATGGGGGACCGGTCAGGGAATACCAGTGTAGTGCATCTGAGAGTCTTTAACTTTACTTTAAGTTTGCTCTTTCCTCAGGTGACTGTACCTGCCGAGCATACATTTTATTGGTGCCATGAATTTTTGGTGCCCAGGATGACAAAACATCACATCATTAAGGTAAGTTTGCCAGATAACACTTCCCTTTTTGAAGTCGGTGACAGCACCAGATTTGGCATATTATGTCATAGGAATCACTATTGTTCAAACTCCACATGCTCAATATATGAGCACTTCCATTGTAAAAGGTGGAGGTGGACTTCAGAAGCAGGTTTATCTTTCCAGTCTAATAATTGTTTTTCACAATTCTACCATATCAAGAATGTTGCCATACTTTTGATATTATTTTTATGCTGGAATGTCCATACTGAAAAAAGATTTTTATCCATCTAAGAGGCCTCAAATTGTTTCATTCCTTTTATCCAACCAGAATTGATAAGTGAATCTAAAGGAATCCCTGGAATTATCTCCTGGCTGTTGGCAGCACAAGCTCAAAGGTTTGCCATGTGTTCCTAAGTCCCCTGACCATTTGCAAGGATTTGCATGTTTTGATAGATGAAGATGTCTGTACTTTGGATATACCCTTGAGTAGCAGTGTCTTCTGTATAAAAAGTAGTATTTGAAGCAGTGCGTCTTACAAAGTATTAACGCAATTGTCCATCAGCAATTGAACTGTCTGAGTTGATATACGGTCCTCAGTTGCCCATGAGGCTAAGGCCACATTGCTCAGGTATGTCACAAAGTTATGACTAATCCGTGACCAGATGCTGCCTCATCATGACGTCATTCTGTGACATATTCTTGTAATAACATGTCACAGAAAGTTCAACCCTATTCGTTCTTCTGTCTCTATGTTATCCATTCCTTTGTCAATATGTATGAAATTCTGAAGAAAGTATCAAGTGGTATCACCTCTCATAAAACATCCTCAAATAACCGAATCGGAGCACTTATGCATGTTGCCATGGCAACCGTTTTTGTCAAATTCTTGCCATGGCAACCGTTTCAAAACATTTCACTTTTATTAGTAGTGAAAGTATAAAATTTGAATACCTTCATTTATGATCCTCAAAGTTTCAGAAATATTGGGAGAAGCTTAAACCATGAAATAACAGTTTAGTTTGGCATCAATTACTCGTCACACATGTCTTGTTAGTTTCAATTCCGCTGTGTTTTAAAACGCAGAATTGTCTGAGACCATTCTACGATTGTTCTGCATATAGTCTACGTATAATATTAAGTATGGCTGAGACTTAAAAATTTAATATGTTTTAACTCAAGACAATTCTTGTAATGTCTGGGAATTATCGACGAATTTCGCAGATTAATCCCAGATTATCCCAGACTTATCCAAGAACAAACTGTGACATGTCTGTGATTTTGGCTCAAAAAAAGATTGTCGTGAGAGTTTCTCTTGAGACTCCATTAGGACAAGAAATTCTTGGTATTCTTGACCAAGTCTCAAGTCAAGTTCTTGACTGTATGAACCCCGCTTAAGCTGCCATCTACCTATTTGCAGTCCAGAGTCTGATGATACTGATAGCCATCAGCAAGTGAAGACTTCTAGGAGCCTCTCTTGATGACCTCTGTGTAGAAGATGCGAGCAGCTGATTGCACAGCTGTAGAGTACTGTATAACTGGTTAACTTGGCGTGGTTTTTAAATTGGCATTTTCTTCCGAATGCCCATCTATGTCAAATTAAATATTGTATGAAAATACTGTTTTAGTGTCTTTCATGGCCACGGGGGAGCTGCGGTTGGCAGCATGGTGTGCATTTCACCCCTTGGCAGTCCCAGCTGAAACATAAAAAAGTCGATGCAATAACTTCACAAAACCATTATAATATGATACATGGCTAATTTATGAATAAGTTACAAAGACATCATATTATAACTCGCATACTTACCTGTCCAATTTTAAGATAACACCCGGCAAGGTATGGAGTTATTGATTGTATCAGACGAAAATCAAGATGGTAGCTAATTGCTTATATCGCCATCGTGCAATAGAAAGGGAGACGGCTGTTCCAATGTAAATATTTGATCAATTGTCAACAAACATATGTGTGTGTGTTGATAGTTTTCAGAATGATATATATATATATATATATATATATATATATATATATATATATATATATATATATATATATATATATATATATATATATATATATATGTATATATATATGTATATATATATATATATAATTATATATATATATATATATATATATATATATATATATATATATATATATATATATATATATATATATATATATATATATATATATATATATATATATATATATATATATAAATATATATATATTGGTGAATTATGAATACTTATGCATATTAACCTGCCCAATTCTGGGGAAACTCCTGCCAAGTTGTGGGGCTACTAATCGCTCACAAAAGCAAAATGGTGGCGGTCATTGGTTTATATATCTACATCAAAATGGCGTTGTTCTGACTATTGCAGACGCCAAAATAAATACAGGGAAAATTTTGTTTTGAGAAAAAACGCCAACCTAAGTACATGCCAAAATAACCAGTTATGCAGTAATGCTTTAATCCTATACAAAGGGTTCAAGTAGCAAACTACAGCCCCCGATCGGCTGCGGGAGTCACATAGCAATATTAGCAAGGCAAACATGAATGAACAACCTTCATTACTGAATGATACCATGAAATTAGACAATATCTTGGCAATGTAAGAGGCTATTGGATCTCCTTGATGGTACCTATATAGGAGAGATTGAATGATTTTAAGCAAATAATGAATTATTTACCAACCTTTGAATGCCCTAGAATAATGTACTATGATACATAAGCCAGGTATGTTTTTAGTTTCACAGTAACTCTTTGTTTCATATCAGAGTCTTGTGTTTTTACAAATGAATCTGTTTTAAACGAATCCCATTTGATCGAGATTAATCAAAGTGCAAGTGTTCTGTTAACCTATTTGGTACAGCTGTAGCAATACACTTAAAGAAAGAAGTAAGTATTTGAGCGGTCATCAATTTTTCAGTGTCTTTCTAATATCGATATTTCAGTCCTTGTTGATTTCTCAACATACACCATTTTTGTATTTTTTGAATAGTGCAGACATTTCGGAGAGTTGAGAGAGGTGTGTAAGTTACTACTAAATAGATCTTTACATAGATATAAGAAACTCAACTTATTTTTAAGTCCCAATGCAATCTCTCTGCCTTTTATCAATGTATATAAAAATGCTCTTTGTTTTTGCAACACACACACACACACACACACACACACACACACACACACACACATATATATATATATATATATATATATATATATATATATATATATATATATATATATATATATATATATATATATATATATATATATATATATAGCTACATACAAGGACATTCAACAATGTACGTTATAATTACAACAACAGTTTCATGCCCTGTCGCAGCATAATCCTCTCTGTAATTTACATGTCGTTTACAATGTACATGTAGATGGAGCCTGTCCTACAAGAGGGTAACGAGAAATATCTCCACCATATGACATTATACAAGTGCCATAAACCCAGCGACTCCAGCCATAACATGAGTGCACTTTGTTTCACGGAAGTAGATACGCGATTGTGTACCGTTTTGACGTACGTATGGATCAATGGTGGAGAGGTGAGTGCTCTGCTCTTTTCTGCGACTTTTCAGATTTTGATATTCCACTCGACTGACTTGTATGACACCAATGACGTCAGGTGGATGTCAGACTGCACCTCATTCTCAAACGGGGTGTTCCTACAGTAGTAAAATATAACATCCCAATACCTGTGTTTTCCTAATTTTCTTTTATAATAAAGTGGTACTAGCAGCTGCAATAGTAGGAATATCATTACCAACATTATTATTATTATTATGACTATTATTATTATTATCTTTATTATTATTATTATTATTATTATTATTATTATTATTATTATTATTATTATTATTATTGTTATTATAATAATAATAATTATTATTATTATTATTATTATTATTATTATTAATGGTGATATTAATAATAATGATAATTATAATGATAATAATACTAATAATACTAATAATAATAATAATAATAATAATAATAATAATAATAATAATAATAATAATAATAATGGTAATAGAAGCGGGATCATAGACTCTGGTTGCAGTTAGAACAGCGAAGCTTAGGAGAAGCTTTTGTTTTGTTTCTAGAACTTTCATTTATGGTTAACAGGTATTTAAAGTTTATTTTGATTTTGTTTCAGGGCCTTTATTTACCTGCTCAGGCAGGTATGTCATTTGGTGGAGAAGATCAACCTGGATTCTATACAATTCAAGTGCATTACAATAATCCGATGGAAACTCCAGGTAATTGTAAGCCTTATTTTTATGGCTTCGAAAATGAAAACGATCTCGATGCTTCATTTGATATCAGTTAAATGCATTCCACATGCCCTTACCCTTTTTGCTGTGGTGGCTATCCCCTAGCTGATCTGTGTATCCTTGTGTAACCTCTATCATCCCCCCCCCCCCGCAAATGGTCTTATATAGGGTTGCGTTACCGCTGAAACAAGTGAAAAAAGTCTGTAACTTTTTTGTACCCATGGATGCAATCTATTCCTAGAACCACTGGTTTCCCCTCCAACAATTGTACGAGCTATGACATGAACATTGAGCTGTAAAAGGTAGATCCTGATCCTACCAGTGTCCCTTGTGATTGTTATCCTAAAGTTTACATAACAAAATATAGTTTAATTAAATATTTGATCTATTGATTTCACTGAAATCAATCATTGTACATTACTCCTGAGTATGTTTTCGTGCAGATAAAGTTTTTTTTCGGAAAGTAACATCCTGATAAATAACATGCAAATGGCTTGAATTATAACCAAATGAGATCCTTAGAGATGGGAAAGGATCTCTAACATTACAGACCAACTTACGCCGGTATTTCATATGATTTCAGGTATAATTGACAACTCCGGTCTTCGCTTCACCATGACCCCTACCATTCGCACATATGATGTGGGCATTATGTATGTAGGTGGCGATACAACATCTAACTTAGTCATACCCCCGGAGTACGAATCCCTCCGTGTACGCCGTATATGTTCAGTCTCTTGTTTGGCAAAGGTGAGCTAGACAATGACATTTTACCTGGCGATACAATGGTTATATTAAATAACACCTTTGTGATGAATGCTACATTTAATATATACCAATCACCATAACGCAACCAACCAATCCATCCAACCAATCACGATACATTTACATGTATATATATATATATATATATATATATATATATATATATATATATATATATATATATATATATATATATATATATATATATAATATGTGTGTTCTTTGTAGTTTGAATTTATTGTTAAACAGTAGAAGTAATGAGGACATGTCTGTAATATTTTTAATTCCACTATGGTACAATCCTCTTCTAAGAATCCCTTTAAAACCTTTATTGTCGATAAATGGAATCAGCATTATAAGTGATATTCTTATTGAATATAGTGATGTCTTGTCTCTAGAAGACTTTCAGGGAAGATTTGATGTGAATAGAAAGCCATTCTTGCAGAAAAGCACTATTTAGCATACATGCTAAATGAATTATGATGCATGCTAAGTAAATTATGATGCATGCTCAATGAATTGACATGCATCATAATTCATTTAGCATGCATGCTAAATAGCCTGTTTATTTTTCATGCAACATAATTCATTTAGCATGCATGCTAAATGAATCAGATGCATGAAAATTCATTTAGCATGCATCATAATTCATTTAGCATGCATGCTAAATTTTAGCTATTTAGCATGCATCATAATTCATTATAGCATGCGTGCTAAATAGTGCTTTTCTACAAGAACGGCTTTCAATAGAATACAGACTTCCTGAGAAAAAGGGGGGTTTGTATTGACAATAAATCTATTATGGATAACAGGGGAATGCCTTGCTACAATGTCACTTTAATCAATAGCGTACTACTAAGACTCAAAAGGAGTTTCTAATTTGTATAAATGTTTACATAAAGGCAATAATTCTAGCATCTTTAATATTTGTACTAAGTGTTGGGAAAAGGCAGATTTCGTATTACATCAATATGAGGTTAAAGATTCTCCCCCTAAAACTCACAACTTATTTGATGACATTTATCTAAGATATTCTAAATTAAGGACATTACACTATAATCTTTTACCAATAATCTGCTTCGTAAATGCAAAGTAGCTGATACAAACATGTGTTCACTATATGTAGTATATAAAAGGATAGTAATTCTCATATGCTTTTAGAATGTACCATTCCTAATAATCTATGGGAACAAGTAGAATCCTGGATTAGAGATTTAGGAATGAATGAATATCACTTAACAAATAGAAAGAAAATATTATGATCTTGAAAACCAAATCAACATAATTATCCTTAATACAAAAAAAATCATTTATCAACCTAAGTTAGAAAGAAAACCACCTTCTTTGAAATGGGTACAAGAAAGCATAAAAATGTTTTCTAACATGAGCATTACAGGGTTTCAATAAATGACAGAACAATACAATTATTGAAAGATGGTCTTTATTGTAAAACTTTTACAATTACAAAAACTTAAAGTACATGCTACGATTTATGTTACAATTACAAATATTGTTGTGATTTCATTTACTTATACGACCTTCTTTTCTCTTTGTATTATCACATGGATTGTTTAAAAACACAAAAATACATATACTTTGAAAATATATATATTTGTACCGTGATTTGCCATGCAAGAACTGAATAAAAATGATTTAATA
>OZ012689.1:27519301-27546801 GCA_963942565.1 Maea johnstoni | reverse complement strand
TCTTGAAAATGATTCAATAAGCAATGTATTTGTAAAACTAGGAAAGCACGATGCGGGTCATTTGGGCCTATCATTCAGACGACCCGGATTCAGACGACAGGATTCCATACCACGAAAACGGCCGAAGGGGAAGCAAAAGTATCTACCTCATCCAGCAGGTGTCGCCCCCGTCAGTGATGCCACCTGACGTCATCACATTTGACTTCCTTGTGCCCAATGTAAGTCCATATCTTTCAACAACATATTCGCTATCATTCTTAGCCGCCGTGCACAGGTTTAAGTCACAATGACGTCTGTAGACTTAGAATCTGAATTAACACTTTTTAATATACGAACTCAAGTACCAGTATGACTACTCCGAAATATTTGACTCTACATTTGCCTAGATGTTGAACTTTTATGCTAATTTTGCGATTTGGACGTTAATCAAATATTTTCATGATCTTGTTGGCAATGTAGAGTCAGAAGGCTGGCAAGAGTGTAAATTGACCACTTCAACCAGCAAAGTACTGCAGAAGGTTTTCGGGACATCTGTATAATTCCTGAATTCCTGCACAATTACTGTTCTTATGAAGCAGGGATTCACTTGGCTGATGCATCAGTGCGTTCTTGTTTCATTCAATACTCTTTTTATTCGCTTCCAGCTTCCAAGTAAAAACGCCAAACAAATGAAGATTAGTGTAGTGATATTCGGTTGATGGTGCTTAGTGGCGTGTGTGTGTATGAGAGAGAGAGAGAGAGAGAGAGAGAGAGAGAGAGAGAGAGAGAGAGAGAGAGAGAGAGAGATTCTTTAGCTTCACTTTAAGTCTGCTCTTTTTTCAGGTGACTATACCTGCCGATCCTACAACTTATTGGTGCCATGAATTATTGGTGCCCAAGATGACAAGACACCATGTCATTAAAGTAAGTTTGCCCGATGACACTTCCCTTTTTGAAGTCGGTAACAGCACGATATTTGGCATATTCCTCGTAGGGATCATATTGTGCACACCCCACAAGCTCAAAATAGGAGAAGTTCCACTTTTAAAAGTGGAGGTGGACCTCAGTAGCAGGTTTATCTTTCGAGTCCAATATTTGTTTTACTCTTTTCACAATTCTATCATACTCAAATATGTTACCTTGATCTTGATTTTATTTTTGTGCTGTAATATCCATCTTTACATATCTAAGGGATTCCAAATTATGTTATTACTTTTGTCACGCCTGAGTTGATAGATACATCTAAAAGAATACCTGTAAATGTGTCCTGCCTGCTGCCAGGGTTGGCCATTATGTGTTCCCGGCCGAGTACCCTGGCCATTTGCGATGGTTTGAATGTTTTGACCAGGTAAGGCTGTCTGTACTTTGGAAATAGCAGTGGCAGTGTCTTTTGTATTAAAAGTATTTAAAGCAGAGCAGTCTGATTAACATATGTCTTCTAAAATGTTAACAACATTGTCCATAAGCAATACTACTGTCTCAGCTGAGAAACGGTTCTCTGTTGCCCATGAGGCTGAGGCCCTGTTGCTTTAACTAAGGGCACACTGTTCTGATATATCAAGTATAATTCAATTTAAGTGCTCCTTGATATGTGTGGTGTGTTTTATCAATAAACCACACTTAAGCATCAAGAATGCTTGTTGATAATGGTTCAAGTTGTTTTAAAAGACAGTAATCTGTCAGATCTTACAGATTTTATTAGCATAAAGTCAGTGACACCAGTCTTTAGTTGAGGAAGTACTCCTCAAATATATCTAAGTGATAAAGAAAAGTCCATAGGTACCAGGTTGGATTTGTGTTGTGCGGACAAATTAGTCGTAGGAGCAGGTCTTAAACCCGTATCTTACATATACAATTTTTAAACACATCTCTAACGCGACTGCCTTGTCGTAATGAAATAAGTAGCAGTTGTGTCGTATTCACTCATTTAATTTTCTTTAGTCGTGTTTCCAACACGATTGTTTTAAAAGACTGTTGTATTTTTAAAGTATGGTCATAATCGTGGTGTTTCAATCTTGTAAGTGTATTTCTTGTCGTGGTACAGTTATCTAAAGGGGGGGGGGTCCCACATACACGATTTTTGGACACGTCTGCAATGCATAATAAAACAAATAGCAGTTGTGTTACAGTTGTGCTCCGTCGTTTCAGTTTTTTAGTCGTGTTTCAAACACGACAGCCTAAAAAGTTCAAAACTGTCATAAATTTTGAGGTCTGGTCGTAATCATTGTGTTGCAATCTTGTATAATTGTATTTCTTGTCGTGTTACAATTATTCTAGTCGTGATGGAGTCGAAAGATTGCATTTTAAACTTGAATATATACCTGTGGGAATATTTTTAACACGACAGCTACTTGTTGTCAATCTAAATGTTCATTGATTAGAAAAATTACAACAAGACTTTAATGCGTCTAGAATAACTATAACTTGGTTTAAGTTTCCAACACGTTTTTGATTATGTGATGCAAGCTCCTCAATTGTCCTTCACAACCTAAGTGCATGGTGAACATGAAGTGGACAAGGAAATTAAATTCAAAAATGATGAAAAATCCTGGCACACACGAAACGTTTTCAAAATGATTTAAAAAAGGACCAAAACAAATTACCATAATGAACATATTAGTGAAATAATAGATGTAAATAGTTTTACACAATACAAATATGATATAGGTAAAACATTAGTGAGAATTAGGAATATTTGCTTAAACTATTAACCAATATTTTTTATCATAGTAATGTTTGATAACATCTACCCATTGTTTATCAACAGGTAAAGTGAACGTTTTACATCTGCTTATTACAAATTTTGTTTTAAACATTTATTGAATATGTTTCTAAATAGCCTAAAAAAGTCAAAATGATATTTCAGAATGTACATGAATAAAATGTTTAACAATATTTTTCCACAATGACGTTTGATAGTGTTAATCTATAATTGACCTTAACATTTAAAATAGTGGTTTTAAATCTGCCTATTACAAATGAGTCTTTAGATAGTTATAAAATAATGTATTTACATAGTTTGAAATATTTCTAAAAAGTCTGAAAAAGGTTGAATTTAAATATCAAAACATATATTGATAAAATAATAACCAATAATGTAAGAAATGTTATGGTAATAATTTTCAGGCAAAGCGTTTTAATATTAGTAAATATTTTCAGTAGCACTTCACAGATATTGGGTAAAACATTCTGTAGACATAGCAAATATGTTTTGTGTGTGCTGAGAGGAGCCGAAAAACAACACAAAAAGAACTCATATTCACCCACTCTGAGGTGTGTTTTATGGTTAGGATAATGTAAAAGAAAAGTTGTCCTTGAATATTGTTCTTAACTGAAGTTAAAGGTCAAACTAGTGAAATTGTCCAATCAGATCCCTCATTTTCAATCAAGCTGCAGAGTGATGCCTTACAGCTTTACAAAGGTTTAAGTAGCCGACTCACGGCTCCCTATTGGCTGAGGCAGTCACATGGCAATCTCAGCCTATCACATGGCAAACACGGAACAACAATTGGTGCATGATCTAAACACCCTCCATTACTGGAAGATAACAGAACATCGGACAATATTGTTGGATGTAGGTGGATATTGGATCTCCTTGATGGCACCTATGGGAGAGGTTAAATAATTTAAAGCAAAAAATGAATAAGTAACCATATAATTGTTTTGAATGCCCTAGATTAATGGACTATGATACATAAACCTGGTATGTTGTTAGTTTCACAGGTCTCATCAATAAATCTGTAAATGAAATGAATCACATTTGATCTGGATTAACCGAAGCTCCAGTGTCCTCTTATACTGGTTGATACAGTTGCAGAAACAAACTTATAGGAAGGATTAAGTAAAGTGAGCAGTCACCAATCTTTCAGTGCGTTTCTTTCTCTCTTTCACTATCCGTAACTAAAATTTCGTTTCCTATATTAGGAATTTTTAAAACTTCCTTTGAAAAGACACTGGGCAAATTTGCCTGCTTCACTATACTATTCTAAATAACTCTTCCTATTTTCGATATTTCAGTCACTGATTTTTCATATCATAGATTCAACTATTTTTGTATTGTTCAAATAGTGCAGATATTTTGGAGAGCTGCATAATTTATGAAAGTTACTACTGAATAAATCTTTATGAAGATATATGATACGTAGCATATTGTTTGATTTATCTATTTAGTTAAATGTTCCAGTGCAAACTCTGTCTTTTATTAATTTATATGAATATGCTTTTTGTCTTTATAGATCATATGTACATGTATATGCGCATGCATTCATACCTATATATATATATATATATATATATATATATATATATATATATATATATATATATATATATATATATATATATATATATATATATATATATATATAGCTACGTACAAGAAAATTTCAACAATGTATGTTAGAATTTCAGCAACAATTTCTTGTCACAGCATAATCCTTTTTGTAATATGCATGTCGTTTACAATGTACGTGTAGATGGAGCCAGTAGTGCAAGAGGGCAATGAGAATTATGTGCACCATATGACAGTATACAAGTGCTCTAAATCCACGAACGAATCCAGTCATGACATGAGTGCACCTTGTCCGAACGTAGACACGCGATCATGTACGATGTTGGAGTATGTATGGGCAATTGGTGGAGAGGTGAGTAGTTTTCTCTTCTCTGTGACTTTCTAGTTACTATTCTCCTGCTTGACTGACTTGCGTGACACCAATGGCGTCGGGTGAATGTCACACTGCGCCTCATTTCCAACCGGGGTGTAGCAAAATTAAAATAAAACATCTCAATATGTGTGCTTTCCAAATAATTTCATTTCCTACTAAGTGGTAAAGCAGCTGCACCATTATTATTATTATTATTATTATTATTATTATCATTATTATTATTATTATAATTATTATTATTATTATTAGTAGTAGTAGTAGTAGTAGTAGTAGTAGTAGTAGTAGTAGTAGTAGAAGTAGTATTAATAATAATAATAATAATAATAATAATAATAATAATAATAATAATAGAAGCGGAAACATAGGCTCTGGTTGCAGTTTAGAAGCTGTTTTGTAGTTTCTAAAACTTTCATGTATGTAAAGTTTATTTTGGCTTTGTTTCAGGGCCTGTATTTACCTGCTCATACAGGTATGCCATTTGGTGGAGAAGATCAACCGGGATTGTTTGTGATGGAAGTGCATTACGATAATCAGATGGAAACTCCAGGTGATACCATGCCTTACTTAGATGGCTTCGAAAATGAAAATGTTCATGCTTCATTTGATATTTATGAAATGCATTCTTTAAGTCCTTGGCCTCGTTGTCATGGTGACTATGCCAAAGCTATTCCGTGCATCCCGGTGTGACCTCTGTCATCTCTCCCCTCTGCACAGGGTCATGTTGCATGGACCAAGAGCCCAGGCACTTTTATTTAACCGTCTGAGGCCAAAAGATTAGAGGAGAATCCAGTTATACTAGAAATAAAGTGCATGGGTACAAAACCAACGTGCACGCATTTTCCCACGTTTTGCAGGGGTAACGCGTTACCCATGAAAAACATGGGAAAACTTTGTTTTGTACCCATTTACTTTATTTCTAGTATAACTGGATTCTCCTCTAAAAATTGCACGAAATAGTATGACAGTTACTCTAACTCTAACTTAATCCTCCCTGCGTCCATTGCGATTGCTATCATAAAGTTTAAATATCAGAGAATGGCTTAATTTAAATTTTGCTCCACTAAGAAAGTAAAATGTTAACAAATAACAAGCAAATGAATTCATTGTCAAATGAGATTGTTAATGGTGGGAAATGATCTCTAACCCTACAGACAAACTTACGCCGGAATTTGACATATGGTTTCAGGTATAATTGACAGCTCTGGGCTTCGCTTCACCATGACTCCTACCATTCGCACATATGATGTGGGTACTCTGTATGTGGGTGGCGATACATCACCTAACTTAGTCGTACCCCCAGAGTACGATTCTCTCCGTGTGCGCCGTATATGCTCAAGCTCTTGTTTATCACAGGTGAGCTAGACAATGCCATTTACCATGTGACACAATATACACATTACATGCTGATGACAGACTCAAAATAACACACCAAGTTTAGCAATGTTAACCCCTTTCTAGCAACTGGTATCCAATTCCTATGGTATATTGGTGTGTCAACCATTAGTTGTTTTTTTTCAACTTAGCTGCTCAAGCAGACCTGGATAGGACGACAGTTTCTATTTAAGAGTGTTTTACTTCAAGTGTCACTTTCTTGATCAATAAAGAGTACATTTGATTTGTAAATACCATGCATGTATGCATGTAATTACGAAATTAGGTCAACAAGAGACAGCATATCCGTTGTTAACCTACTTTCTTAGGTAAAGTTTCCAGCAAAGTTCGAACTATCTTGCAGGAACTCCACATATTGCATCAAGTTGCCCTAGCCTAGTATATATAGCAACCAGTGGTACTATTCAGGTCAGCTCAAGCAGTTAAGTAATAGAAAACTTATATTTGAAACACCAAGACCACTGGGATTAGATAACAATTGTTAGAAAGAGGAAAAGTGTCCTAAACTAGATAGTTGTTATTTTGAGTGTCACCAGCATCACAGCCTTAAATAACACTTAAAGCTCCAGGTAATATGTATCATTGGTGACTCTTATCATGCATATATATATATATATATATATATATATATATATATATATATATATATATATATATATATATATATATATATATATATATATATATACTTGCATATATATTATTTTTAGCACATTCCGGATGAGGGGATCAAGGTTTTTGCCAGTATGCTCCACGCCCACTTCCTCGGTGTGGACCTACAATTATTTCACTTTCGCAATGGGGAACAACTGCTGGACAGTGACCTTGGGACTGACCACAGCTACGATTACAATTACCAGGAATACAGAGTCTTCGATGAAATAACTGTACTGAAGGTGAGGTTGAAGGTAGTCTTTGATAGATAGAAAGATCATGACGATTGTACTTCCTTTTTCTTTATTTTTCAAACTATATCAAACATGTCTACCATACGCATGCGCACTTACTAACGCACAGAGACACATATGACTGCATGTGTCTATAATTACATGTACCTTAGGTTACTGAATGCGTGTACCTAGCTACACTTTCCTGGAGTCAATATTCATCCTACAAAGGAGGTAATATTTACACACAAGGTCGTTGCGTGTTATAAAATAAGGATAATTGATATTGATGTTGATCACAACAATTTGTCATGAAAGCGTTTAAGGGCAAACCATTGAAACTAATGGTACAATATTACATGTTTTCTTTTAATTAGAAAGATATGATATTACTTAACCTTTTATCTAAGGTAGGAAGTTGTTTTTAAAGTGATATGCTGCAGAAGATTGATACAAATATGCCAAATAAACAAGACTACTCTAACATTCCCAATTAGTTATTCTTGCTCGTTGATTTTCAGAATGATACCATCGTGCTGGACTGTATTTTCAATTCTAGCACTAAAAGTGGAATAACGTTTGTAAGTATTTGGTAAATGTTCCAAGTCGCAATACAGTATTTATCTCTGCACACACACACACACACACACATACATATATATATATATATATATATATATATATATATATATATATATATATATATATATATATATACATATATATATATATATATATATATATACATATATATATATATATATATACATATATATATATATATACATATATATATATATATATATATATATATATATATATATATATATATATATATATATATATATACATATTTATATAAGCTGTATTGTGAACTTCCTTCAATTCACCTCTCAGAATTTTATATTAACCTCTCAGAATCCGATATTGACCTCCAAGTATTCTTATATTAACCTGCTGCTTTTTATGGTAGGTAGAGTTGCATCAGATAATTATGCCCATGATGCAATTTCCAATTCTCCGTACCCCCTAATTGCATGATGCATTCACCAATTCTCACAAGCATTGCAAGATGGCTGCCCCATCCTGCAACATATCTCGCAATCAGAGGGCTGTATTACCCGAGGTGCCGCTGAGGGTGATACAGCCCTCTGATTGCAAGATATTAGTTGTATCATACTCCAAAACAGTTGATAACTAATATTATCAACTGTTTAAGAGTATGATACAACTTAATTTCGCAATCAGAGGGCTGTATCACCCGAGGCGCATTTACAAATTTATCTCATGATTGCCCCCTCAAACTCTGCAAAGGTAATAAAATGAACAAACTCACCTTGAATACTTGGAATACTACAGTAAAAAGAAAAGAGCACCCTGAGGATGATATGATGCAAAATAAATTAAGACAAATATTAATGGCATCCATTGAACACGCCAACTCAATTATCTCTGACTAGAGTTACACAAACACTTCTCACTTTAAAATACTGTCTGTATAGCCCTGAGGTACTTCTGAATGAACATAGTGTTTATCGAACACCTCTGCATTACGCCACCTTCCAACATGTCTAGCGATATCAGACTTCAAAGCACTGTTGATAGCACATGTGGCTGCCGTCGGCCTGAAACACTTAGCAGAAAATCCCTTGTTTTAGTTTACTGGACACTGAATTTGCACCAATTGCCTTGTAAGGGCTACGTAAAGATAGAAATACTGGATAACCAGGCACACGCTCTCTCTCATCACTAGTACGCTCCATATAAGTAGGAAGGTGGCAGGGTGACTCGAAACCTATCTCTACTGTAATCATTTTTAATACCATGAAAGGTCAATGGTAATCGCCCGTCTTCCTCAAAGTGCACCTGGTCTGACCCAAATGTTCCACCATCAATGTCTCTGGAACCAAGTAGTGGGCATGTGGCACAATGTCTGATTGATGCAGCATGAAGGCCAAAGCTAGCAAACATATCACCTTTAGGCGTATGCACTTTACAGACAAATTTTCATTGACTTCCGAACTCTTGAACAACTGCAAAATACGGTTTAATAGGAATAATAGTCATTTTCATCATAGGCTTCATAGTAGCTGACTTAACCAAACCATCCACCAACATTGACACAGTCCTAGATTGCGCAGCATTTTCCACCGCTAGAGCCTTAAACAGACAGCCCAAAGCTGTCACACCAAAGAAACCTGAGATTTCAGTCGCTCCAATCCATCGTCAATTTCACAAAAAAAATCCACTAACAAATGGTCTTTGTTACAGGGAAACTACACAGCCTGTCTATGACAGCACTCTGCATAACGTTGAATTTGTCTGTTATATTGTGCCAACATTGACTTAGCCCACCGTAGCAGGAATTGTTCTATGGCATGCTTTGACCATCCCTCTCTGGACAGTCTAATCCTCCATAAATCCTCCAAGCATTTACTTTCCAATGACGATTTTTCAGTGGGTCGGTCAAATCCCCCATTCGGAGCATCAGTTCTGGGATAATGGGTATTCTTATTGGGGATGATATCTGTAACTGGCACAATCTGGAAAACCACACCTGACCTGGCCATTTTGGAGCTATGACAGTAGCGTAGGCTCTTTGGGATATCACTACATCCAACACTCTGTTGAACAGATGGAAAGGGGGGTTGACATAGTTGTTTTCGCAGGCCCAATATGTCTGCGACAACGCATCGACTCCCCTGGTTGC
Organism: Maea johnstoni; assembly: GCA_963942565.1. Taxonomy (NCBI): domain Eukaryota; kingdom Metazoa; phylum Annelida; class Polychaeta; order Spionida; family Magelonidae; genus Maea; species Maea johnstoni. The sequence continues at coordinate 27,537,169 of OZ012689.1, read as the reverse complement.
TGGGTCCAGACACCTGCTGTTGTAATATGGGAGCTGCGTCGTGCTAATGAAAGGTCCTCTATGACATACTCATTCAACATCAAAACATCCGACCATGGACATCTGGTTGATAACAAATTATATAGACTTCTAATATGCAATTCATCTGGTTGCACTGCTTTGGACATAGCAATAATCTGACCGGCCACCTTAGCCAACAACCGCACATGTATGCACCCCAATCTCAAACACCTTCTGATGTCTCTCTTATTCTTGGGTATAGACAACAAAGGCCTATTATCAGTGCCCCTATATTCTAAAATAAAACCAATGTATTCTCTCCTGGAGGAGGTTCTAAATAAGATTTATCATAATTAATCAAAAAACCTAATTCAATAAAAGTGTCTAAGACAAAATCCCTATAGTCAACAATACACCCAGGTTTAGCAGAAACCAGTCCGTCATCAACAAAAACACACAGCTTAATACCTTGGCTCCTGACAAAACACATCACTGGATGGATAACTTTGTTGAAAAAATATGGGCTACAGCTGAGGCCAAATGGCAGTACTCACCAAACATAAAATTGACCCTGAAACTCAAAGCCAAGGATTTTTTAAGAATTCACATGCACAGGAACATGAAAAAATCCACTTTTTAAGTCAAATGTAACCAATTCAACACCCGCTTGAACCTGCTCTGTAACCGTATTAATACTCTCTTGTTGAAAGTGTGGTGCCTCCACAAAGTTATTAAGATGACTGAGGTCAGCCACTATCCGATATTTATCACCAATGTTCTTAGGAACACATTTAATAGGTGGACATGAATTGACAGGCCTTATAGCATATGTAGCACATAGAACTTTGATTTCATTTACCAAAAAGTTGTTTTCCTTTCTACAAAATACTGAATAATTTTCCTAGTAAAACGATGGGGGTGTGATATTGTCACAGAACGGAATGCTAACACCATCTGTCAACCATTTCTGAACCACACTGGGAGCCTCAAACTTCCGCCATGTGTCTAGTTTATTGGCTAAACGCTCATTTATTAGACACATGCATCACTAATTCTGTGGATCATTCATTTGATCCCAATTAAATCTGTTTGGGGGAAAGCGTCCTTGAGCTTGACCGTATACATATTAGCAAAAGAGTCCTGCTGGGAGAAACGTCTTCTCGACGAACCACGTCCAAATTGCTGATATCCACCTCTACCTCTGCCTCTTGGCTGCCTGTCCATCTGGTTACATAGGAGCAATGACGCCCTGAGCGCCTCCACATCTACGTCACATTTCTTGAATCCTTTATATAGTCTTTCTATGCCGTCACTGTAAATGCTTGTGACTAGGGCCAATGACTGCTCCTCTTGCAAATATCTGACCTGGGCCTCTGCAATGGTGGAAAGGTCTTGCAGATCAGCCTCAGAAATGTTATCGGCCTGCAGAGTAGACAAAAGTTTTAGAGTAGTCTATGCATAACTGGTGCATCTAGATATAACATTGACACGGCCCTGATGTCGTTGCTGTATTCCTTGGTGTGTATCATCTACCTTTAGCTCACTTGGCAGCTTAACACGCTGCAGGGTATCCCTGATAACTTGGAATTCCTCCTGAGCACTATTCCTGGTAGCGGCAGTGGCGCTGGTGTGTGTAGTACCAACACAAGCAGACCATGGTCTCTGTGAACCAAGTCTACCAATATTATCCATAGGGTACATATCTGTTCCTTGAGCACGACTTCTGTTAGGTATCTGATGAGTAGATGCCAAGACCTGTCACGTTCAGACATGTGGTCATTTTGGCCATGTGGTGGGGCAGCATTTCTACACAATTATTCAGCCTGCCCAATCCTTGAATCTATATGAGATACCTTCTCTGTTAGTACTTCATTGCGAAGCTTCACTTCGCTGACAAGTTTTGTCAGACTGTCCAACTTTTGAGCTTTATCTTGCTCCTCCATCCTGCTGGCGGGACGGTCGCCATGCAAAAGACAATAGTGGCACCATCTAATGATAGATGTCGCAACTACAACCAATGACGTTGATGTAGTGACATCGCATACTCCAAGGAATTAGGACGTTCTGGCACAATCACATCCCCTGTTATGGGGAGATTGTATCAACGCATTAGGAATGGTGAAGTAGCAACTATAAGCATATAGGTATACACACCGCACACCGCTCCCCCCCCCCCCCCCCCACACACACACACACACACACACACATATATATATATATATATATATATATATATATATATATATATATATATATATATATATATATATATATATATATATATATATAATGTGTGTGTGTGTGTGTGTGTGTGTGCGTGTGGGTGTATTTATGATTTCCCATGGTCAACCTATGATTCTTTACCCAGTCTTATACGCTTAAATATTTAGAAAACATTCAAATGATCAGATAAGAGATACAATACAAGTCTTACCTTTTCCATTATTTTCCAAAATATATTCTTTATTCCCTCATTAGTGTCCATGTATTAGATTCATACATAAGAAATGTATATGTATTCCGTCTATGTAGGGTGGACTTCCCACAACTGATGAGATGTGCATTGCTTATCTGGTCTACTACCCTAAGATGGACATCACGCATTGTGCATCGTACGTTCTCCCCCAATATCTAGTCCATACTGTTGGAGAGGATGTGGAGTTGAAGTGAGTATTATCAAACTGTGATCTGTTTATGTGATAAGTATGGTACTTTTATTTCTCATAAGTCTGGATCCTATCACTATGAGATGGCGAATCAGGCACAGATTTCACCTGGCTTAGAATAGTACAAAGCCCTCGTTCAGTTGTAAAGGTGACTTGCAGAGACCTACAGAAAACACATTTGTATAACGGACTTGCCAACTAGCTATAATGTATCCGGGGGGAATTAAACTGAGATTGCATGTTTGTGACTCTGGCGTCATTTATTATACATCCTGGTGGGTCCTATACTAAAATATGAAGCACCCAGGTTCAGTGGAAAAGCTAAGTGTGAGGAAAGGGTCTAGAAGGAACTCTATTGATTTCACCTTTTTTCACTGCTGCTATGTAACAGACGTTTACACAGTTTACAATTTGGGTTTGCAGAGTTGAGTGATTTTATATGTGTGGGTATTAACTTTGGATGTAGGACTGGAAGACAAGAAGGGGAAGACAAAATTAAATGCAAGAAGCCAGACTATTAGTGTGTGGGTATGGATTGCAAATGAAAACAAAAGGTCCACGGTGACAGGTGGCTTGGAAGAATATTTATCATCAGCTTCACTCTGATACTCTGATTGGTCAATAGCTGTGGTGTACTGGACTTTATTGGGATCCTAGCATTGCTTTCATTAATTGTCAATGTTACTATCCCAATAAGTGTTTTATCCCCATTGTAAATTTTTTATCAAAAAAAAAAAATGAATTTTTTTTTAAAAAACAGAAAATAAAAATCTGAAAAAAAAAAAAAAAAAAATTTTAAATTTAAAAAAGAATTTAACAAAAAACATTTTTGAATTTCTTTTAAATTTAATAAATAAAAATAAAAAAACAAATAGATAAAAAATTTTATTTTTTTTTAAATTTGATTTTTTTTTTAAAATTATTATTATTTTTTTTTATTAAAAAAACAACATAATAAATTCGTTATCCTCCTTGTAAAAAAGGGATACTATTAGTTATCCTCCTTGTAAAAAAGGGATACGGCCTGGTATCTGCGTGAAGCCAGCCGTATCGCACGAGGCCGGAGGCCGAGTGCGATACGACTGGCTGAACGCAGATACCAGGCCGTATCCCTTTTTTACAAGGAGGATAACGAATTTATCATCAGCTCCCCCCCTACTATCCCCCCCCCCCCCCCCCCCGCAAGCCTCCCAACATACTTGTATTGTTGCCAATGGGCAAATTTCACAATGGGACCTAATGGGTAAAATTAACATTATGCAGAGTGGAGACAAAACGTACGTTCATCTATACACAACTTAGTGCTCCAAAGGGATTTGCCAAGTTTGGATGGCAAATTCGAGCGATTGGTCACAAAGAAAATGAACAAAGCGGTTGCCAGACTCGAGTCTGACAGGCTATGTAGCAACGGAGATTTTCGTCAGACCTGACCTGCAATTATTTCTCATATGTATGAACAACATACCAACCTAAATCCATGTTAATTACTTTCTGCCATCTTTATTTCCATGTATACACCATGTTGGCAGACTAACATGCGCAAATAGTGTTTTAAACGGCAAAAGAATCGAGTCAGGCGGCGGTGTGAAGAGGAATGTCCGCCATTTTCTTTTTCGTCGTCAAGGTTTCAAAACGAGGCTGTGACCTGTAAAACTTGAGGTCAACCCCATAGTTGCCATGGCGAAGTGGGATAAAACATTGAGAGTGGGGATAAAACACTTATCCGGATCCTAACATTGCCATTTAATGAGAAGCAATGAAATACAATCCAGTACCCAACAGCAATTGACCAATCAGCTGCGAGTATCACAGTGGAGCTGATGATAAAGCCTGGTATCTGCGTTCAGCAAGCCGTATTGCACTCGGCCTCCGGCCTCGTGCGATACGGCTGGCTTCACGCAGATACCAGGCCGTATCCCTTTTTTACAAGGAGGATAACTTATAGTATTCTCTGTAAGTCCTTAGTGAGGTGATCCAACGAGAACAGTGCAGTAATCAATCCAAATCACCACGGAATAGTTAATTGTTGTGGTTTCAGGAGAGAAATTGATTTTTAATCCTTAATTCCAAGTCCCGTCAAAACTGGAAATCAACCAAACCCCCTAAATGCAAAGAAATAAGAATATCTCATCCATTTCTGTTTTGTTTAATGCCCCAGTGATTCATATGTTTATGATAAGTTTGGAATAAAGTTAACCTAAAGTAGCCCATTAGGTTAGATATCTGTTAAATGCAAGTAAAGCAACTCCCATCACCAGTCTCCCAGCGCGACTCAGTTGATTATTGCCATTCAATAATCCAGTGCCAAAGGTATGGTGGAGAAGCCAGACTGGTTGGCGAATAGAAGGTGGACAGATGTACTTGAGAAGGAAGTGGACTGGAAGCAATCATCAAAGCGACAAACATTTCAGGACCTGGTGCTCACGTCTGACCAAGTTTCATTATGCTTTGAACTGAGTTGGAGGGACCCAATGGTGAGTATGTAGGTAGCCTCTAATACTAAGATTTCAGTGAGTACTGTACAATTTCTCTGTCACATTGACAAATCCAAACACAAGTGATAACGAATTCTACCTTCCGTGTTCATTTCTCTCGAATTCTCTCATTCACTTAATTTCTTGGGAGTAAGGGTCCAGAGTTCAATCCCTTAGTTCAATCTATTAGCATTCAATTCCTCTATAGACTGAAGCAATTACTGAAAACCTTCATTTCTTACTCTTAATCGTCTATCGCCCAATGAGAGATTACTTTGAAGAGTATAATATCCATTTTATATCCTCTTTCATGCCATCTGTGTCGTCTGCATATATATGAAAAGCTCTTTTTTTTATGTCTGAGCCACCCTTAAAAAGGTGGGTGGCTAAACCTTTAAAAATGAAAAAAACTTTCTTGTTCATTTAAACGGAGACACCGTTGCGTTTCCTTCGAAAACAGTATGTAACGAGTTGTGTCGAATATTTTGGAATGTTCAAAATATTCAACATGAATTTCCATTCAGTATGACTCATATACTCCTATGTTTCCAATTAGTCACGCATATACATGTGATTTGTGTTGATTCCTATTAGTTCCCTCTGACAGTCACAAATGTAGAACCAAAGTCAATAGCTAACATTTTGAGGAATTATGTTCGTGTTGGCTTTTCCCTGAGTCATGATAGAAGTTGTGTAGCTGCATTGTTGGAGTTGTGTTGATTCTCGCTGGTTCTTATATGTTCCTGTACATTCTCACTCATATTCGTATTGCATTCTCATTCTTGCTCATTCTTGTTTTTGGATTCTCATTTAAATGTGTATAAAGCAGAATGTAGACTAAGACCAAAACAGTGTGACCGATATCATCACAAAATGGGGGAGAAGAACATGAATTTCAACTGTTCCACATTTTGTCTGGATTTGTGAATGTGTGAGAGTACCTTAGCAATGAAAGTTTTAACCTGTGCTGCAAGTCTTAACCTACCCTTCTTCAGCTTTTTAGTCTATATGAGTTGTTGAAAAATGCTTTCGAATAAGCGATTTTCAAAAAAAAAAATTGCAAGTATATCCACTTTGTCAAGTTTTTTAAATTGTGTTTCATATGGCGGACAAATACAAATGGTAGTCCCATTGTGATGAAACATGCAATTCATCCTCATCTGGACTTGTGGCCCAGAGGTTTTATGATCATTCGTCATAAAAATAGTGTTTGGCAAGGATATATATTGGTCACAGTTACTTAACTCACTACTTTCTTTAAGAAAAGGACTCCCAAATGTACAGCTTGCAACTATCCTTTGACAGTCAAAATAGTTTATGTGATCGTGTTGAGTTTATTGAATTCAGAACGAGACATATTACTGTAAATATATTTAAGAAACTCTTTGGGAAAGTTCCACAATCAGCATTTTATCTTATTGACTTGAGATTGGTCTGTTTTACCGATTGTGACACATTCTGAGAATTTAGTTTCTTTTGAAACCATGCGCGAACTATTTATTATCTGATATTATACTGATCATCATTTTGTCAGCATTTCTATCTATCTATTACTTTGTTAATGCTTTCTACAATAGCAAAGGACCCCTATTTTATGCATTTCTTGACACTAAATGGCTTTTGTGTGACTGCAGTCATTCAATTTACCCCTTCATGACAAGCCCTCACTCATTATTATTGCATTGTACAGAAGGGGTTAAAGACATATGGGAATTGTTAAACATTGAATGATGGCATTAACGTTAATTTCTAGGTCAGCAAAGATAACTTTAAAAAATAGTGCTGCTTCACATGTCTTCATAGCTGTGTTGTTGGTTTTCCCCAAAATCATAAATACAGTGATTCTTACTAACATTACTTCATATAAGTTACCTTCTTTGTATATACGTGTTGACACCGACTTGAGATAAGACGATGCCCCCTATCTATTATAAATAAGTACATGTATGAATCATATGGAGGAGATTAACTTGATCTATGTGACATAATGAAACACTTACATTTGAAGCTGGCTAATCAGAGTGTATATGGCTTTATTGATATGTTAGGCAAGTGATTGATTAAATAAAGAGTTAATCGATCACCCTTTGCGATGCTTAATGACCTCTAAGTATATGTACCTACTTTTTTTCTTATAACAACAAAGACTCCCTATGTATTTCCAGGACCGTTATATTCTTCCAGCAATGAATGTAACAAGGAAGTCAATTGGCTCTCAGGAATGTGGTTCCTTTAACGCTGGCTCCCAAATGGCAATCAAGTACTGGACCCTATTCGTCTCAACATTGTTCATTCTAGTGACAATGTGTCAAGTTTAACTTTCGAATTAATTTGCAAAAGGAAATATCTTGGAGTTTTCATGAACAAGACTCTGAGGACACTTAGTATACCTGATTTCATTTCTGTGTGCATATTTTCAGTGTTTCTTGATTTCGGCAATTTGGCTATCAATATACCAAAACTCAGCGACAACGTACTTGTATTTGATAATAATTGCACATCACGCATCTTTTACAGGATCAAAATTAAGTAATATCTAGACTTAAAAAATAACTTCTCTCTTTGAATTTTTAACCTTATCATGATTAATGACGGTTAGTAAGTTATAATGTGTTTTTCATTCATGGACGTAACCTATCATTTATTGCATGCGCTAGGTATTTTAATCTTATGCTGTTTTTTATCATGGTATCATTGTTTAGATACTTTAAAAAAAGATTAGCAACAAACTATTTGTCTATGTAAGAAGAAAAACAGCATCATCCCCTGTTTCCAATCTATTTAGGAATGACATTCAGTTTTGACTCCATCATGGTTGTAGAACTAAGAAAGGGTAAACTTTCATGTGCTGATTATGATGAGTATTGAATTTAAAAAACCTTCTTTCATTAATTGAATAGATGATGGCTGAATTCGTTCAGAAAGGACATTTCTAATATCTAACATATTCACATATCGGTAATTTGTTCAATATCGATTACCCCTCTCAGAAGTTTTGTGTTCAATCGTATGTGTATGGAGACTGTTACGTTGGAGAGTTCTCGTTCTCTCTGGCCTTTGTCTGTTTCCATATCTCTGCTCCAGATTAGCTGGAATCTCACAGCACAATCCTAGGACTAATCCTGACTCCAAATAGTAAAACTGCACATGCCCGAAATAAACTGAATGACCTTACTCTATACCGTGGTATATGCGCTACGTATTTAGTTTCACGCTTTTGACGATGCATTGGGTTACGTGTATGTCTGAAAGATGTCTGCGAACGTGGGGTTATATAGTGCTTAATGAAATACCATTATGCAATAAAAATGCAAACTATATTACAATTGAATCGAGTGCGTCCTGATTTATCCCTTCAACAAAGTCTTTCCTTCAACAAAAAAATGAAATGCGTCTATAAATAAGACCTACTTCAATGCATGCTTTTATTTTCATAGAACTAATTGCATCGGGATTATTTAATCAAAGTATTTAGAAATATGGATCATTACAAAAAAAACTTTTAGATGTTCCTGTAGGTATAGATATACCTTTATCCCGTGAATGTGTTTCCTCACATCTTTGAAGAATTCAAGAAGATTAAGTATACACCAAGCAAATCGGGCAACATTTGAAATGTATTAAGATGAAGTAGTTCAAACCTGAGGCAGTGGTATCATAGGACCACTTTTCTACATCCTGTCCAACATCCAATATAGAAATGTGGTGTAAAATTGTCATTTAGAAATATATTAGGACTGTCCATATTTGGATCCCTGCAGGGCGCACAACCAATCGTCTTGCTCAATGGTGCGAACCTCCCGAAGAACCCTAAGCTGGTGGGCACCAAGGTCGCCATATAAAAGAAGGGGGTTGTGTCGATTTATCTATGGATACAATGCATCTGGGAGATATCTTGGTACTCTATGGATTTGAAGACTATACTCTTACATTATTTTCTATTGCCAAAATATTTCCAATAAAATTGTGCTTGCTAATTCGCGATGATTTTAGCCTGTTTCCTGATGGAGGATTGAGCCACTCCTACTAAAAGATTAGAAGAAGAAGTACAGAAGAAGGACATGCATTTCTACAAATCTATCGTATGCATTGGGAATCCACGCCATGGGGTCAGGTGCTGCAACCTAAAACGAAACCTTTCATCTTTGTTCTTCTCCCAGTGGCACTACAAATGAAGTAGTATACTTAATATATGATCATGTTACACTTTTGTTCTTGATACTTTCAACAACGGATCAATCTTACTAAATGTCAGTGCTGTGACTTGATGATGATATACATTTTTACCATTGTTTCTGATGTGAGTACTTGAGTACACTCAACTCCTTACTTGTCAGAGGAAGATATAATGCCCCATCCCCCCCCCCCCCCCCCCCCCCCCACACACACACAAATATGGTAATTTGCGACAAGAAACATGCTTGAGATGACCCTTGAAGAGGATATATGGTGGTTTTAAAGCGATTACGGACCCTCTGATTGAGTTATATATCACTGATACAGCATTGAGAGATACATATACAGTGTCACAGCACCCAGGAGGTCATGGTGGCCCATTTCCCTAATCTAACGATATGTGTTGGGCAAAAAAGGTAAGTATTTTTAAAAAATGAAATGGAAAAGGATGTAAAAGAGTGATAACGTGTGCAACATTAGCCCAGGTAGATCTTACTATATTAACCTATCTACCCCCCCCCCCCCCCCAAAAAAAAACATATGGGAAACCTTAAAGATTAGTGCGCCTATGTGCAACAAACGTTTATACTCCATCGTATATTTCTAAATAGTGTTGTATGGACCCATGACTAATATTTTGTGTACTTTATTATAAGAATAAGCTATGTACATTGGCCTTTGTGCATGCCCTATGCATTGGCATTCAAAATAAAGATATCTGACACAGTTAAGTTATAAAATTATGCTGCTGCGAAGCATGTTTAGGAATGGGGCTTTTTAGCCTCACCAGAACTGATCACCTTAAGTATTTCACACTGACCAAAATAGAAGGGTATTTTCCGGATTAGTTTCGGTGAAAAAGCTTAGTGCGAGGGAATGGTGAAGGAGGGACACCAGTGGTGTCACTGTTTTTCACTGCTCTTAACTAAGAGAAGTTTATACAGTCTAAATACTAGTAGTTTTTTTTTAGAGTTGAGTGATTATATATGTGTAGGGGGTTAACTTGGCTGTAGGAATGGAAGACGAGAAGTGAAGGACAGAATGGAATGGAGAAGGCATGACTGACAACTAATGTGAGGGATATGGATAGCATAGGACGACTAAAGGCCTAGTAGTGACAAGTGACTTTGAATAATAGATATCCTCTTTAGGTTCTCCTTGGAGAGTTGATGGAACAAGACAAGTGTGGATATCGATCCAAGTATTCATAGAATAGTTACTAGTAATGTTGTGGTTTCAAACTGAAAATTGATTTTATGTTTATACCCAATGCAAAGTTCTGTCAAAATTGGAAATCAACCAAACTTCCTAAATGCAGAGAAATGAAAATTATCTTCTGGTGTTTGATATTCTATCTAACAGGATTACCGGCCAGCCTCAAATGACTACACAAGACGATATCATAAAAGATGTTGCAAATCCATTGTGTTTGATCTAATGCCCCAGTGATCTATATGATTTATGATAGGTTGGGAATAAAGTTTAAAATGTAAAATGCAAGTTATCTGATTTAAAGCAACTCCAACCACTAGTCTCCCAGCCTTTCTCAATTAATCATTGCCATCACATAATCCAGTGCCCAAGGTGTAGTGGAGAAGCCAGGTTGGTTGGCCAATAGGACGTCGACTGATGTATTTGAGGAAGTAGACCGGAAGCAATCTTCAAAGTAAAAAACATTTCAGGACCTGATTATCACGCCTGACCAGCTTGCAATATGCATTGAAACAGATTCAAATTGGAAGTGGCCATGAACGAGTATGTAAAGAGCCTGCTATACGAAGAGTATTCAGTTTCTCTATCACATTCAAAAATCCAAAAACAAGTGATAACGAATTCTACTTTTTTGTGTTAATTTCTCATAAATTCTCTTCTTCACTCTCTTTCTTGGAGAGCGCGGGCTCCAGAGTTCAATCTCAAGCCGGGGCTAGTAAGCATTCGACTCCTCTATAGACCAAGGAAATCAATTAAAACTTCCATCACATTCAAAAATCCAAAAAGAAGTGATAACAAATTCTACTTGTTTATGTTAATTTCTCATAAATTCTCTTCTTCACTCTCTTTCTTGGAGAGCGTGGGCTCCAGAGCTTAATCTCAAACCGGGGCTAGCAGGCATTCGATTCCTCTATAGACCGAGGCAATCAATGAAAACTTTCATATCTTGCATTTTATCGTTAGTCGCCTTTAAAAATGAAAATAAGTCTTTCTTGTTCATTCACACAGAGACTTTGAAAACTATGTTAAGATTTGTGTCGAATATTTTGGAATGTTCAAAAACTTCAACATTTATTATCACTCCGTCTGACTCTTGGACTTGTGTTGTGTTATGAACGATTCACACTGATACTTGTTTTTTCTGTTAATTCCTACTGGCTACTATGGACAGTCATAAATGGAGGATCCAAAATAAGTTGACATTCAGGAAAAAATGGATTTTAGCAGTTCCAAGTTTGAGTTTGGATTCGTAAATGTGTGAGAGTATCTTGGCAATGATAGATTCAAACTGTACTGCAAAACATAACTTATCCTTCTTTAGTTGTTAAGTCTATTTTATCATAGACAAATGCTTTTGAATGAGCCATTAATTGTTCTATTACTGTGAGTAAAGCCACTATTTTTAGTGTGGTTGATTGTTTCCCATGGCGATTCAAAGAGCATATCAATGAACTTTTAAAATGCGAATGACAGTCCTAGTGAGATGAAGCTGTCAACAACAAATTACATATTATTCATTCTCAGATGGTTATATGACCTGCAGGTTTTAGATTCATTAAGCATGAGGAGAGTGTTTTAGCAAGGATACAAAATGCTTAACCTAACTTCACAGTCACTTAACTGACACCTTCCTTTTAAGAAGGAACCCTTTGAAATGTACAGTTTGTGGATGTCATTTGACTGTCAATCATATCATTTGACTGTGTTGATTTTATTGAATCCAGAAATAGACTAAAATGCCTTGAGAAAGCAGATCCCGAGATAGAATTTTAGCTTACGTTCATCAGATTGGCCTGTTTTACTGATTTCGGAACATTTAAGAAGTTAGTTTCTTTTGAAACAATACATAAACAATTTTTATCTGAAACTGTTCATTGTTTTGTGAGCATTTTTATTTATCTATTGCTTTATTAATGTTTCCACCATAGCAAAGGACCATTATCATATGTATGCCTTTGTGTGCATACAATCATTCATTTATTTGATAAATTGTGTAGATACTTAATTGATCATTAATAATTCTTATTTACCCCCTTCCTCTTGGCAAGCCCTCATTCATTAGTATTGCATGATACGTGGGGTGGAAGACATGGAAATTATGAAACATTAACAGCCTTACACTTCATTTCCAGGTGAGTCAAGATAACATAACAAAATATAACGTATCTTCTCGTGTCCTCAAAGCTTTGACTTGTTGGTTTTCCCCCCAATATAAGTTGATTGTATAATTCTTATTCACAGTACTTTATATAACGTTTAAGTTACCTTCCTTGTATGTACGTGTTGACACTGACTTGACATTAGCTGTTGCACCATAGATAGACAAGTGTAGGGGGGGGGGAAGCTGAAACAGGATATAGCAGAAATAAAGACACAATTTATGAAATGTGATGGGCCACTTGAAGAGTTGCATAGTAGAATAATCGAGGCAGAGTTGGGATTTCAAACATACAAAACCTAAATGAAGAAATAAACTCAATTAGGGATGTTATAGAACTAGTCATTATGGAAAGAGGCATGCAATGCCAGAAGAAACGATATAATTGTACATGGCCAGTCAGGATTCTCCAGAGACTCTACAGTTGCTGAGTCCATCTTCAAAAACCTATGTGAAAAGGAGGCGGAACTAGGTAGAGAATGGGCAGTTAGAGTGACAGTCAACAAATCACACCGCTTCCAAACGGAACAAGACTCCAACAAATGGCCCCTATTTATAAGTTTTGGGAGAGGGAGAGATAGAGACGAGTTCTATTATACCACATAACTGATAAAGGAATCTGAGAAACTTATACAACCAACCCTAAATTACTAAACCAGGATTAGGGAGAGCTCCTTGCAGACCATCAAAAAGGACCCGGATTATGGAAGAAGTTTAATAACAGTTTACTGTTAGACAAAGACTTTAAAACCTTAATCAAGAGGGAAATCAATACTTTTAAGCAGGTTTTGTTCTGCTACCCCATATAACCCTGGCTACGTTGTCTACATATCATCCCGATTTGAAATTATGATAAGTCAAACCTTGTTTTCGGAGACCCTTCTGGTTACCTTAAGAGGCACAATTATTACTTTCCCATGGAAGAAATTAGACTAAGAAAGAAAACAAGTGAAAAACTAACGGCAAATGAATTGAGGAATTAGATGATAAACTAGCCACAGGTAAAGGAACACTATCTTATATCCTAAGCTTAAAGTTACTAAATGCCTAGCTAATTGAGTTAATAAACCAAGAAGTAGAGTGAAAGTGAAAAAATACCCCTAAAGCACTGATTTCAGGTCAAAATAGCATTATTATCTAAAAATAGCTGACCTTTGCCAGTAAAAAATACCCCTTCTTTTATCAAAACACTGACGTTGTTTGAATGGGAACGCGTATTTTAACTTAAGATTTTATAATCGTCTGCCTGTTTAGCGGCTGCAGACTCGGAAACACAGTTATCTTGCGAGTCACTCCGCGTCAGAGCCAGGGATATTTCGTGGATTGTAAGGGGATTTTCACCCCCATACTTCCCACCTGGGTACAAAAAAGTACCCATCTTTTACAAATCGTGGACATACGGAGTTCTTAAAAAAGACCCCTTCCTCCGCGAAATACTTAACACGGGTGCGCCTCACCCCCCCCCCCCCCCCCCCCCCTTTGAACCTCAGTTTGAACAAAATAAAAGAAATAGGTATATTATTACATTCTTGGAACCACAGAAACCTAACTCCTGTGGGATGAAAACTGTAATAAAAAGATTAGCTCTATAACGCACCTTTTTAGATGGTATGTTTACAAAGTCAATAAAAATACTTTATACAAGAGTCTTTAAAAAGGGAGGACTGAATATGGTGAACATAACAGTCTTTTGTAGAATTTGACTTCGGTCTGAAACTTACATGGGTAAGTTTACTTATCCATACAAACCGAGAATGGGAGATTTTTGCGAGTGCTTATAAGATAGACAGTCCTGTTCTCACGGATATTGACTACCACTTAAAATGGAACACACCAAATGCAAGAGGCCCTTCTGGCGTGATATTACTAAAGCTTACAGAAGTTGGTATGCAATCGTTAAAGAAAAGCATATCCCATGAACATGAACAATGTATATGGGGAAGCCAAAATATCAAAATCCAAATTAACTACAGATGGTGAGCATGAAACATTGCGTATATACAAGATTTGTTTAAAAGCAATGGTAAAACCTGACTTTTAAGAATCAAACACAAATTTAAATATTAAGGTTTGATCTAGAAGCAATTACAATTGGCACTAAAAAAATTGCATACAAGTTACTTTTATCATAGTGATTACAAAATATATGCTACACACCTATACATGTAGAAGTAAAGATACGAAAATTGGCATATTCGGTGTCAAAGAAACGATAAAGAAAGACATGAGAATAGAATGTGTATCAACAACTACAAAAACAGAAATAAACAATTCTATAGTAAATGTTCACAGATACATGTATTACTGGTATATTGACACACCATACATAGTATGTATTGTTTAAGGTGCCACTCGTACCAAGAGTATTACGGCAAATACCTTGCTTTTTGTTGTAATGAAATAAATGATGATTTTTCATCTTATTTCTTAACTGATGCCTTTTTGGCCCTTTTTGGCCGAGTTGGCCTGTCTGCCCCATTTGGCCCGTTTTATACAGTAGGCACATTTGGCCTATTTGCACTATTTCAGCTGTTTGGCTCGTCTGTCCTATTTGGCCCAATTAGTCCTTTTTGGACTAATTGGGCCTTAAGGCCCAAAGACCTAATTGGCATGTTCTTTTTTTCTTCTGGTAATCTTTGTTTGCGTAACAGTAACTATGCCATTGGCTGACACTATCTTAATTATAATTATGCACATTTAAGTTCCAGGATATCGTTTATAGTCCAGTATTAAGGATATTCCGGCAGCCGAAATAAACATTATCTAGAGAGGGGATCGCCTCCACTTGAGATTAGTATGATCCACTGGTTTCATTTTGAATTTACATGTATTATCCCTTTTCTGCAATGGAGTCATTGTAGAAAATGGTAGCATTGTGGGAAACCGTAGTACCCAGGTCAAAATTTATTTTGTGGATGTACATATCTTTAGAAATTTTAGGAATTTTGTATGAAATGTTGATGGGTATTTGGGTACAACTATCGTGTTAAGACTTTCAGACCAACTTTCAGTTACATTACGATGACTAATACTTGTATAATTTCTCAGAAAGATAGATATGTGCTGGCTATCTAGAGTAGCATATGCCTAAATTCACAAATAACAAAGGATTATAAGATATGCATAGCGCACTAGGGATGCAGGCTTATGACATGTTTCTGAGTAACTGATAATTGTCTGATAGTCAAGCAAGTTTATATTAGTATTTCATTTGGCTTTCGATTCTTTTAAACTTAAGTAGCATCCACGTGACGTAGCAGATTCCTTACAAATATAACACCTGCTTTGACATGTACCACATGTGCGGAATTTTTTGATTATAAAAAAAAGAAAGTGACGATATCAATTGGTTTTTGGTTTAGGAAAAGTTGACACAGTCTTGAAACTCACTAATTGTTTAAATATCTTCCTTCCAGAATGGGTTTGTAATATGTTGCCACTGCATCGCCAAGAGTTTTCACTGCTTCACGAAGCACCGTAATAGGGTCTCAATGACTTGCCAGTGCTTCGTCAGCAGTTCGCCAATGAAGGGACAAACTGGTAATGAAGCATCGGCGAACTGCAGGAATAGCGCAGCGATGATTGTATCCTGGCCTTCATATTGTACGATTTAATCCTTAATATGTACATACAAACCATAGTACACAGCGAAAAAAAACCGCCTAATCCTTAGTAACTAGCAACTTTCTCTTATGTGCGGACCGAATTCGGATTGGGTAGTGGTAAGAGGGAGCAAGCAGTCAGTGCAACACCATAGACCACGCGGCCATTGAGGCAAGCCCTTGTAGCCACATACTTCACCCGACATGTATAGTCACGGCTTGGCTTAGGATCGAATTTATTTCTCTTTAAATTGCCTGAATAGCTCATACGACTGCTCTGATATATAGCATCTCCTTAAATGGGAATCATAAACATGTGACAAGTATATTGGTGGCAGTATGTTAGTAGTACACAAACGTCCGTAGTGCATGTTAGACTCGCATAGCCATAACACGATAAGATGTCGAGAGGTAGAGTACTAGGCGTAGTGTTTATGCTGCTAGCAAGTGTGAATTATGTCACCAGCAAACCTCAGCCATCTGAAACATTTGACCACCAGGCGGTTTTGGCCAGAGATGATACCTACCACATATTTTGGAAGTTTGATGAGAAGAGCATCACTTTTGAAGTTCACGTGAAAACCAAGGGTTACGTAGGATTCGGCCTCTCTCCTAACGGCGGCATGAAGGATTCAGATATCGTCATAGGCTGGGTGAAAGATGGAAAAGCTTACTTCCAGGTAGGAGACATTGTTGTAAAACAGTACATACACGCATAATACATCTATACATACATACGTGTGTAGGCACATGCGTGTGTGTGTATGTATGCATGTATGTAATACATATCATGAATGGTGGTTTAAAGATCCTATATTCTGTTTTATTTACAATATAGATATTATCATTTTCTATTGCATGTATATATATATATATATATATATATATATATATATATATATATATATATATATATATATATATATATATATATATATATATATATATATATATATATATATATATATGTATATATATATATATATATATATATAAATATATATATATATATATATATATATATATATATATATATATATATATATATATATATTATATATATATATATATATATGTATATGTATATGTATGTATGTATGTATGTATGTATGTATGTATGTATGTATGTATGTATCACATCAATGAATATATGAAATAAATAAAAGCATTCAACTAGAGATGTGTTACCAATGAAGTGCTGAATAAAAAAGTAGCTGCCTCAGGGAATCGAAGCTGTGATGAAAGATTGGAAAGCGACTCTCTAACCATTAGACCATCGGTATCACAGTGTAGTAACAGAAATTGGAGATATGGTTTCGATTGACAGTCAATACTTTAGACTAAATCAACATTTCCTTTATGTATGTTTACTTTTGAAGGTTCCAATGCACATTCATTTGAAAAGTCTGTTGAAACCTCGCCAACCAAATCAAGAAGACTAGATTTCAACTAAACCATTAATGTATTGGATATGTTACATGGAAACAGTGGGACACACGCCACACAGGACACCTATCAGCTCAGTGTTGTCCGTAGGACGTAAAAGGTGAAGAATATTCCATGTGGCATCAACTGATGCT
>OZ012689.1:27494232-27519101 GCA_963942565.1 Maea johnstoni | reverse complement strand
TAACAAACAACTTAACATACGCAGATATATAACTATATGTCATGGTTGTTGATTCCATCTCACATGTCCCTGGTTTTTATTTTACAGGACCGGTTTGCAGAAGGAAACCGCATGCCAACTGTGGACCCGCAACAAGACTGGAGCTGCTCTCAGGTATAGAGACTGACTCACGCACAGTCCTTAAGTTTCGCAGGGAACTTGTGGCCTGTGATAAAAGGGATCGAACCATAGGGGTAGGTCAACGGAGAGTACATTCTTGACATTTATTAATTTCTGGGCCTATATTAACTGTTTTGTGAAATACACACCCCTTTTTGTACTACAGCGCACTTGTTACACTATAAAAATCAAACTTGACGTCCGCGAGTGGATCGAGTATAGAGTAATATACAAATATGACATCCCTGTGGGGTTTCCACCAGAAATAACTTCCCCGAGAGAGGATTGTCGTTCTAGGGCGTAGCCCGAGGTCGACAATCCTCTCGAGGGGAAGTTATTCCAGGTGGAAACCCCACAGGGATGTCATATCTGTTTTATCACACCGAACAAAATACAAAACACAAAAGGTGGAAACATTACAAACACCAGTGATTTTGGATAAATACTCGTCGTCTGCCTTGTTGAATAAGTTTCACCGGTAGGTCACTCGGCAAACTGCGTGGGTGTTCGTGGGTATTCTTCGGGCTAGCGGTAACTAGTCAACTATTTCATAGCTGTTGCTATGAAATATTCAATTATTTCATAAGTTGTTAAGGACAACAGCCTGTCACTAAGGAGTGAGAAAAACATGACGACAAATCCATGGCCCTTGACCAACCAGAATCAAGAATCTTCACATGAGGTATAATAATGAAACATATTTCACTTTTCCAGACCAACTGCACTCAGAACGACCGTACTGATAACATCGTGAACCTACTGATCAGTAGACATACTGATACTGTTTGATAACTGGATGTTTCCAAAACTAACAATGCTACAGTACATTGTATATTTACATTGTTAATATCCTAAACACTTAAGATGTATGTTAGATACATGGGTCATTCTATTAAAGAGAAAAGTAAGAAGTAAAAAATGAAATTTATTTAGCTCTATACTTTTATTACGTTTGACTTCTCGTGGAGGTCATTTACGACAAAGTGATACCTACAAACCATTGCCTGCCAGTGCATCCCCAACAACATCCCTATCTATATCTAACAATGTTTATTATGCACCCATTTCCTTGGTTTATATATATATATATATATATATATATATATATATATATATATATATATATATATATATATATATATATATATATATATATATATATATATATATATATATAAGTATAATATATAAATATAATATAATATATATATATATATATATATATATATATATATATATATATATATATATATTATATATATATATACATATGTATATATATGTATATATATATATATATATATATATATATATATATATATATATATATATATATATATATATATATATATATATATATATGTATGTATAGTGGAGAGTAACTCATAAAAGCATCAGCATATTTGTTTCAAAGCATCCTTTTTGTAAAACTAGGAAAATACGATGCGTGTTATTTGGGCCTATCACTCAGAAGACCCGGATTCAGAGGACAGGATTCCATACCACGAAGACGGCCGAAGGGGAACCAAAAGTATCTACCTCATCCAGAAGGTGTCGTTCCCGTCAGTGATGCCACCTGACGTCATCACATATGACTTTCTTGTCCCCAATGTAAGTCCATATATTTCAACAACATATTCGCTATCATTCAAAAGCCGCTGTGCAGTGGTTTAAGTCACAAAGGCATCTTTAGACTTAGAATTTGAATTAACACCTTTTTAATATCAAACTCACGTACCAGCATGACTAAACCGAAATATTTGACTCTACATTTGCATAGATGTTGAATTTCTGTGTTAATTTGGCTATTTGGACATTTATTACATATTTTCATGGTCTCGTTTGCAACGTAGAGTCAGCTAGAAGGCTGGCAAATGTGAAAAATTATCACTACAACCAGCTAAAGTAGTGCGCAAGTTTTTCGGGATATTTGCACAATTCCTGAATTCCTGCACAATTCATGTTCTTACCAAGCAGCGATTCACTTGACTTGACTTGGTTTTTCAATTTTCAATTCTTATTTCATTTAATACCCTTTTGAATTGGCCTCCAGCTTCCAAGTAAATACGCTAAACGAATGAAGATTAGTATAGGGATATTAGGTTGATGGTGGTGTGTGTGAGTCTGTGCGTGTGTGTGTGTGTGTGTGTGTGTGTGAGAGAGAGAGAGAGAGAGAGAGAGAGAGAGAGAGAGAGAGAGAGAGAGAGAGAGAGAGAGAGAGTAGACAGAGATATGGGGAGGGAGGAAAGGGGGAGTGAGAGGATGTGAGGAAGGTGCAGAGAGAGATAATACAGTAAGATTACCGATTATAATTATTATCAGTCGATCGATTCTTTAACTTTACCTTAAGTCGTTTTTTTTCTTCAGGTGACTATACCTGCCAAGCATACAACGTATTGGTGCCATGAAGTTTTGGTGCCCAGGATGACAAGACACCATGTCATTAAGGTAAGTTCCCTTTGTGAAGTCGGTGACATACATGTATTCATCGTAGGAATCATCATTGTACAAACTCCACAAGCTCAAACTATGAGCACTTCCATTTTTAAAAGGTGGACTTAAATTTGCAGGTTTATCTCGTCATTCTAAGATTTGTTTTACTCTTTTCACAATTTTATCATACTAAAGCTGTTACCATGCTCTTGATATTATCATGCTGGAATATCCATACTGAAAAAAGATTTTTATCTATCTAAGAGATTCCAGATTATTTTATTATTTTGTCAAACCAGAATTGATAAGTAAAGGAATACCTGTAATTGTCTATTGGCTGTTGTCGGCCAAGTCCCCTGACCATTTGCGAAGGTGTGAATGTTTTGATCAGCTAAGGCTGTATGAACTTTGTAAATAGCCTTGAGTAGCAATGTCTTAAGTAGTAAGATATATAATGTATAATGTATAATGTATAATAAGTAGTATTTAGAGCAGTCTAACAAACTCATGTCTCACAAAATATTTACACAAATGTCCATTAGCAATTGTATAAAAGGGGTCACCCAAATTAATTAAAGCAGCGCAGTCTAGCAAATATGTCTTCCAAAGTATTAAAAACATTACTAACTGTCTCGAGGCTAAGGCCGTGTTGCTTTAACCAAGGCTACATTGTTCTGATATGTCAAGCATAGTCTGACTTAAGTACTCCTTGATATGTGTTGCGAGTTTTTATCAATATAACACACTTAGGCGTTAAGAATGCTTGTTGATAATTGTTAAAGTTGTTTTAAAAGACAGTAATCTGCTAGATCTTGTATATATATATATTCTCCATCTAAATACCAAGGGGGTGTTCTACATGAATTTAGAAGGTACCCTTATTCTCATTCATCCTCTTTTGGGTACTTTACATTGTTTAGTCAGTTAATAGTTTCAGTATTAGCATGCTGTATAGCAAATATAAAACGGAAACAGAAAATAAGTAATGCATCAAGGAATTCTTAGAACAATGGCGCACATTCACTTCTGACATGAACATTTTTTTCAAACTTTTATAAAATGGTTCCTTCAATAATAAGTATTCTACATATATTCTAAAGACAAACGCAAGCTTTTGAGTAAGACGATGCCATCTTCAGAGTGTTTTGGGAAATTAGGGTCTACAAATTTAAAGCTGCCACTGGCATGCTAGTCTTAATCTATAGATGCTTAAAACGCAACAAAGTGTTAACTGTATATTTCTAGTAGGTGAATTAATTCAGAACTGGTCATAATGCATCAAAGTGGCATGTGGGGATAAATTTCTTTAACTTATTTTCTCTCTGTCCCACTTTTATGTGACGCTATACAAAGATTGCATGAAAGGTCTTCTGATGGCAATTAGATTACATGTAAGAAAAGTACATTTTAGCAGGGTGCAAAACCTTTGGGGTTGGAAAATGAAAAAGAATAGCGCCCCTACTGCACACTATGAAACAGGAACCTTCAAACTTCACAGATGTGGAGAGAAGGGTACGTTTTACTCCGTTCAAATCTATTTTAGAAATGCTGTTTAAAATGAGAAAAATGCAATACCCTGAGATTAATACAATACCCACTTTTCCAATTCCATAACTTTTCAACGAAGAAAAAAATAGAAAATAATGTGGACTTCTATTCTATGAATGTCAAATTTAAAGCAATACTATTGAATTTATTACTTAGAATGCATGTTGATTTGAAGCAATCATGTTTCGATGAAATTCTTTAATAAGAAAAGGGTCAAAAGCCTTTCTAGTATCAGGTCTCTTCCTTTTCCCAGTGATAGCCTAAGCATTCACAATTGAATCTGAGGTAAGGTGTGTCAGCTTCGAAGGACACTTCCACCATAAATAAACCATGGGCCCAAATAGTGTCTTAGGGTATACTCTATTCATATCCAAGACACCACAACTACCCACCTCCATATTAGAAGTTTATCGCTGTTTAAGTCATGTTTGGTCATGTATCTGGAGGCGGCCATTTTGAAGCTAGATCGTGACACTGTAGTTGCACAAGCTTGGCATGAGCAGCCAGAAGCTGCTGCTGCAAGGCTGTGGTTGCGCTCGAATACATTGTGTCCTGTTTCTTCTAGTAGTAGGAACTTGACAGAGATAAAAAAAAAACATGTTTATTGAGTTTACATGGACACACAAGATTCTGTAAGTTTAAGATGTGAGAGTAAAATACTTTCCCTTCCCATCGCTCTAGACCATATTCAGATATTGCACTGATTGTAAATTATTTTTGTTAGTATTGATTCACATTGTAGTTGTTATAAGGCAGGAAATGGTAAATAGGGTACATACCAACAATTGCTACCGAGTTGAAAACATCCTGGGGACTTCAAGTGCTCAGGAAACAGCAACACAATTTTCTTGATTGCTATTACCATTGCAGGAAGTGAAGCTGAGGAATTAATAATCAATCAGTCAGGTAATGTTATTGACCTGGTGAGTACTGTCAATCTAAAGAAAACTTCCCCTGATGGGTCTGCAAGTCTAGTAGTTTGGGGATTTTGGAATTCTTAAGGGAAGTCACTTGATATCAACCAAAATGAAGAGTTATATGACCCTGATGTTGAGGGTATAGAATATATAATTAACAAATTAAGAGGTCTGGCAGAAGCAAACTTATTCATAACAAACATGAAGTGTACTTTCATCTCTTTTCCTTTCTTAGCTATTTCATTGTCTTCCAGCAACTTGAAATTGTCTTCCAACAAATTGCTGACACAGATCTTGCTTTCTTTTCGTGCGCTTCTGGGCCCTTTCTTTTCTTTTTTGCTGAACATGACTCTGTGTGGGATTAAAATGAAATATCACAGGCACTGCACCAAGTTTCGGGCGTTTGGACCTCTAAGTCCAAGTCTTGTTTGTAATTCAGCCTCAAAACAAGATTCCTCAAAATGTTCATGACAAACTCCTTGGGCTCCACACAATGAGTAGTTCTTCATTGTCCATCCTGTCCCAATGTTGAATAGCCATCTTGCTGCTAAATCCTTATTCGGTTAGGAACGGAGTAAAGGGAAATCCCCTTTCCTATTCCCAGATCTGTTGTAGCATCCATAAACAGCTCAAACCACCATTTTCACAACATTGTTGTCCTAGTCTCATGAGGGGTCCGCCGTGGCCTAGTGGTTACGATGCCTGGCTCCCAAGCGTGAGTTCGCAGGTTCGAGTCTCCGCTGGATCCCCAAGCGGGTTGGCCTGGTCGCTATATAAATTTTCGGCGTTGTGGAGGGCTGTCTATGGTCCTTCTGCAACTGAAAGACCCCTTGGACTGGCTGTCAAATGGATTGCTGCAGGGCGTTGTGTGACACAATGGCTCCCATGGTCTTTAGCTGGAAAGGCTGTTTGGGGGTGGTAATTAAGTGCAATTTCACAGGTGGGGAAGCCAAACAGTATTCAGGTGAACAGGGACAGTAAAGTACGCATATCAAAGTATGTTCTCAGAATATAATAGCCTGAAGGTGTAATTGTTCTTTAAGGTGATGAGTACCATTACAATCTATTCAAAAGCCCCATCCCAAAACATATCTCACAGCAGGTTTGTAATATCATAGTCAATCGTCCTTGGTATACCCATATTCCACTTCATTTCAATATTTACAACTTTACAGTCAAATGACATAATCCCAGTATTTGATCAGTGGCTAAACACCATCCATTGATTCTTTTTATGCCGACTATGAATGGTTAAATGGGGTTGGATGATTATGTTTTTATTAGAAAATCTATGTATTCAGGTCAAAACATTGTGTCTAGATGAATAAGTGACCATTCAACTATTTTGAATGCTTTAGATTAGTGGATTATGATCAGGTATGTTGTTAGCTTCTCAGTAACACTTTGTTTCTTATGTTTTCGAAATTTCGACAATGGACGTTGTATTAACACCAACAATATCATGCCCTGTCGCAGCATAATCCTCTCTGTAATATATATGTCGTTTATAATGTACATGTAGATGGAGCCAATAGTGCAAGAGGGCAATGAGAATTATCTGCACCACATGTCAGTATACAAGTGCTCTAAATCCATGAACGAATCCAGTCATGACATGAGTGCAGTTTGTTCGAACGTAGATACGCGATCATGTACCATATTGACGTACGTATGGGCCATTGGTGGAGAGGTGAGTACTTCTCTGTGACTTTCTAGTTGTTGATCTCCCACTTGACTGGCTTTTTTGACACCAATGACGTCGGGTGAATATCAGACTGCACCTCATTTTCAAACGGGGTGTAGCTAGAGTAGTAGAATATATCATCTCAATATTTGTGCTTTGAAATAATTTTCTTTTCCTACAAAACAGCTGCAACATTTTTATTATTATTATTATTATTATTATTATTATTATTATTATTATTGTTATTATTATTATTATTATTATTATTATTATTATTATTATTATTATTATTATTATTATAATTATTATTAACATTATTATTAGTAGTAGTATTATAATTATTAGTATTAGTATTATTATTATTATTAGTATTATTATTATTAGTAGTAGTAGTAGTAGTATAGATAACATTAATAATAATAATAATAATAATAATAATAATAATAATAATAATAATGATAAAAATAATAACAATAATAATATTAATAATAATAATGATAATAATAATAATAATAATAATAATAATAATAATAATAATAATAATAATAATAATAATAATAATAGTAATAATGTTAATAATAATAATAATAATAATAATAATAATAATAATAATAATAATAATGATCATAATAATAATAGAAGCGGGAAAATAGGCTCTGGTTGCAGTTAGGATAGTAATGTTAAGAAGCTGGTCTGTAGTTTTAAAAAAAATCATTTTTTGTACATGTGTATATAAAGTTTATTCTGGGTTTGTTTCAGGCCCTATATTTACCTGCCCATGCAGGTATGCCATTTGGTGAGGAAGAACAACCGGGATTGTATGTGCTGCAAGTGCATTACGATAATCAGATGGAAACTACAGGTAATAACATGCCTTATTTCAATGGCAGTGAATGAAAGTGAAAAAGATCTTGCTTTATCAAATATTTATTAAATGCATTCTTTAAGTCCCTGACCTCGTTGCAAAGGTGACCATAGCTTTTCTGTGCATCCTCGTGTGACCTCTGTCATCTCTCCCCCCCCCCCCTGCACAGGCTCTTGGGGTCGCGTTACCCCTGATACACGTGGAAAATGACTGTAAATTGGTTTTGTAACCATGCACTTTATTCCTAGTACCACTGGTTTCTCCTCCAACAATTGCACGAAACATCATGATACCATTGAGGTTAATTCCCAATCCTCCCTGCGTCCATTGTGATTGCTATCCTAAAGTTTAAATAACATAAATTGGCCTGATTCTAATTTTGATCCACTAATTTCACTCGAAATAATCA
Organism: Maea johnstoni; assembly: GCA_963942565.1. Taxonomy (NCBI): domain Eukaryota; kingdom Metazoa; phylum Annelida; class Polychaeta; order Spionida; family Magelonidae; genus Maea; species Maea johnstoni. The sequence continues at coordinate 27,511,086 of OZ012689.1, read as the reverse complement.
TTATACAACACTTCAGAAAGTAAGATTTTGATAAATAACACGCAAATGACTTTATAGTCAAATGAGTTCGTTAAAGGTAGGAAATGATCTCTAACCCTACAGACAAACTTACGCCGGCATTTTATATGGTTTCAGGTATAATTGAACAGCTCTGGGCTTCGCTTCAGCATGACCCCCACAATTCGCACATATGATGTGGGTACTCTGTATGTAGGTGGCGATACATCACGTAACTTAGTCGTACCCCCAGAGTACGAGTCTCTCCGTGTACGCCGTATATGTTCAAGCTCTTGTTTCGCACAGGTGAGCTAGACAATGTTATTTTACCTGGTGATGCAATGTACATGTACATATTACATGCTGGTGACAGACTCAAAATCCAGGTTTAGCACTCTTGACCCCTTTCTAACAACTGTCATCCAATGACTGTGGTATTGGTGTTTCAACTAAACGTTTACTTCAATTTCCAGATTTTGCATCATGTTATATATATATATATATACATATATATATATATATATATATATATATATATATATATATATATATATATATATATAATATATATATATATATATATATATATATATATATATGTATATATATATATATATATATATATATACATATATACATATACATATATATATACATATATATGTATATATACATATATATATATATACATATATATATATACATATATATATACATATATATATATATATACATATATATATATATATATATATATATATATATATATATATATGTATATATATATATATATATATATATATATATATATATATACATATATATATATATATATATATATATATATATATATATATATATATATATATATATATATATATATATATATATATAATATATATATATATATATATATATATAGTATATATATATATATATATATATATATATATATATATATATATATATAATATATATATATATATATCAGCTACGATTACAACTACCAGGAATACAGAGTCTTCGACGAAATAACTGTACTGAAGGTGAGGCTGAAGGTCGTCCTTGATAGATAGACAGATCATAACGAGTGTATTTCCTTTTTCCTTATTTCTCAACTTTATCAAATATGTCTATCATAAACATACACGCGCGTGCTAACGCACATATACAAATGTGACTAAACGCATTTATAATTACATATACGAATAGATGCATAAACAAACAGTTTTGTTTGCCAAAGAGTACAATTCCATCAGTCAATATTCCTCCTTCAATGGAGTTAAGATTTATACACAAGGTCATTATATGTTATCAAAATGAAGATACTTGATAATAATGTTGATCACAACTTCAATTTGTCATTAAAGTTTTCATGGGCAAACAATGGATAACAAGGGTACGTGTGCAAAGATGTTTTTTCTTTTAATTTGAGAGATATCATGTTACCTTTACCTTTATCAAACGTAGGGGGCCGTTTGTAAATGATATACTGCAGAAAGTTTCACACAGAATGGGTTGGTAGAAACATGCCAAATAAACAAAAACTACTGCATCATTAGAAATTAGAAATTCTTGCTTGTTGATTTTCAGAATGATACCATCGTTTTGGACTGTGTTTTCGATTCTCGCATTAGAAGTGGAATAACATATGTAAGTATTTGGCAAAAGTCGCAATACAATATTTATAAATACATAACCTCCACAAAGCCACCCATTTATATAGCCACCAGGCTTGCACAAGTTAAGTTAATAACTTAACGAATAACATTTTTTCTTGGTTATTCACGTTGTGCATGCTCTTACATTACATACGCTAGAAAAATAATCGCTTGCACTTTTAACTCAACAATGGCGATAGTGGTGCTGTATAGTGACACAAAAAGGGTAAAATGAAATATTTTTCTCCTTATCTTTTAAAATTTATGAACTTGCATTGAATATTTATTCCTTCAATGTAGGGTGGATCTGCAACAACTGATGAGATGTGCATTGGTTATCTGGTCTACTACCCTAAGATGGACCTCACTCATTGTGCATCATACGTACTTCCCCAATATCTAGTCCATACTGTGGGCGAGGATGTAGAGTTGAAGTGAGTATTATCAAACTGTGATCTGTTTGTGTGATTAATATGATATATTTATTTATCAAAAGTGTGGATCCTATCACTATGAGATGGAAGATCTGGCATAGATACCAACCTGTTTGGGATAGTACAAAGTCGTCTTTCAGTTGTAACGATACCTGACAGAGACCTTCAGAAAACTCCACAATTGCATAATAAATTTGCCAACTCCCTATAATGTATCCAGGGGGAATTAACCTGAGAGTGCACGCTTGGGGGTCTAGCTTCGTTTATCATATATCCTGGTGGGTCCTATACTAAAATGTGAAACACTCACTCTTACCAGTAGAGTGGACTAGGTGGATGTATTTAATAATCACGCTTACCAATATAGAAAAGGCAAAACGTGCATTTTATTCATGGCATGATTGCATTTAATGTGGTTTTTATGCGTGCAGGAATTGTTATGGAAATGGACACTTTGGAATGTGTTTGCATTTCACAACCAGTAAGTCCTGGATAAAACATTGAGAGAAGAGGCAAGGAAAATGCAAAAGAATAGAGACAGATTATAGGGAAATCAAAAGGAAAGGAGATTTTGCACAATTGTACCTAAGATATCATTCTGTAATGCAGTTAAATCATTTATACTGACCAAAAGAGAAGGGTATTTTTCTGGGTATGGTTCAGTGGAAACGCTGAGTGGGCGGAAAGGGTCGAAGAGGAATACTAGCGGTGTCATTAATTATTCACTGCTGCGAACTAACAGAATCTTATAGTTTAAAAGTTTGATTTTAGAGTTGAGTGATTATATATGTGTTGGGGTTAACTTCGGGTATAGGAATGGATGATGGAAGGGAAAGGTCAGAATGGAATTCAGGAAGTATGAGGTGGGATATGGATTGTAAATGAAGACATATAAAGGCCCGGGGTAACAACTTGCCTTGGGCGAATGGGCATCCTCTGTAGGTCCTTAATGAGTTGATCCGAATAAGGCAAATGCGGTTATCCATCCAAACTATCAAAGTAATAGTTAATTGTTGTGGTTCCAAAACGGAATTTGATTTAACATTTAATCCTTAATGTCAAGTTGGTCAAAACTAGAAATAAACCAACATTCCTTCATGCAAAGAAATAAGAATATCTCGTGGTGTTTGATGAGTACAAAGGGCGATATCATAAGACATATTCTGAATCCATTTCTGTTTTATTTAATGCCCCTGTGATCCATATGTTTATGATAATTTGGGATTAAAATTAACCTAAAGTAGCACCTTGCGTTACATACCTGTATCTCCCACCACGAGTCTTCCAGAGTAACTGAAATGATAATTGCCATTCAATAATCCAGTGACAAACGTATAGTTGAGAAGCCAGACTGGTTGGCAAATAGGACGTGGACAGATGTACTGGAGAAGGAAGTAGACTGGAAGCAATTCTCAAAGCGACAAACATTTCAGGACCTGGTGCTCACGTCTGATCAAGTTTCATTATGCTTTGAACTGAGTTGGAGGGACCCAATGGTGAGTACGTAGGTAGCTTGCAATACTAAGATTTCAGTGAGTACTGAACAGTTTCACTTTCACACTAACAAATCCGAACACAAGTGATGACGAATCCTACCTTTTGTGTTCATTTCTCACAAATTATTTCATTCACTAACTTTCTTGGGAGGCGTGGGATCCCTTAATCTTTAATCTAAAGACCGAAGCAAGTACTGAAAACCTTCATTTCCTAATCTTTATCTGCAGACGCCCCAAAAGGGTAGATTACTTTGAAGAGTTTCATATCCATTTCTTATAATCGTTTATGCTATCTGCGACGTCTACATATATACAAAAAGCTCCCCTTTTTATATTTCTGAGCCACCCATAAAGAGGTGGGTGGCAAACCCTTTAAAAATGAAAAAAAGAACTCGTGTTCATTCACACGGAGACACCATTGGGTTTCCTTTTAAAGCAATATCTAACGGTTTGTGTCAAATATTCTGGAATGTTCAAAGGTTTGAGCATTTTTTTTTTTCAGTTTGACCTTTGGACTCCTGTTGTGTTCCCAACGATTCGCACTGATACTTGTTGATTTTTGTTGATTCCTACTGACAGTCACAAATGGAGGACCCAAAACAAGTTGTTATTTTTAGGAAATTCGCGTTTTTTTGTTGGCTTCTTATTGAGCCATGCGTGAGGTCTTGGTGTATTGTGGAAGTGTTGGTCTTCATATGTTCCTGCACTTATATTCTCATTGCATTCTTATTCTTTCTCATTGAAACGTGTTGGTTTCAATGTCTCATTTCAATGTGAATGAAGCAAAATGTATACTAAAACTATACAAATGTGTCCACTATTATCACAAGGGGGGGGGGTGGGGGGGGGGAGAGAACATGAATTTGAGCTGTTCCATTATTGTGTTTTTGAATTGGTGAATGTTAGCAATAATACGTTCAACCTGTATTGCAAAGTTTGATAGATCGTGTTACATATATATATATATAAATATATATATATATATATATATATATATATATATATATATATATATATATATATATATATATGTATATATATATATATATATATATATAATATATATATATATATATATATATATATATATATATATATATATATATATATATATATATATACTCAAACTCCCTATTCATTTCCAGCCGCCTAATATTCTTCAAGCAATGGATGTAACAAGAAAGTCAATTGACACCCAAGAATGTGGACCTATCAACGCCGGGTCTGAAATGGCAATCAGTACTGGACCCTAGTTGTTTCAACATTGTCCTTCTTAGTGTCAATGTGTTACGCTTAACTTTCGAATTAATTTTATATAAATGGAACTATCTTGACATTCAAGAATAAGAATTTGACAACACTTAAAAAGACTCTTAGTATACCTGATTTCATCTCTAATTTGGCTATCAATATACCAATTACAACTTTCTAGTACTTGATAATATGTGCACATCACACATCTTTCAGGGGACTGTAAGTAAGTGAAATCTAGATAAAACAAAAAGATAATGTTCCTCTTTGAATAGTTAACCTTATCATGAGTGTGTCTTTCATTCATGGATATAATCTCTCATATAATGCATGTACGAGGTATTTCAATCTGATGCTGGTTTCTAAAATGGTGTCCTTTGTATAGAGACTTAGATAAAAGATTAGCAACAAATTATTTGTCTATGTAATAACGGAAACAGTATATCCCTGTTTCCTATCTATTTAGCAATGACATTATGTTTTTCCTCCATCACGGTTGTACAACTAAAAATTAGCGAACTTCTCTCTGGTAACTATGATGGTTATTGCATATAAAAAGACCTTTTTTATCAATAAATAGCTGACATTGCTAGTATGTGACACGTGTAATTAATTTGTGGAATATTGATTATCTTGCGTAGTAGTTTTACGTCCATACATGCAAGGAGACTGCTATGTAGAACACTTCTCGTTCTCTCCTGTCTTTGGTTGTTTCCATATCTCTGCTCCAGGTTAGCTGGAACAATCACAGCACAGTCTTAGGACCATTCCTGACTCCAATTAGTAAAACTGCACATGAACGACCTTACCCTTTACTATGGTATATACGCTGCTTATTTAGTTTCACGCTTTTCACGATGCATTGTGTTTTGATTCCTGAACAAAGAGGCCAAAGTCAAAATCCCTTTATCACCAGACATACCGGGATTCTACTTCCCGATATTCCTTGTCGCCAAGGAATTGGGAGGCTGCCGTCCAATTTTGTGTCCCAAGGTGTTCAACAATTTGTGCAGCCTCCCATCTCTCCGGATGGAGACCCTGCGAACAGGGGGGGGGGGGGGGGGGACACTTGGGAATTTAGGGGGGCGCATTCGCTCATTATCAAAATTTAAAAAAAAACCTAAAGCACTGATTTCTGGCCAAAAAGCACCCTCATTTTAAGATCGACTGTCTAAGAATATGATAGGAAGAGTGTTAAGATGATTTCAAGAACTATGAAAATGTATTAGGAATAAATAAGAACAAGGTAAGACTCAAACAATGGACTAAGACCATAACAATACTGTTTAAGAACATACTCCGACTGTTGTAAAAACTATACTAGGAATAAAAAATGACATACAAAAACCAATGAACTTCACTGTTGTTTATGTCCATTTGCTGTCAAGTTACATAATACACTGACCTACTTTCCACATTTTACTATTTGCAAAACAACTCTGCTGTTTTATACCATACCACATTCAACTATGGATGATATGGAACATCTGATGGCTCTTGAAGAGGAAAATTATCTCTACTTGCTGCAGCTTTAATCATAGAAGAACCTGAACCTGCTGAAAGACCTAGATGTTGACTTCGTACACCTAGAAGGTACTAGGTGAAGCCATGGCTTTTAAGGTGTCCTTTATGTAGACAATAGTAAAACCTGTTATATGAACTATATAGAGGAGATAGTAAACGCTACCAGAAATTCCTTTGTAAGACACCTGACATCTTTAATGAACTGGTTGAGACGGTTGGTCCTCTCATCACTAAGAAGGACATGTTCTATCGTAAAGCCCTTCAGCCTGGACGTAGCAATCAAATGCCCACCTAAAGCAGGATTACATATTATAGCTACAAACAGTTCCATTCCATTATACGTGCTGTCAACCATTGAAGTGGAAAGTTTAACTCGTATAAACTCTTCGATTTGCATCGCCGTTTCATCCAAAGTCTCAATATCTGATGCAGGGAGTTTGACCTATTAGTCAGTCAGTAGATGTTTTTCTCTAACATCCTCATCTTCCAGATCAATTTTCAGATCTGTTCCAGCCACTTCAGTCTCCTCTTTGCTTGTATCAGTAGCTCTGATATCTGAGGTGTGGCCTAAATTCTTAGCTGTCTCCGATTTCCTTGTAGATTTCGTTTCCGAGTCCACATCTGGCCATTCTCAGGATTGCCAGTCCTATGTCGATCATAACAGATGCCTCCAAGGAAGGATGGGGAGGTCACCTGGGCGACTGGGTGATCTCCAGCTACTGGTCAAAGGCCTGGGCCATGCGACACATCAACTGGCTAGAGCTTCAAGCGGTGTGGCTAAACCGGAAGCACTTTGTCCCCCAGTTGCAGGGCACTGCTCTGGATGTCTTATCAGACAATTCTACCACAGTTGCCTACATCAACAAGGAAGGCGGGACTCAGTTCCAGTCCTTGTGCCGCCTAGCCTTGGAAGCAAGCGCCTGGGTGCAGACAGCATAAGATCTTTGTGGCCAGCCACCTCTCCAAGCACAGGAACGTCCTGGAGGATTCCCTGTCCAGAGGGAAACACTGTCATCCGACAGAGTGCTGGCCGACCCCACAACTGCTGGTGTTCTTCTGGATATGCCCATCTCTGTCACCATGCGGCGTAAATGAGCTGACACAGATCTACGATTATGTGCATCCCATGACCACGTTCGTTCTAAGGGTGCTGCGGAAGCTGAGGCTCCAGCTACGGGCCTGATCCTGTTGGTAGCCCTGTTCTGCCCAGCCAGCCGTGGTTCCAACAAATGCCGAGCATGTTGGTTGATCTGCCTCGGGGGATCTCCCAGCAAGATGACCTCTTTAAGAACGCGGTCAGGGGGATGAGGTTGACTGTATGGCCTCTGCACGCAAATCCTCCATTACAGAAAGATATATATTATGACTATCATATTATGAACCCTGCAGAGGCACACCCTATTGTCTTGCTCAATGGTGTGCACCTCCTGAGGAACCCTAAATAGGTGTGGTACACCTCCTCGCCAAAATAAGGAGGATGTGTGCATCTGTCTATGGATACCATGCATCTGAAAGATCCCTTGGTCCTCTATGGATCGGAAGTTTCTGCTCTCATTCTCCCTCTTTCTCTTCTTTCACCTAGACGTATTAAGCTTTGTCATTGTTTTTCAACAAAGACAAAGGACCCCCTTTTTATAGTTCAGACATAAACCCTACCTATTTACCCATTTCTGATATCATATGGATGGTAGGGTTTATTCCCATCTCTTATAAAGTATGTAAGCAGATTTCCGCCCAAAACTAAGGCGGAAGCATTTGGCTATAATCTGGGCACATATATAAACAGCTGGGAAACATATTTTTCCTCTTTTCAATCCCCGACGGTTAGGTCTATGTATTGCCATCAATGCACTATAGCAGGCACTTTTCACCTCCAGCCTGCGATCGAGTTGACAAGTTGAAAATGTCCACCATATTGGTTTTGTAAAAGTCAAATTATTTACGGAGCGGATTTAATTTGAAATTTGGATTATCGGCAGTGCAACAATTATATCATTAACCTAAATAGTATATGTTGTTTCCATTACGAAATATACAGAATATGTGATGGGAGAAGGCAAATAATATGATCGTTAATGACACGTTCAGGACCAAGAAGCCCAGTATTGGTTCCGTTTATGGGTTTTATGCTAAACCCTGTCTGCTAACATAAAATTAGAGGATGGCATTGAACCTTACATGTGCAACACAGAACATCCACAATAAGATATCATTGCATAGAGTAAGGTTCAATATTATTGAACTACCCTTTTTGGAAATATTTCATTGTACTAAATGGTCTTTATGTGTTTCGATGTGCCTTTAAACCCTCATTCACTCATTCACTCACATCCTATTTGAAATGATATCATTTATTATCTTTAGTAGTTTCTGTAATGTTTCTATTCAAATCAATCACAATCGCCATCACTTACATTTTTTGACCATTCAATGAATCAAATTTCGAGTAAGAAATATATAAGCTATGTTTCTATCCCCTAGACCCCTGTAAAAATTACATTATTTTCTATTGCCAAAATATTTCCAATCAAATTGGTCTTGCTAATGATTTTAGCCTGTTTACTGATGGAGGATTAAGCCACTCCTACTAAAAAAATGTACGGAAGAAGAACATGCATGTCTACAAATCTATCGTATCCATTGGGAATCCACGCCATGGGGTCAGGTGCTGCATCCTAAAACGAAACCTTCCATCTTTGTTCTGCTCCTAGTGGCACTACAAATGAAGTAGTATACTTAATGTATGATCAAGTTACACTGTTGTTCTTGAGATTTTCAACAACGGGCCAATCTTGTCTAAATGTCAGTCCTGTGACTTGATAATGATATACATTTTTACCATTGTTTCTGATGTGAATACTTGAGTACACTTAACTCCTTACTTGTCAGAGGAAGATATGATGCCCCTCCCCCCACAAATATGGGTCTTCGCGACGAGAATGATGCTTAAGATGGCCCTTCAAGAGGATATATAGTGACTTTAAGGGATTAAGGACCCTCTGATCAAGTTCTATATCACTGATACAGCATTGAGAGATACATATACAGTGTTATAGAACCCAAGAGGACATGGTGACCCATTTCCCTAATCTCACGATAGGTTTCAGGCAAAAAAGGCAAGTAATTGAAAATGAAATGGGAAAGAATGGAAAAGAATGATAACGTGTGCAATATCAGCCCAGGTAGATCTTACCGTGTTAACCTATCTACCCCCCCCCCCCCTCCCCCCCCCCCCCCCCACACACTCACACACAAATGGAAACCTTACAGAATAGTATGCCTATGTGCAACAAACGTCTATATTCGATTGTATTGTTCTAAATAGTGCTGTATGGACACTTGATTGATATCCAAAGTTGACGTGTCATCACTCTTTATCCTGTTGATGACTATAAAGTAATGCGAACATTAACAAACTCAATAATACAAAGTAGGCGCACTAACGATTGACTTATCTAGCATATTTTTGGTGTCTATCACAATTGTAACTCCAAATGACCAAGCAAATGAACATTAAGATACAGACGTGGATATAGATATGGGAAACTACATGAAACATATGACAATAGCTTGCTTGTGTACTCTATTATAAAAGCAAGCTATGTGCATTGCCCTTTGTGCATAGAACGTCCTCTATGAATTGGCATTCAAAATAAAGATATCTGACACAGTTAAGTTATGCAATTTTGCTGCTGAGAGGCATGTTAGGGAATGGGGCTTGTTAACTTAGCCTCAATAGGACTGATCACCTTAAACATTTCACACTGACCAAAATAGAAGGGTATTTTTGGTAAGATTAGGTAAAAAAGCTTAGTGTGAGTCTAATAAGCATAGACAAACAACTGGTCAGCTTGAAATCTAGTATGGAAGTGACCACACAGGTCTAATCACATGACTTGCAGTGCAGAAATGACTTGTTTGATAAAGTCGACTCTGATAATAGATGGCAGCACATATGTCAGTTATTCATAGAGTTCAATCTCACATGTTACAGTGAGGGAATGGTGAGGGAGGGACACCAGTGGTATCATTGTTCTTTCACTGCTCTTAACTAACAGACGTCTATACAGTCTAGATAGGGTTTTTTAGAGTTGAGTGATTATATATGTGTAGGAGTTAACTTGGCTGTAGGTGAAGGAAGTAAAGGGCAGAATGGAACGGAGAAATCATGACTACTAGTGTGGGGGATATGGATTGCATAGGAAGACTAAAGGCCCAGGGGTGACAATTGCATAGGAAGAATAGTTATCCTCTTTAGGTCCTCCTTAGAGAGTTGATTGAACAGGACAAATGCGGTTATCGATCCAAATCATCAAAGAATACTTACAAGTGATGTTTGTAGTTCGAAATTGGAAATTTATTTCATGTTTATACCCATTGCCAAGTTCTGTCAAAATTGGAAACCAACCAAACTTCCTAAATGCAGAGAAATAAAAATATCTCGTGGTGTTTAATATTCTATCTAACAGGATTACCGGTCAGCCTCGAGTGACTGCACAAGACGATATCATAACAGATGTTGTAAATCCATTTTGTTCGATATAATGCCCCAGTGATCTAAATGTTTATGATAGGTTGGGATTAAAGTTTAAAATGTAAAATACAAGTTATCTGATTTAAAGCAACTCCAACCACCAATCTCCAAGCCTCACTCAATTAATCATTGCCATTGCATAACCCAGTGCTCAAGATATAATGGAGAAGCCAGACTGGTTGGCCAATAGGACGTCGACAGATGTATATGAGAAGGAAGTAGACTAGAAGCAATCTTCAAAGCAAAAAACATTTCAGGACCTGATTCACATGCCTGACCAGCTTGCAATATGCATTGAAACAGATTCAAATCGGAAGCAGCCAAGGTTGAGTATGTAAACAGCTTGCAATACTAAGAGTACTGTTCAGTTTCTCTACCACATTCAAAAATTCAAAAACAAGTGAAAACAAATTCTACTTTTCTGTGTTAATTTCTCATAAATTCTCTTATTCACTCTCTTTCCTGGGGAGCCTGAGATCCAGAGTTCAATCTCAAGCCGGGGCTAGCAGCATTCCATTCCTCCATAGACCGAGGCAATCACGGAAAACCTTCATATCTTGCATTTCATCGTCAGTCGCCCCTTTAACAATGAAAGAAGTCTCTCTTGTTCATTCACACAGAGACTTTGAAAACCATGTTAAGGTTTGTGTCGTAAATTTTAGAATGTTCAAAAACTTCAACATGGATTTTCACTCCACTCACTCACTGGACTTTTGTTGTGTTCCGAACGATTCACACTGACACTTGTTTATTTCTGTAAATTTACGGGCATCACAAATGAAGGATCCAAAATTGGTTGACATTTAAAAGAAAATGGATTTGAGCTGTTCCAAGTTCGTGTTTGGATTCGTAAATGTGAAAGAGTATCTCAGCAATGATATATTTAAACTGTACTGCAAAACTTTACTTACCGTTATTTAGTTGTTAAGTCTATTTGATCAGTTGAAAAATGCCTTTGAATGAGCCAATATTTTTTCTATTACTGTAAGTAAATCCACTATGTTAAGTGAAGTAGATTGTTTCCTATGGCGATTCAAAGAACATATCAAGGAACTTTTAAAATGCAAATGACAGTCCCAATGAGATGAAGCTGTCAACAACAAATTACATATTATTCATCCTCAGATGGTTATATGACCTGCAGGTTTTAGATTCATTAAGCATGAGGAGAGTGTTTTAGCAAGGATACAAAACACTTAACCTAACTTCACAGCCACTAAACTGACATCTTCCTTTTAAGAAGGAACCCTTTGAAATGTACAGTTTGTGGATGTCATTTGACTGTCAATCACATCGTTTGATTGTGTTGATTTTATTGAATCCAGAAATAGACTAAAATGCCTTGAGATAGCAGATCCCCAGACAGAAGTTTATCTTACGTACATCTGATTGGCCTGTTTTACTGATTGTGTAACATTTAAGAAGTTAGTTTCTTTTGAAACAATACATCAGCAATTTATTATCTGAAACTGTTCATTGTTTTGTGAGCATTTCTATTTATCTATTGCTTTGTAAATGTTTTCCACCATAGCAAAGGAGCATTATCATATGTATGTTATGGCACTAATTGGCCTTTGTGTGCATACCATTATTCATTCATTTCATAGATTGTGTAGATACTTAATTGATCACTACTAATTTTTATTTACCTCCCTTCCCCTTGGCAAGCCCTCACTCATTAGTATTGCAAGACATATGGAAATTATGAAACATTAACAGCCTTACACTTCATTTCCAAGTGAGTCAAGATAACATGACAAAATATAATGTACCTTCTCGTGTCTTCAAAGCATTGACTTGTTGGTTTTCCCCCCAATATAAGTTGATTGTATGGTTCTTATTCACAGTACTTTATATATCGTTAAAGTTACCTTCCTTGTGTGTACGTGTTGACACTGACTTGATATTAGCTGTTGCACCATAGATAGACAAGTGTAGGGGGGGGGGGGCTGAAACAGGATATAGCAGAAATAAAGACACAATTCAAGAAATGTGATAGGCCACTTGAGGAGTTGCATAGTAAAATAATCGAGGCATAGGTGGGATTTCAAACATACAAAACCTAAATGAAGAAGTGGACTCAACTAGGGATGTTATAGAACTAGTCATTTTGGAAAGGGGCATGCAGAGCCAGAAGAAACGATATAATTGTACATGGCCAGTCAGGATTCTCCAGAGACTACAGTTGCTGAGTCCAACTTCAAAATCCTATGTGAAAAGGAGATGGAACTAGGTAGAGAATGGGCAGTTAGAGTGACAGTCAACAAATCACACCGCTTTCCAACGGAACAAGACTCCAACAAATGGCCCCTAGTTATAAGTTTTGGGAGAGGGAGAGATAGAGACTAGTTATATTATGCCACATAACTAATAAAGGAAAGTTAGAAACTTATACAACCAACCCTAAATTACTAAATCAGGATTAGGGAGAGCTCCTTACAGGCCATCAAAAAGAACCAGGATTATGGAAGTTAAATAATAGTCTACTGTTAGACAAAGACTTTAAAACCTTAATCAAGAGGGAAATCAATACTTTTAAGCAAGTTTTGTTCTGCTACCCCATATGACCCTGGCTACGTTGTCTACATATCATCCCGATTCGAAATTATGATAAGTCAAACCTTGTTTTGGGAGACCCTTTTGGTTACCTTAAAAGGCACAATTATTACTTTTTTATGGAAGAAATTAGACTAAGAAAGAAAACAAGTGAAAAACTAACGGCAAATGAATTAAGGAATTAGATAATAAAATAGCCACAGGTAAAGGAACACTGTCTGATATCCTAAGCTTAACGTTACTTAATGCCTAGCTAATTGAGTTAATAAACCAAGAAGTAGAAGTTTTTTTTTCTAAGATCAAGGGCCAAATGGTTAGAATACGTAGGAACGCAAAGTAGGTATTTCTTATATCTAGATAACAGAAGCATAATAAATAAAAAATATCAGTGAAATAAAAGAAAATGAAAAATATATAACAGATCTTTGTCAACCATTTGTACTAAAAGCACTTAGAATTTCTAACGCAGGTTTATACAAGGAGAATAAAGAAGGAAACGAAAATCCCCAGGAGAGGCACTATGGTATTTGGGGGGGGGGGGGGGGTTGGGGTACATACGCTCGTTTTCAAAATTTAAAAATACCCCTAAAGCACTGATTCCAGGCCAAAATAGCATTATCATTTAAAAATAGCTGACTTTTTCCAGTAAATAATACCCCTTCTTTTATCAAAACACTGACATTGGTTGAATGGGAACACGTATTTTAACTGAAGACTTTATAATCATCTGCCTGTTTAGTGGCAGCAGACTCGGAAGCCCAGTTACTTTGCGAGTCACTATAGCGTCAGAGCCACGAATATTTCGTGATTGTAAGGGGATTTTCACCCCCATACTTCGCACCTGGGTACAAAAAAGTACCCTTCTTTTACAAATCGCGGACATACAAAGGTCTTAAAAAAGACCCCTTCCTCCGCGAAATACGTAACGCGGGTGCGGCTGCCCCTTTGTACCTCAGTTTGAACAATATAACAGAAATAGGTAAATTATTACATTCTTGGATCCACAGAAACCTAACTCCTGTGGGATGAAAACCTAAATAAAAAACACACCTTTTTAGATGGTATGTTTATAAAGTCAATACAAATACTTTATACAATAGTCTTCAAAAAAGGAGGGCTGAATATGGTGAAAATTACAGTCTTTTGTAGAATTTGACTTCAGTCTGAAACTTACATGGGTAAGTTTACCTATCCATACCACTCGAGAATGGGAGATTTTTGCGAGTGCTTATAAGATAGACAGCCCTGTTCTCACGGATATTGACTACCACTTAAAATGGAACATAACTTAAGCAATTCCTTCTGGCGTGATGTAACTAAAGCTTACAGAAGTTGGTATGGAATCTTTAAAGAAAAGCATATCCCATGAACAATGTATATGGGGAAGCCAAAATATCAAAGTCACAATTAACTACAGATGGTGAGTATGAAACATTGCGTATATACACGATATGTTTAAAAGCAATGGTAAAACCTATGACTTTTAAGAATTAAACATAAACATAAATATATATCAAAGTGCCATTTTGTCTAAAAAACTATTTTAAGCATTGGACAAGTAAATGGGAAGTTCAACTTGCAAAAGCACCAAAATGAGACAGAATCTTTCAAAAACCAGTATTAAGTAAGGCAAATGCATTCGTTGAATACTTCATATACCAAGACATGCACCAAACCTTACTACCCAAAAATAAACTGTTAATTTTCAATTTGGTAAATGCAGATGCGTGTGATTATTGTGGTTACTGTGATGATATCTCACATAGACTGTTTTATTTTGGCAAATCAAAGAAAATTTGGGATGGAGTAGATAACTGGCTAAAAATCAAATGTTAAAGATCCAATGTACTTTGATCTAGAAGCAATTACATTTGGCACTAAGAATAATTGCATACCAGTAGATTTTATCATAGTGATTGCAAGATATATGCTACACACTTATAGAAGTCAAGGTAAGAAACTTTACATGTCAAGGAAACGATAAAGAAAGACGTGAGAATAAAATGTGTATCAACAATTACAAAACAAAATAACACTTCTATGGTAAATGTTCACAAATGAAAATATTAATGGTATATTGACACGCCATCCATAGTGTGTGTTGTTTAAGATGCTACTCGTATCAAGAGTATTATGTCAAATACCTTGCTTTTGGTTGTAATGAAATAAATAATGATTTTTCATCCTGACTGGTGCCTATTTGGCCCTTTTTGGCCGAGTTGGCCTGTCTGCCCCAATTGGCCAGTTTTGTGCATTAGGCACATTTGGCCTATTTGCTCTATTTCAGCCGTTTGGCTTGTCTGCCCTATTTGGCCCATTAGATCCTTTTTGGACCAGTTTGGGCCTTAGTTAAGGCCCAAAGCCCAAATTGGCCCGTTCCTTTTTCCTTCTGGTAATCTTTGTTGTCGTAACAGTAACCATGCCATTGGCTGAGAGTATCTTAAATTATAAGTATGCGCATTTAAGTTCCAGGATATCGTTTATAGTCCAGTATTAAGGATATTTAGGCAGCCGCAATAGACATTATCTAGAGAGGATCGCCTCCACTTGAGATTTATATGATCCACTTACTGGTTTCATTTTGAATTTATATTTATTATCCCTTTTCTGCCATGGAGTCATTGTAGAAAATGGTAGCATTGTTGGAAACCGTAGTACCCAGGTCAAAATTTATTTTGTGGATGTACATATCTTTAGAGATTTTAGGAATTTTGTATGAAATTTTTATGGATATTTGGTACAACATCGTGTAAAGATTTTCAGACAAACTTTCAGTTACATAACGATGACTAATACTTGTATAATTTCTCAGAAAGATAGATATGTGCTGCTATCTAGAGTAGCACATGCCTAAATTCACTAATAACAAAGGATTATAAGATATATATAGCGCACTAGGGATGTAGGCTTATGACATGTTTCTGAGTTACTGATAACTGTCTGATAGTCAAGCAAGTTATAATTAGTATTTCATTTGGCTTTCGATTCTTTTAAACTTAAGTAGCATCCACGTGACGTAGCAGGTCCCTTACAAATATAATACCTGCCTTGACATGTACCACATGTGCGGAATTTTTTAATTATGAAAAAAAGAAAGTGAAGACATCAATTGGTTTTTGGTTAGGAAAAGTTGATACAGTCTTGAAACTCATTAATTGCTGAAATATCTTCCTTCCAGAATGGGTTTGTAATATGTTGCCACTGCATCGCCAGGAGTTTTCACTGCTTCACGAAGCATCGCAGTAGGGTCTCAATGACTTGCCAGGTGCTTCGTCACCAGTTCGTCAATGAAGGGACACACTCGTAATGAAGCATTGGCGAACTGCAGAAATAGCGTGGCGATGGTTGGGGAAGTAATAACAAAGGCTTCGCGATGCTGTTTTCAACATATTTTAGAATAT
>OZ012689.1:27479232-27491732 GCA_963942565.1 Maea johnstoni | reverse complement strand
CACATAGTATTATTTTTTCTTAGTAATTTTCCTTCCTATACTGAAAAATATACTTTATGTCCGCTTAAAATGTTTTATATATTTCAAAACTTCATGCTAAATCAAAATAAGGAAGGCACGATTTTCCGCGGCAAAGGCAACATTTATATTATAATCAATCAGAATAGAGAATTATATTCAGTCCGGCCTCAGGATTTCGAGCACGGACGTCTGGACCATGAACATTCCAAATCGGCTTCCCAGATAGGCGCGGCCTGAGGGCCCCGCCATTGAGTGTATCATAGAAATATTTACCAGTCAAATAACCTTTTTCTTATCATCAATACCTTTTACAAGTATACGACTTGGCAGATGAAAAATAGTCTTATTTTATGTATGTATGAAACTAAAACCAATGCCACATTTTGATATGGAAGAAACCAAAACTCTTTTTAAAATTAAAACAATCTGTATTAACTATTATTTTATCGTGACTTACGAGAAGCCCTTGCTCTTAAAAGTGAAGGCACGAATATGCTTGGGTAGAAATTAGTTTTTTTGGTACAATATGAGCTGGGTATGAGTTAGGTCTCCAATGTTACTTTGCCATTTATATGCTTTTTCTAGGCAACCGAAAAATGCTATGCCTATCTGGGACAATAATATGATATCCTAATGATAATATATATATATATATATATATATATATATATATATATATATATATATATATATATATATATATATATATATATATATATATATAGATATATATATAGATATAGATATGTATATATATATATATATATATGTATATATATATATATATATATATGTATATATATATATATATATACTGTATATATATATATATATATATATATATATATATATATATATATATATATATATATATATATATATATATATATATATATATTAATATATATATCATTTTAATGTAGTTAATCATGGTGTTGCAATTGAGGGGGAATTGAATTTTTTGGTATCTGCAGCAGGGTACGGAGTTTTGAAAGTTTCACCCCTGCCCTGCCCTGCCCTGCACTGCCCTGCCCCTAAGTTCCGAGGCTCCTATATCATAAAACATACTCAAATATATAACTACATGTCACGGTTGTTGATTCCTTCTCCCATGTCCCTGATCTTTGTTACAGGACCGTTTTGCAGAAGGAAACCGCATGCCAACTGTGGACCCCCAACAAGACTGGGAGCTGCTCTCAGGTATAGAGACAGACTCACACACTGTCCTGAAGTTTCGCAGGGACCTGGTGGCCTGTGATACACGTGATAGAACTATAGGGGTAGGTCAACAGAGAGTATTTACTTGACATATTAATTCCTAGGCCTATATTAACTGTTTTGTGAAATACACATGCCTTTTTGTACTACAACGCACTTGTTACCAGATGAAAATCAAACTTGACGTCCGTGAGTGGATCGAGTATATGAGAATAGAGTAATGAAACATTTCACTTTTTAAAAATCCAGACAAACGGTCAAATGACCAACTAGACTCAGAACGACCGTACTGATAACGTCATGACGGTACTGATCAGTAGAGATACTGATACGGTTTGATAACTGGATGCTAACTAACAATGCTACAGTACATCTATATTGTATGGTTAATATTCTAAAAACTTACGATGTCTGTCAGATACAAGAGTCATCCAATTAAAGAGAAACGTAAAGTCCCTTTTACACTAGCAGAAATTTTGCTGGCAATTTGCTGGCGACGTGGTGGCAACCGCTAGTTGCCACCACATTGCCACAACGTTGCCAAGACATTGCAAAAGGTCTAAAAAAGTTCATGTGTGTAATTGGACTTACAACGTACTGACGCCTCATTGCCGTCTCAGTGGCCACATGGTAAAGACATAGCAACCTGGTGGCAACACCGTCGAGACCACTGACCACTCCATGGCAAAGCAGTGGCAAACGCTTGCAATGCATTGACATCAAGTGGCGACGCAGTTACAACACGATGGCAATGTGGCAATGTAGTTGCAACACGATGGTGAATTTCTAAAAAATGTACATGTAATTTGTAATTTTTTCAGCTATTTTATCAATAAATTATGAAATAATATGTTTTCATGTGTCACTTTTCAACAAAGTAGGGTAAATGCATAAGAAAAAAGTGAAATATTATTTTCAATCTCACTTGGCAAATCACATACCTTTACCACAAATAATTCACCTTCAGTTACAGAAATAAACATGAATTCCAGTGCATAAATAATGTATTATTGTAAACTTGTATAATGCTTTGCGCTAGAATGAATTTTATGGGTCATAAGTCTGAGGAAGTTTATAAATTGGTCAATCATTTGTTTTAATTTTAACGGGAAACAATTTTGGCCGCTCTCTCAGTTGCAAGCCGATCTGCCCCTTTTACACTAGCCGAAATTGTGCTGGCAACGTGCTGGCGACGTGGTGGCAACTGATGGTTGCGGCG
This sequence comes from Maea johnstoni, assembly GCA_963942565.1. NCBI lineage: Eukaryota > Metazoa > Annelida > Polychaeta > Spionida > Magelonidae > Maea > Maea johnstoni. The sequence continues at coordinate 27,489,274 of OZ012689.1, read as the reverse complement.
GAGTTGCCACCACATTGCCCTTATCGTCAATGATCGTCAGTACGTTGCCAGTAAGTTGTAAGTACATTGCCTTGCATCGCCAATGGTTGCCAAATCACGCAGACGCTTGGCGACTTTTTCAAACTGTTTGAAAAAGTCGCCAAATCGCCAAGCGTTGCCTTGGTCGCCAGCATCGTAAATGAGTTGCCAGTGAGTCTTCAATTGTTGTGACAGTGTTACAAGAGGTCGCCAATACATCTCTATCATGTTGTCAATGTTGTCTTTGGAGGTGTTTGGGACATAAATTGCATTATTTATTAAAGATCTGTGAAAAAAAACGAAATTGATGATAATGGAGTTATATTCAAAGGAAAATATGAAATATTAATATCACTGATTCTTCAGTGGCAGGACAACCCTAGAAAACGATGCGAAACCAATTATCTTTAATCATTGGTTAATGCATGTGGTTAATGTGAGTTAACAATCAAACTTGATGCTCAAGACATGTCAAAGCTTTCACAGTAGTCACAAAAAGGGCCTACCATCCAGGTGCATGTAATATCTGCCTAATAAGGCATACTTTGGGCTAATTTCAAATGTTGCAAATCCAAAAATAAAAGCAAAACAACAACTTTTGATTATAAATTTGTACTTAACTAGAAAGCACCCACCCTGCAGAAAGTAAACATGAAAATTTTCAAATTGACAAAAAAGCACTTAGATATCTGATTGCAACATCACTCATGATTATTTCTAGTTCTATCTTGGGCGTCTTCGCATCGGTTGAGTTTAGATCCCAGTCAGATTTGAGCGTTCCCTGCATGCTTTGCAGTCTAGTGACGTCACTGTCAATATGGATGCTCGTCATGTCCTCGATTTAGTTCTACCTAGTCCTTTAATAAATTTCCGATTAAATGGCTATCGTTCACAAACTCAAATATCATATTTTGCAGCAATATGTACGCCTGTATTGTTCACGGAAATTTGGAAAATATTCCTTTCGTTTTATCAGTCGCGGTAGACCAAGCCGGTGTGCCGCAGATGCAAAAGCTATGTGACTTGTTTTTCAAAAATTGGATTAAAAAGACTTCATTTCAAAATGAATATTATGGACAAACATTCGTTTGGCAATTTGTTTCAATGAAAAAATATTAGAACACAGAGATATCCCTGCGACCACACAATTAGGGCTAGCTAGCTTATGTACCAAAAGTTGAAAAAGCTTGGCTAACAGATATGAAATCGATAAATGAGATGTTAAACCGGCTGAGGCTCATGTCATTTGCAGTCGTCCTAGTTATTCTCCATGAACTTGGGTCATTCAGTTAAATTTACATATTTGTTCGTAATTTCTTAATGCTACGAGTATTCTCATGGTTAGGGTAGTGAAGGTATCGCATGCTAATGCGATCTTGCAGTTGGTAGACCCTGCTTACGCTGCCGCGCAGGAACTCGCTAAAAAATAAATTTGGAATTTTCATTTTTGGTCAGTTTTTCTGCCAAGTTGCTGCTAGGGCGCATGTAGTTAGGTGTGGATGATAGGGAAACCAATCCGCAGCTTGGTTTCAAGTCTATTGCATCAATCTTTCATGCCCCAGCAGGGATACAAATTCAGGCAGGGTTAAGAGACAGCTAGCAGTCATTGACAACGCCGTGGGCCACACGGTAGGCCACGGTCAAGGTCAGTGGAGGGTATCGGGGCAAACCACCGATACACCCTCGCTCAAAATTAGCATTCCCCTCGCGCTCCCGATCTGATGACAAATCGAAAGGGAGCCCGGGAAAGCGCAACAATCATCGATTGTGCTTGCCATACTGTAGCCAATGATGCTACTTATATAGGTAGATTGGAGTACAGTGATATGCTTAGCGTAGTTGACCAAATTTTAACTTTTGCAAGTTATTTGATTGAATAAAACTGTTCAACTATAACTTTGTCGAAATTGTAAATAGTTTAGAATATTTCTATTGAAAGAAATGTTCTTACTTGTGTTACATTGCGGAATTAGGTACCTTTTACAGTACAGACATTTAATTCCTGAACCAGTCGACCGTGCATCTGCCAGTGCCTGGTTTTGAAACTCCAATGGATACCAAGTCAGAAAAAAATAAGCCAAGCACATCAATGACCCACGTACCTTTCGAATCAAAGCTACTTTCATTTGTGAGGTCATCCATGCATCCATGCCCAGGAAATTGTGTAACAATCGGGAATGCAGTCGTGTATTACGACCAGGCTGCCCGGGCATTTACTGCAGGAATTAAATGTCGGCACTGTACACCTCTATAGGCGTATTTGCATCTTGTTTTATCGCCCCTCATGGAAATTAATAGACTACAGTTCCGCATTGTCCCCCGTGCATTGTCGACCGTGATTGGGTCACAATTTCGAAAATTATCTACTTTGCGTATGCCACGATATAAAAACACATTTGAAGTTAGTTAGTGGTATACTATTTTTATCTATCTATTAAAGTGTTGATAACTCTTCTAATGTTATACTTTTGTTGGGAAATGTTAAGAGCTGGGTCTTCATCTCATTTTAAGCCTAGCTAAAATGACTGGAGAAGAGCCAGCAGCAACCACTGACTTCTCCTGAAAATGTGTTTTTAATATAGAGGGTAAAAAGACATTTAAGGGGAAAAAATAAAGGACATCTCATCTAAGGTGTACATGTACATCATTATAATTTTCCCTAATCTTGCAGGAATTTGATAAAGAATCTTTTCGATAATAGATAATAGATTTATAATGAGTCTTTGCATAATCTGGACAAAATCTAGATTATGCACAACCCGGATATTGCCTAATCCACACTGAAATCTAGGATTCACATCAGTCCGCATTATGTAGAGTTGCCTGTATTGCATTTTTTATTATGTATTAAACCATATTTTTTTGAAAAGAAATACATAAACACATATATTGTTGGAAGGTTTATTGATGAAATACCGGAAAAAATACAAATAACATGAAACATCTTTAAAATTTCAATACAAAATACTATTATATGCCTACTGCTCATTCTCGGCTATGGATGGTCAGACCATGGTCACATGACCACCGTATAAACGTGATATTGGGGTGCAATATTACTTTCCAACACTCAGACCCAGAGTTGTCAGGTTCATGTGCTCAATTCTCAACTTCAACTCTTGAAAAGTAACCCAACAGAAGTGAATTCAGACAAGGAACTCAGAAGAAATTGGGCTTCTTGTAAAATCATAATTAGGAAGGGAATTGGGAAAACACATTTTGAAATTAAATAAATAAATCATTACATTTCTGAAATTAATGCATGTAACTTTATATAGTATTTTGATTGCAATAATACTGAATTAACACAAGAATATATTAAATATGAATCATATTTACATTTTCAAAATTCTTTAAATTAGTAAATTATTTTATTTGAATGAGCAGTAGGCATACTGCGCAAGCGCCTCGTGCAATATCATTTTTCCGTGTTGGCAATGGTCTCCAATTGTCTCCACTGAGTTGCCAACTATGGTGACTGAGTTGCCAAAGTTGCCACTACCTTCCCACCAGGTTGCGAATGGTCTCCAGTGGTCTCCACTGAGTTGCCACTTGTTGTGACAGAGTTGTGTAAAGCATTGGCAACCTGGTGGAGACGTATTGGCAACCTCTTGCAACACTGTCACAACAGTCGGAGACTCACTCGCAACTCGTTGGCAACTCATTCACAATCTGGAGACCATGGCAACGCTTGGCAACTTTTTTAAACAGTTTGAAAAAGTTGACAAGCGTTGGCGACCAATGACGATGATGGCAACGTAGTGGCAACGTCCTGGAGATCATTGGCGAGGGGTGGCAATGTGTTGGCAATCCCCCGCAACTATCGGTTGCCACCACGTTGCGAGCAAGTTGCCAGCAAAATTTCGGCTAGTGTAAAAGGGGCTTTAGAAGTCAAAAATGAACTTCGTTTAGCTCTATACTTTAATTACGTTTGAGTTCTCGTGGAGGACTTTTCGGACAAAGTGATACTAGCGATATATATATATATATATATATATATATATATATATATATATATATATATATATATATATATATATATATATATATATATATATGTATATATATATATATATATATATATATATATATATATATATATATATATATATATGTATATATATATATATATATATATATATATATATATATATATATATATATATATATATATATATATATATATATATATATATATATATATGTATACATATTTATATATATATATATATATATATATATATATATATATATATATATATATATATATATATATATATATATATATATATATATATATGTATATATATAGTGGAGAGTAACTTGTGAAAGTATAATCATACAGATTTCTTAAACATGATTCGAAAAGCAATTTTATTGTAAAACTAGGAAAGCACGATGCGTGTTATTTGGGCCTATCACTCAGACGACCCGGATTCAGAGGACAGGATTCCATACCACGAAAACGGCCGAAGGGGAACCATAAGTATCTACCTCATCCAGAAGGTGTCGCCCCCGTCAGTGATGCCACCTGACGTCATCACATATGACTTTATTATGCCTAGTGTAAGTCCATCTTTTTCAACAACATATTCGCTATCATTCATAGCCGCCGTGTAGTGGTTTAACTCACAAAGACATCTTTAGACTTAGAATTTGAATTAATACTTTTTGATATACAAACTCAAGTATCAGCATGACTAGACCAAAATATCTGATTCTACATTTGCCTAAAGTTGAATTTCTGTGTTAATTTGCGTATTAGGACGTTTATTTTTTATTTTCATGATCTCGTTGGCAATGTAAAGTCAGAAGGTTGTCAGAGTCTTTACTTTTACTTTACTTCTGCTCTTTCTTCAGGTTACTATACCTGCCAAGCATACAACCTATTGGTGCCATAATTTTGTGGTGCCCAAGATGGCAAGACACCATGTCATTAAGGTAAGTTTGCCTGATGACACTTCCCTTTGCGAAGTCGGTGACAGCAGGAAATTTGGCATATTCCTCGTAGGAATCATATTGTGCAAACTCCACAAGCTCACTAGAAAGTTACATTCTTTTGATATTATTTCGATTATGGAATGTTCATTTTAAGAAAGAAAGATTTTTTATCAATCTGAGAGATCCCGGATTATTTCATTACTTTGTCAAACTGGAATTGATAAGTAAATCTAAAGGAATACCTGGAATTGTGTCCTGGCTGTTGTCAGCCAAGTCCCCTGACCATTTACGAGGGTTTGAATGTTTTGAACATATGCGGCTGTCTGTACTTTGGAAATAGCCTTTAGTTGCAGTGTATTTTGTATAACAAGTAGTATTTAAAGCAGTCTAACAAACTCATGTCTTACAAAGTATTAACAGAGTTGTCCACTAGCAAGTGTGTAAAAGGGGTTACCCACATTAGTTAAGGCAGGGCAGTCTAACAAACGTATGTCTTCCAAAGTATTAACAACATTGTCCTCTAGAAATGGTACTGTCTCAGCAGAGAAACGATTCTCAGTTGCCCATGAGGCTAAGACCAGGTTCTCAGTTGCCCATGAGGCTAAGACCAGGTTCTCAGTTGCCCATGAGGCTAAGACCAGGTTCTCAGTTGCCCATGAGGCTAAGACCAGGTTCTCAGTTGCCCATGAGGCTAAGACCAGGTTCTCAGTTACCCATGAGGCTAAGACCAGGTTCTCAGTTGCCCATGAGGCTAAGACCATGTTGCATTAACTAAGGCCACATTGTTCTGGTATGTCAAGTAAAGTCTGCCTTAAGTACTCCTTGATATGTGTAGTAGGTGTTATCAATAAAACACACTCAGGTATTAAGAATGCATGTTGATGATGATTATAGGCGTTTTAAAAGAGGTACCAGGTTGGATATGTGTTGCTGGGACATAATAGGCGTAGCATCAGGTCATACTGGATGCATACAATACAGGAGGCAGCGTGCAGCAAGAATGGGATGGGATGTAGCTAGAGCATAACAGGTAACATACACAGCAGGCAGGGAGGTAGAGTGGCTATATGATAAAGATAAGTTGCGTCTTGAAGCAGGTAGCATCACAGGATTGGCAGAGGTGTTGATCAAGCAGCAGCTCAATAGGAGTGATCCCGTCAAGGGCCATGTGGTGACCTAGATTGGACTGGTGTATCAAACAGGCCCCGAAAAAAGGCTTCAGCCAGCAGTAACCACTGTTGCTGGCATGCACTTCTGGCCGTTAGGTGCTTCTTTCATTGCTCTTACATGTAAGAAACTGTATCAAAGAAATAACTAGAAATGAGAATCAAACAGTGTGCATGGCGAACATGTAACAGTGACTCAAGGTATTTTGATAGGCCACATATAAAGGATGTTATTTTCCACTGTTTCCCTAATCCTAAAAACAAGGCTAGATGACTGCACGGAATGGAATGTCAGAAAAGAAGTTGGAGTTATAGGTATTCTGTATGTAGTATATGTCATGCAAATTTATCAATACATCTTATCTTGTTATTCAAAATATTGTTTTATTTAGGATTCATACTCCTTTGCTTGTGCAGTAGGAGGACTTTATATGACACTTGGATAGGCCTTTTGTCATCACAATCCAACATCCACAATTTCCAGATCCTGGAAAATTATCAGCATCAATGGATAGAATAAAATCATCTTTATGAATTGTGTAGCCTTCCATTTTACTGAAATCATGCAATTCTAGGCCTGCAAGGTCATAGTCAGCAAATGTAATCAGGTAGTTAAATATTTCTCTATCCCTGTACATGATAGTGCACTTAGGTTTGGGGAACCTGACAGCAAGTCTGCTTTGGGTAAGAGTCCATGTTCAGTTTCTTTTCAATAGCCCCTTCTCTATTCTCCTGAAAGCCATCTGGGTCTATTTCAATATCGATTTTATAAGCAGTCTGACATAAGCGCAACAAATCAAGTTTTCTCTGCCTGGTTATTGAAATCCCTCTAAGTTTTAAGAACTTTTTTAGGTCTTGAACTGAACAGTGTGGAAATTGTCTGACTTCTCTTGCCACACATATACTGGATTACCTCATTATGAATCTTTCATCAAACAATAAAACAGTAATAAAACACTGTAATGGGAAATACAGCTAGACATTACACTCAATGTATTACCCTTACAAGGCTGACTTTTGGGAGATAAGGCTTCATACAAGTCCCTACAGGTAGTTTTCTGTAAATCCGTTATGGCTGAGTTAAACTAGGTCCTGCATTTTGCTGTTTTGGGGAAGAATTACTTTTAACATTTTATACGGAGACTACATATATAGTATCACCATAATCTAAGCAATATGCTCAGCAGGTTTTGTTCAATTCTTTATATCCTAATTGGAAATATCATGACTTTTATAATTTGGAAGCCCTCTATCTGTGTAGTGTCTAGTGGTAGCCAGCCGGTTGTTTGTATCACTTTCAGCTGTACGCTAAAGCATCCTGTAAAAGGGGCAGGCCTATTGCAGTTTAGGACAGGCATTTTATACAGGGAGTGACCTGAGTGTAAGGAGTGACCATGGTGTTAAGCTGCTAGCCACCTATTTGTAGTCCAGGGCCTGATGATACTGATAGCCATCAGTAGGTGACGACAATATCTAGGAGCCTGTCCTGTCTATGTAGAGGCTGTGATCAGCTGATCCCTATTGGCTCATGGAGTCACATGGCAATATCAGACTATCAGATGACAAACATGGAACACTTGGTGCATAATTCAAACACCTCCATTACCGAGTGATACCATAAAATTGGACAATATCTTGGAAATATATGAGGATATTGGATCTCCTTAATGGCACCCATGAGAGATTTTGAATAATTTTAAGCAAAGTATGAATGAGTGACCATTCAAAATTTTTGAATGCCCTATGATAATGGATTACGATACATAAACCAGGTATGTTGTTAGTTTCGCAGTAACACTTTTATATAAGAGTCCTGTGTTCCCTCCGATAAATCTGTTTGAAATAAATCCCATATGAACTGGAATATTAAAAATTCAAGTGTTCTTTAATCCTATTTGTTACAGTTGCAGAAATAAACTTATAGGAAGAGGTAAATAAAGTGTGCAATCACCAGTTTTTTAATGTATTTCTTACTTTTCCAGCTTTAGGTATAAATATTACTGTATCATCAACTACATAATTACTAACAAACGTCTCCAGATACTACATGTATGTTAATAAGCTATCCATAACCTTTATTTCGTTTCTTATAAAAAGAATTTTAAAACTTCGCTTGAAATGACTCGGGGCCAATTTGCCTGTTTTACTATTTTACTATACTATGGTATTCCAAATAATGGTTTCTAATTTTGATATTTGAGTCCTTATTGATTTCTCATATGATAGAGTCAACCAATCATGTATTGTTCAAATACATGCACATATCTTAAAGAGTTGCATAATTTGTGTATGTCACTACTTGATAGGACGTATATAAAGATATAAGGAACTTGATCTATTTGTTGATTAATTGATTTTTCTAGTGCAATCTCTCTGGCCTTTTTATCAATATATACTTTGTTATATATATATATATATATATATATATATATATATATATATATATATATATATATATATATATATATATATATATATATATATATATATATATATATATATACATAGAAATTTAACAATGTATCTCATGATTTCACTAACAATTTTCTATCCTGTCATAACATAATCCTCTCTGTGATATCCTGTCGTTTACAATGTACATGTAGATGGAGCCAGTAGTACAAGAGGGCAACGAGAATTATGTGTACAATATGCAACTATTACTATGCACTAAACCCACGGACGAATCCAGCCATAACATGAGTGCAGTTTGTTCGATCGTAAACTGGTCAACATGTACTACTTTGGTGTATGTATGGGCAGTTGGTGGAGAGGTGAGTACTTTGCACTTTCTAGTAATTGTTCGCCCACTCGATTGCTACTTGTGGCGTAGGGTGAATATCATTGTACCTCAAACGGGGTTTTGCCAGAATGGAAAAATATAACGTTTCAATATTTTTGCTTTCGAAATAATTTTCTTTTCCAAAAAAGTGGTACTAGCAGCTGCACCAGTAGAATCATCATTACCAACATTATTAGTACTATTTAAGTCATATTATTATTATCATCATCATTATTATTATTATCATTATTATTATTATTATTATTATTATTATTATTATTATTATTATTTATCTATTTTATTATTATCATTATTATTATTATTATAGATATTATTATTATTATTATTATTATTATTATTATTATTATTATTATTGTTATTATTAATATTGTTATTATTATTATTATTACCAAAATCATTAGGCTGTGGTTGCAGTTAGAACAGTTTAGAAATCGGTTAATAATTTCTAAAATTTTGATTTATGTTTAACATAGGTACGTAAAGTTTTGGATTTGTTTCAGGCCTTATATTTACCTGCTCATGCAGGTATGCCATTTGGTGAAGAGGATCAACCAGGATTGTATTTGCTGAAGTGCATTACGATAATCAGATGGAAACTCCAGGTAATTCTAAGCTTAGTTCAATGGCCTCGAAAATGAAAATCTTCATTTGATATATATGAATGCATTCTATAGGTCCTTGTCCCCTTTGCTGTGTTGACTACCTCATTGCTGTTCCATTTAGCCTTGTGTGACCTATGTCATCTACCCCCCACCCCAACCTCTGCACAACAATTGCACGAAATATCATGTTATAGAGCTTTAAAAGGTTAATTCTTAATCCTCCCTGCGTCCATTGGGAATGCTCTTCTAAGGTTTACATAACAGACAATAGCTTAATTATAATCATAATCCATTAATTTCACTCAAATCAATCACGTTACATCTTGATAAATAACAATCAAATCATAGTCAAATGAGATCCTTCCAGATGGAAATGGATCCCAAACCCCACAAGCCCACTTACGCCATTCTTTTATATGATTTCAGATATAATCGACAACTCTGGGCTTCGCATAACCATGACTCCTACCATTCGCACATATGATGTGGGTACTCTTTATGTAGGTGGCACA
>OZ012689.1:27451732-27474232 GCA_963942565.1 Maea johnstoni | reverse complement strand
TTCACCAAGTTCTAACTTCGCGGTACTACTGGTTCACTTCGCAGACCTTCATGTTGACTTCGTGAACAAATTTTGAACACGATTGACCATGAAGTGACCGTGAAGAGAACACGAAGTAGCGCGAAGACTTCACATTACCATCACATTCTTTGCTTGTTTAGTCGTGTTTGGTGTTTTTGCATTCTTGTTAGCTTCAGCAGAGGTCATGTACACTTCACATAGACGTTGTTTTATCTACCTGGTTTGATCTTATATCTGCATGTTTAGTTTGTGTTGTGTACCTGTTGGATTCGTTAGGTATGGTTGATTGCCTTCGAAAACTCCATTTTTTCGCCGAACTGAACACGAAGTGGAATTTGGCCACTCCGCGTAAAAACATTTTCTCTTCGGCCTCTGTGTGAGACAGGCTAAACTAATATTCTTATTGCATTCTTATTCTTGCTCATTCTTGTTTTTGGATTCTCATTTAAATGTGTACAAAGCAGAATGTAGACTAAGACCAAAACAGTGTGACCAGTATCATCACAAAAGGGGGGAGAAGAACATGAATTTGAGCTGTTCCACATTTTGTTTGGATGTGTGAATGTGTGAGAGTATCTTAGCAATGGAAGTTTTAACCTGTGCTGGAAATCTTAACCTATCCTTCTTTAGCTTTTTAGTCTATATGAGTTGTTGAAAAGTGCTTTCGAAGAAGTCATTTTTTTTTAATTGTTGCAAGTAAATCCACTTTGTCAAGTTTTTTAGATTGTGTTCCATATGGCGGAGAAATATATGGTAGTCCCATTGGGATGAAACATGCAATTCATCCTCAGCTGGACTTGTGGCCGGGATGTTTTATGATCATTCGTCATAAAAAGAGTGTTTTAGCAAGGATATAAATTGGTTCTTTTAAAACCATACGCGAAATATTTATCATCTGGTACTGATCATTACTATGTGAGCATTTTTATCTATCTATTACTTTGTTAATGCTTTCTACAATAGCAATGGACCCTCTTTTATGCATTTCTTGACACTAAATGGCTTTTGTGTGACTGCAGTCATTCAATTTACCCCTTCATGGCAAGCCCTCACTCATTATTATTGCATTGTAAAGTAGGGGTAGAAGACATGTGGGAATATTTAAACATTAAATGGCATTAACTTTAATTTCTAGGTCAGCAAAGATAATTTTTAAAAATAGTGCTTCTTGACGTGTCTCCACAGCTGTGTTTTTATTTTCCCAAATATGAGAAATTGATTAAATGATTCTTCCTAACAATACTTTATATAAGTTACCTTCTTTGTATGTACGTGTTGACACCGACTTGATATCAGACGTTTCCCCCTATCTATTATAAATAAGTACATGGATGAATCATGAGAAGAGATTAGCGTGATTTATGTTACATAATGAAACAATTGCCTTTGAAGCTGGCCAATCAGAGTGTGTATGAATTTATAGATATGTTATGCAAGTGATTGATTAAATAAAGAGTTAATCGATCCCCCTTTGCGTGTATATGTACGTACCTTTCCATGTATATGTACGTACTTTTTTTCTTATAATAACAAAGGCTCCTTATGTATTTCCAGGACCGTTATATTCTTCCAGCAATGAATGTAACAAGGAATTCAACAGGCTCTCAGGAATGTAGTTCCCTCAACGCTGGCTCCCAAATGGCAATCAAGTACTGGACTATAGTTGTCTCAACGTTGTCCATTCTAGTGACAATGCGTCACGTTTAACTTTGGAATTAATTTGATACAAAAGGGAATATCTTGGACTTTTCATGAACAAGAATCTGAGGACACTTAAAAAAGACTCTTAGTATACCTGATATCATTTCTGTGTGCATATTTTCAGTGTTTCTTGATGTCGGCAATTTGGCTATCAATATACCAAAACTCAGTGACGACGTACTAGTATTTGATAATAATTGCACATCACGCATCTTTTACAGGATCAAAATTAAGTGAAATTTAGATTTAAAAAATAACTTCTCTCTTTGAACCTTTAACCTTATCATGATTAATGACGGTTAGTAAGTTGTAATGTGTCTTTTATTCATGGATATAACCTATCATATATTGCATGAGCTAGGTATTTCAATCCAATGCTGTTTTTTAACATGGGATCTCTGTTTAGATACATAAATAAAAGATTAGCAACAACCTATTTTTCTATGTAAGAACAAGAACAGCATTACTAGTGGGGCGGATGAACGACTCGGGAAAACGGCTGCGGATGCGTACAGTTATAATAAACGTATTTACAGATATGTACATTGCAACATTGTATCGATAAACAAAGTAACTTTTCGAGACGAACAAACTTTTCGGAAAACTGTACCTTAGACTTAAACTTAACTACCATAGTGGTCAAGAGCCCACTTTACTCCAACTCTGACCATGTTAATTACAAAGTAACAATACATGCACTGTTTGTCCTGTGCAAAGCCGCTATCCATCTGTTACAAAGTATCAAAAACCCTCTTCACCTGCTTGCTACAAAGTATCAACCCGCTCACACTCCTACACAAACTCAGAACATACACCCTGCAACAAAGTATCCACTGAGTGACACGCTACCCCTCACAGTGGAAAGTGTTGAAAACGCCAAAATTTGAACTCAGAGAATTAATTACAAAGTTAGATGTGAGGCTGCCCTCTTCCTTGCCTCCAGTGCGGGAATATAGCAATTAACCGCGTCACTCTTCCAACCCCCAAGTTGACGCACGTCTGCGAGCTCTGCCCCATTCGTGAAGGCCAGAGTTGCTGCTCCCCTCCTGAAAGAATGTAAAGAAATGCCTTGCCCTGACCCCCCCCCCCCCCCCCCCCCCGACCCTGGCCGTGTCGTCCCCGCCCCGTGGCCAGGCGAAAAGTGGCAAGTTTCACGCGCAGCTCCCCCAGAGTGCTCGCAGCCTACCCAGATTTACCACTGGGCAGGCCGCCGACTCCCTCAACTTACCTAGAGGCACCCAAAACGCCTCTGCCAGGTTCTGTCGGTTCTTGCCCCACTTGAGTTGCAGCAGCAGCGCCCCCTCCCGGTCCCTCACGTCCCCCCAGGTTGGCCATCTAGAAGCATCAAACCCGCTGTTGGCCAGTGGCAAGAGTGAAGACGCTCTTGCCAACGAGAAAAACAGCACTGAAAGAAAAGTCGCGAAAACCAACCCCAACGGCCCACAGCGCTGTGCCCTCGCACACAGCCGCTCCAGCAAGCCCAGGCTAGCTGGTGGCGCAGGGGCATTTCTGACCGTGAGTGGCAGAGCCCTTTTAAACAATGCCAATCTGAAGTCATCGCAGCCCACAGTGGAAAAACCCCGTAATAGGTGAAAACCCCTGATGGAGGCCAGCACGTTTGTGACCAACCCCGGCGCCCTAAACGACCTCAACAAATATTCTCCAAATGCCATCAGCATGCCCACCGCTGCCGGGAAGTCCTGCAAGCCAAAATGCAGCGCAAAAGCGACAAAAAGCAAAATATGGGACTTCTGGTTAGCTCGGGTGCTGGGCCGGAAGGCCTGCCGCATTCTGCCCCTCGCCGCCTTCATCAAGCTGTCTCCGTCTGAAATAAATTTAAGGTATGGATTACCCAACATGCTGAACCATCGTCTTGTTCTCTACTTACCACCCCTTTATTCACACCAACCTACTCGCTTCACATATCATTGGTCACCTCAAACAACTCCGACTTCACTCTCACCCTTCTGGCTCTACCGATCACTCTGTCATTCTCTACCCACCTCCTCATCCTCTCACTCTTGTGTGCCCTCGAGAGCGCGTCTGCTCTCACCATCTCGATCCCCGGACAATGTGTTGCCACCAACTCTATATCATACCACACACACCACAAAAACAACTCCCTGACACAACTCTGCATGTACACATCTCTCGACCTGCCTGACTGAATCGCTAAGCATGCATTAGTATTATCACACTGAATACGCACCCTCTGACCTGACCACTGACTAGCCCACACCTTCACAGCCACAACAATGTTCAACAACTCGAGATGTGCTATCTCATGTCCCTGTTCGAGTACCCCTTTTGGGAACTCCTCAGCATAGTACTGAGTACCGATAATGGCCCCACATCCCGTCAAACAGGCATCAAGTTCGAGTGTCTCCTGGCACTCTATTGTTCGCTTGTCCATGATCTTAATACTATTGAAATGTGGTAGTAGTGTTTCGAAAAACTTCAAGTCCTGCTTAAAGCCTAACGACAACGTCTCTGTCCCTCTCCTCGGGGCCTCCCGTAGGTCCTGCAAAATTCTATTCGTGAAGACCCGAACCGGCGGGGCCACACTAGCAACAAATTGCAGTAAACCCAACAGGCTTTGCATGTCCTTGCGCGATGCCCGCTGCCTACCTGTCCATTGCTTCACCAGTTCCATCACTTCCTGTAGCTTCGCCGGGGGGATCTGCATAGTCATTTCCTTAGTGTCAAACAGAATCCCTAGCCATACCATGCACTGACTCGGTTGACACACTTTATGCGCGGCTTCCTCCACCCCCAAGTCAGCCATGATACCCTGCAGAGCCCCCAGAGCTGCCTTTGCCGTGTCCTCCGATGCCTCTGCCCCCCCAAAATCGTCCAAATAGGGCCTTGAATAATAGCCTACCTTCGCGTGTATATGACTGATGGCTTCCGTTGTCCTCTGCATACACATGGCTGCTGACCGCAGCCCGAAGGGTGGGCATATGTCCATATACAGCTTGCCCTCGTGCTGTAGACCCAGAAGGGGCCAATCGTTCGGATCGACCCGCAGCTGCCGAAAGCCACGGGCCAGATCCGTCTTGTACATATAGGCCCCGGGGCCCAATTGTAGTATACGTTGTTCGAGATAATCCACCGTGGGCAGCGAAATCCTTGCTGGCCCATCGATGTACCAATCCTCGTCCACTCCCTCATTGATGGCCGCCCCCGCCGGCCACGACAAATCCATTATCACCCTCCTATTCATTGAGTCTCGCTTCTCCCTCGTCATCAGAGGGCTAACGTGCATGATGCCCACTGGTGGGCGTTCGAATGGACCCCACAGTGCCCCGTAAAGCAATTCGGTATCGATGTAAAACTGCACATGCTTACCATGCTGTGTCGCCGACAGGTGATTCTCCAGCATAGATTGCAGGATCGTTTCCCTGCTAAAATTTATCGGCCATCCGTAGGCCAGATACTCCACGAGATGTTTATCATGCTAACCCTCTAAATGTCGCTTCCATTCTTCTATGCGTAGTACGCTTGGGACCCTTTTCTTGGCCCCCTGAAAGTTGTAGCCCCCGCCAACGCACACACGTTGATATATATCCATGAGCTCTGCTGTGAGAGGGGTGAACCAGACACCATCACCCCACTGCACCACCCCGCTGTCATCGCTGCCACCGTTGTTTTCCCGCACTGCACCGTCGTTCCTCCCCGTCCTACTTTCCTCCATCTGGGTGACCTGCTGTCCTAGTGCACTCTCCTGCCCCTCCGACCTTCGCCCGTCCTCGACCTCTCCGCCCAACATTGTATCACTGTCCCCCTGGTGGCCCTCACCGCCACAAAGTATCTCCGCCGACCCCGAACGTCCTCCAGACTCCCATGCTTCCCCTGCCTGCTTTTCGCCGCACCTGTTAACTGGAGGGAGCATTTTTACTCCCTCCTCTTCCCGTTTTTTGCCTCATCGGCAATTTTTTGCTGACATTCTCCCTCTGTGTGTCTGAACACCGCGTTACATGTTCTATAACAGTAACTAAACGCGTGTAAAAATGGGGGATGGTCTCTCTGGTGCTCGCACGCCCGTTTTTGGTATAGAGCGCAGCATCTGTTTGACTGTTGGTTAGACCTGGCCCCCACCTTCACTGTCTCTTTCTGTTCTTTCTTCTGCGGAAGCACTGTCCCAGAATGCGTGACCCGCATATCTTTGATTTTTTCGGTGTCTTCCCATTTCATTGTCCCTTCCTCCACCTCGAGCGCCACTTGTTCATAGAAACCTACCGCGTTTGCCCATGAAAAATCCATGGTGTCCTGAAGCACCATCTTTAGCAGATCAATCATACGTTTATAGTCCATCTTGCACCCCGGAGCCTCTAGCGTGACTAGATATCCCAGAGCAAACTCCTCTAGGCGAATGTCACTGAATGCCACCGGCTTCCGTCTGCCTTCTACCAGCCTTCTTATATAGAGATGTGGCCAATCGATCTGCTGACGTACCACGTCCGATGCTAACCTTAAGGAACCCGATTTCCTACCTTTCTTCCGAGACCTCCTCACTGTCCCCTCCTCCTCTCCATCGCTATCATCCGTGCTTAATCTGCTGAGTTTTTCTGCTGCTCCGGCCATTAGCCGCATGTCCCTTCTCAACGAATTCGGCGTAGCTTCATCCTCCGTCGCTTCCTCCTCCTCCTGCTGTTGATTTCCCTGATAATCCGTCTGTTCTTCCACTGACTCCGCCACCGCCCGCTCCGCTCGTCGTTCATCGTCCATTTGCTGTACTTTATCATCTATACTCGTCACATGAGCTTTTAACTCCATTATCGCTGCCAATACCGTGGCCATACTGTCCCCTTCTGCCTCCTCATGCGCCGCCGCCTGCGCTTTCTGGCACTGTTTGCCCGTGGGAGGGGAATGCACTGTATGACATTTCTTGCAATTTTACGTATGCGGCATTATTCTCGTCTTTTTATCCCTCTTTTTATCTGCAAACCATCCGAAATGCCAAAACTTTCCCCTTCGTGGTTGACTCGAGTGGATGTCTATTAGCCTCTAATTGCTTAAGTAAACTGACGCCACATGTGGTATGCGTGTGCAAGGGAATCCCCAGGCCGCGTGCCGTGCGCGAGCTAGACCCCGATTGGCTGAGACCCTGTCAATCAAGCCCCAGGCCGAGCTCTGCACTCTGCGGGCCGCGCTGATTGGTCGGCGGCATGAGTCGTCCACCGGCCCCCCGCCCAATGCCGCTGAATGCACTGCATTCGACTCACATTATCACCTGTTTCCAATCTATTTAGCAATGACATTCAGTTTTTATTCCATCATGGGTGTTTGGATTTGGATTTAGAATTTCGTTTTTCGTCACATTTATGCCAATTGTGGCTAATTCGTGACTAGCCAATTGTAAGTAGTGGAGGAAACCGGAGAACCCGGCGAAAACCACCGCATAACCCCAAGTCACTGGCAACTTTCTCACATGCCCAGGCCGGTCCATCATGGTTGTACAACTAAACAAGGGTGAACTTTCATGTGCTGAATACGATGAGTATTGTATTTCTAATCAATTGAATAGGTGATGGCTGAATTCGTTTAGATATGACATTGCTAATATCTAACACATATGGGTAATTTGTGCAATATCGATTACCCTTCTTAGAAGTGTTGTGTTCATACATAAGTGTACGAAGACTGTTATGTAGGAGAGTTCGTGTCCTCTCTTGTCTTCTGCTGTTTCCATATACTGTAAATCACTTAAGTATAGCGGGAACAATAATATAGCGATAATAGCGCTATGGCCATATGCGCTATTGTAAAATTCTCGTCTTTATTTAATTCTTAATTGAACTTGCTGCTGATGTTCCCGTTCACCGCTATACTTAGATCACGCTATTCACGGCAGTATCGTGATTGCGCTATTAAATGTTCATGCCATATCTAAGTGATTTACAGTATCTGCTCCAGGTAAGCTGGAATCTCACAGCACAAGCCTATAGGACCTTTCCTGACTCCAATTAGTAAACTGCACATGCCCGAAATAAACTGAATGACCTTACTCTATACCATGGTATATACGCTACTTATTAGGTTGTGCGCTTTTCACGATAAACTGGGTTTTGTGTAGGTCTGAAAGATGCCTGAGAACGTAAGATAGTGCTTAATGAAATACCGCTATGTATTAAAAATGCAAACCACACTACAATTGAATCGAGTGATTTATCCCACTCTAAGTCTTTCATTCAACAAAAAATGAAATGCGCCTATAAATAAGACCTACATTAATGCATGCTTTTATTTTAAGCGAACTAATTGCATCGGGCTTATTTAATCAAAGTGAAGTATTTAGAAACGTTGTTCATTACATAGATTGTTTAGTTGTTACTGCAGGTATAGATATACCTTCATCCCATAAACACGTGGACGTGTTTCCTCACATTTTTGAAGAATTCAAGAAGATTAAGTATACACCAAGCAAACCGGGAAACATTTGAAATGTACTAAGATGAAGTATTTGCTTTAATAGTTCAAACCTGAGGCAGTGGTGTTATAGGACTACCTATCAACATCCTGTCCAACATCCAAAATCGAAAGGTGCATTTAGAAATATATTATGGCTATACATACTTGGAACCCTGCAGGGGGCACAGCCAATTGTCTTGCTCAGTGGAGTGCACCTTACGTGGCACCCTAATCGCCCAGTTAAGGGGGGTGTGTGTATCTGTCTATGGATGTAATGCATCTGAAAGATCCGTTGGTCATCTTTGGATCTGAAGGTTCTGCTCTTACTCTCCCTCTTTCTCTTCTTTCACATAGAATCATAAACGTTTGTCATTGTTCTTCAATAAAGACAAAGGACCCCTTTTGGTAACATTTCATTGCACCAAGTACAGTGTAGTCTTTTTGTGTGTCGATGTGACTTTAAATCCTCATTCACTCACTCACTCACTCACTCCCTAGTTGATATGATAACGTTTATTATCTTTAGTAGTTTCTGTAATGTTTCTATTCAAATAAATGACAATCGCCATCACTTACATTTTTTGACCATTCAATGAATCAAATTTCGAGTAAGAAATATATGAGCTATGTTTCTATCCCCTAGACCCCTGTGAAAATTACGTTATTTTCTATTGCCAAAATATTTCCAATCAAATTGGTCTTGCTAATGATTTTAGCCTGTTTACTGATGGAGGATTAAGCCACTCCTACTAAATCGCGCATGGGGTCAGGTGCTGCATCCTAAAACGAAACCTTTCATCTTTGTTCTGCTCCTAGTGGCACTACAAATGAACTAGTATACTAAAGCTCTCTCACACAAGAGCACGAAGTCAACACGACTGTACACGAATTTGGGTTTTCCACTCCGTGTTGACTTCGTGGAGGTTTTGGGTTGGCTTCGCCATAAAACGGGAACACTTCCTGAAACTTCGTGTTCACTTCGGCATAAGCCTTGTTCATTCCGTGTCTTGTTGGTTTTGTGTTGTCTAAGTATTGGCTTCGTGTTGTATGGTTGACTGGCTACAAAACATCAATTTTTGACGCGAAGTGAACACGTAGCGGAAGTCAGCTACTTCGTGTAGCTACGTGTTGACTTCGTACTCATGTGTGAGAGGGGCTTTAATGTATGATCATGTTAGACTATTGCCCTTGAGATTTTTAACAATGGGCCAATGTCAGTCCTGTGACTTAATAATGTTTTATGTTTACCATTGTTTCTGATGTGAGCACTTTAGTACACTCAACTCCTTATTTGTCAGAGGCAGATATAATGCACCACCACAAATATGGTAATTTGCGACGAGAATGATGTTGTAGATGGCCCTTCGAGAGGATATATAGTGACTTTAATGCAATTACGAAGTCCATGATCTACATCACGGATATATCACTGAGAGATACACATATCCTAGTACCCAAGAGGAAATGGGGACTCATTTCTGAACTCCTCATGATATGTTTTAGGGTAATGAGTCAATCAAAAATGAAATGGAAAATAATAATAGTGTACAATAGGTCGTCAACTTCTAGATATTACTGTATTAACCCCCCCCCCCCCCCCCTCCACACACACACATGGGCAGTGCTTTAGAATAGTGCATGTGCAACAAACGTTTAAATTCCATTGCATATTTCTGAATACATGAAACAAGTGATGATAGCTTGCTTACATAATTTATTGTTATAGTAAGCTATGCACGTATGCGCTTTGTACATAAAACGTCCTCTATGCATTGACATTCAAAATAAAGATATCTGACACAATTAAATTGTTGAAATTCTTTATTGAATAACGATCCGCACATTATATCTTAGATAATAAAAGGAACATTTAATTACAGCAAAGGTATACAGTAATGTGACAATGCTTAAGTAATTGGCGTGTCGTGCTTGTGTCATGGTCATTTAAATTTGACTCTACCTAACTTGAAGGAGAACAGTCAATGTCAAATACGATTCAACAATAACCTTTCTCTTCCATTCAATGTTAAACAGTCCTATGAACAAATACGATCGTTTCATTTATTCCTTGAAATAGGTTATGATCCTAGCGTATACGTTTCGTAAATATGTATTGTTGATAGATGTTTCACCCAAAGAGTTCTCGAGTTTGGTAAGAAAGTGAGTAGAACACAATGGGAATACATGTACAACAACATTTAGTTGATGCAATGCACCTTTCTATGAAAGATACCGCTCGACGAGCATTTCCTCTAACTCCTCATCCAAGGATCTCCCCTGGGGCTGATCCTCGCCATTTTCCTGGTCTGAAAAGCCATTTCCGCTTCCGGAACCGGAACCGGAACCAGATTCTTCTGATGACTCCTCTGACGATTCTGGTGCTTCAGTAGAAGGGGCCTGGGTAGGAGGAGGAGTAGTAGGAGGGTTAGTAGGAGGAGTAGTGGGAGGAGTAGTAGGAGGGTTGGTCTCTGGTGCCTGCGTGCTTGGGGTAGTAGCGTGGCTGTGGTGGCTTGGGAAGGTTGGACAAGGGGGCGTGGTCGTGGTAGGGGGCTCAGTAGTTGTGGTAGTGGGCGCTGCTGTTGTTGCAGGCACCCCTGTCAGCTTTCTGAACCCGTTGGAATGCTTGACCTTCAGAACCCAGGGGCCGATACCTGCATTGCCTCCATATTTCTTTAGGAAGATACCGTATCTACCTCCCCTGACCCTACATTTGACCTCGACGATCTCGGGATTGCTTCCGGTGCCCCTGAAGTCGGACCCTGACCACGGGGCTGTCACATTGTGCTTAACAAGGAGATCAACATCCGTGCCGGTTGTCACGTTGTAACGCCAGAACTCAAATACCAAGCTGACAATCTCTGTTGTGGCGGTCCAGGAGTAATAACGTCCGCGGTCTGACCCGTGACGTTCTGTTGCATTAAAGTCTGTACCCTGTGCTATGACGTCACCAGCGTCGCTCTGGTTGTACGTGCCCACCAGCGTGACTCCGTGGTAAGTGCCAGTCAGCAGGATAAAGTAGCTCCCTCCACTCGATACGTCAATGTTGACCGTTTCACTGTTACCTGGGTTATTACTCACATGGCTATACGTAGTGCTGCCATTCGCCACAACCGGAGGGAAGTCCTTTTGTATGTACATTGTGACATCACCCACGCCTCCCTTTGTTACAAAGGAGACGTCACGTGCTCCGGTAGGTACCACCCACTTGATCATGAGTGGTTCTTCACCGTCAGTGGGCGTGGCCAGGTCATGGAGTGACGTCTTGACGGCGTCGTGCTTGCCAATGCCGCGGACCTCCACGCACGCCTCCACACCCACTTTCCTGAAGGCGTCCACCACGTCATGGGAGTTGAGGCCGCGGTCCTCCGCTGCCTGCTTCACACCACAAGCACCTGCAAGTTTAAAAGTATACACACTCACTTAAATTGTGTCCAGGCTTTACTCTTTTTGGTCGGTGCCACCCCAAAAAGCTGTTTCCTTTGTAATAGTGTTTAACATCAGATTTTGCTATATAAGGCTTTATGTTGACGAGCGAGAATGGACGTTTGACAGGACCGTATGTCCGAATGCCGCCTGCGAACATTGCATAAGATACCATCAAAGGAAAACATAGTTACGTAGCTAAGAAGTTTAATATTAATATGCGTGCCTAGTTATCTCAACCGTGCAGTGAGGCATGTTCTACCGGTCACTAGACGACAACTCATCGACCGGTACAGGAAGTAAACATCTTTACTGTATCTACCATATTTTTCTGCATGTATCTTTCCAATCACTGCTTCGTATTCAATTGCAACATATAGAAAAATTCAAATTTTCGAATTTTATTTTCAAAATGACAAATGAAATGTATTCTACTACCGGTAATCATTTTCATAACTATTCCCTTAAAGAAATGTGGTTAGAATAGTTCTTGAAACTAGGAAACAAACAAGTTTTCGGGTACTGACCTGCAGCAAATGTGCTGTCCTCTGTCCAGTATAGGCGGTTTGCCAAAACCATGACCTCAAACGCTGTCTTGGTGTCCCAGCCGGGCATGTTGGAGAGAAGGAAGAAGGCGTAGTTGAATACGCCACTAGAGTGGTGGACGTCCATGCTGTCAGAGTAACAGTCATAATGCTGAAAATAACAACAGTACGCAAAAACGTAAAGTCAAATGAAGTATTTGGTTGGAATTGGGTATGGACCGAATATCTTTTACCATGCATTGATCTACTTTTGCTAAAATGCCAAGAACGCATGAGGCATGTATAGTTATTATTGACTGTTCGGTCAAAAGCACAACATATTAGAGAGGTGTTCTGTACTTTTGTCAGCTATAAAAAACTGAATGGTAACATCAAAGATTGCAATGATTCTTTGAGTATTTTCAGTGTCGTCATCAAATTGCGATTTTTTCCTGAATATTTGCTTGATTCTACATGACCAGGCCACATTGCACGGAGACTGTACGGAGCCGCTCTGGAAGCTACTCACAAGAGCCATAAACAGGATCATCAACCACCAAACTCTTCTTTAGTACCTAGAATGAACTTGTTGAACCCACAGTCGGGATTATTTTATCGTCTTTCATGTGTGCGGTTGCTTTTTGACGTAGTGGGATCGATATCTGTACAAGCATTGTTTTTCGGACTTTACATAATGTTTTATGGCCCAAGCAATACTTTTCAAGAGAAGTCGCACCATGACAGATACTACAATGTAACTTGTGCAAAGGAACGATGATCATATATTGCCTACAAGTTGAGGGAGTTTCAAAAAGCCATAACTAGTTACCATGATGGAAATCCTATCTTTTGGCGGATTGTTCATGTATCGCAATGATTTTCCCTCTCCCTTGGTGATATCGTAACCTAGCAACCAATCATTGTCACCCCGCATGAATGCCTCTGCCGACTCGCCCGCCATATCTACAAGAATGAAAAAGATTGGTTCAAAAGTTTTGATTAATAATGAATAACATATTATTTGTGACAAAGAAGAAATATTCGAGTGAGTATTATTAGTTACGCCCTGTTGGAAAGTGCGGTACGGCCTGATATCAACCTGAAGTCATTCATATCCCACGAGGCGGAGCCGAGGGTGGATAGCAGGCCGTACCACACTTTCCAGGGCGTAACGAATTTATCACCTGCTCTTTTATGGTAAGAAAAAAGAACAAATACATCTCATACGATATGGCTGGCTGAAAAAAAAAATTAATTTAATTTTATATATTTAATTTAAAAAAAAGAAAAATTTAATTTTTCTTATAATTTTTTTTAAATTTTAATTTTTTTTTTATTTCATATTTTTTTATTTTTTTTTATTTCATATTTTCAAAAAAAAAAATATATATATATATATATATATTTTGATAAGACCTGGCGACCTCTAGCCTGTTAGAGTGGTGATATCAAATTAAATTTGTTCTCCAAGTGGTGGTATTGAATTCTGCCGTGTGGTATTGAATCTGCAATGGGTGAACGGCTCCAGATCTAACACCTATTGACCAATCAGCATCAAGAATCATAGCAGAGCAGGTGATAAATGTTGGTATTTGTATAGTTGAAGAGGTGGGGCTTGAACATAGTGCAAATGAAAATATGTATACCGGTCACTTGGACACACAGACTATCCCGCAAAAGTCACACTTGGCCACCACAATTTGTATTGACAAAAGGAAGAAGCCCTTTCGACATTTGCCTGGATAACCCAACAATGCTTGAAAGATGTCATATCACTGTATGATATCTTTGAAAATAAAAAGAGTGCAAAATGTTCGGAATGTTTCAGTTTTGGTTGCGATTAACACCTCTCTTTTTAATGTTTTATTTGAAAATAAATTGGAATACGACATATTACATGAGCAAAATGTTCCAAAAGGGTTTCATTTTGGGTTGCACTTAACACATATTCAAATAATTTTCATTTCAAAAGATTCTTTGGTTAGGAACATATCCCTAGAATGGCCACGCAATTTTTGGCTGCTGTATGGAGGTCTCTCATTGTCCATTTTATAGAATATGTATTCTTTATTGACAAGTATCTATTAAAATCAACCCCATATTAAATACATTCAAGTAAATCTGGTTAAAATATACAATGTCTATTTCAAAAGGTAATAAAGGTGTATTCATAGTTTGTATATTGTAACAATTTACAAGTTAAAACTGAATTTCTCGCCTGTCCGTGGGTCAATTTTAATGCGGATTAGATCGTTAGAACCGCCAGAATTCATTCTACTTGCCATTGAATTCTCGTTAAAATCAGTTGCGAAATATAAATTTTGTTTGAAATCGTAATAATTTGTATGCCATTAATCTACGGTCAATCAATGCTGTATTTTGGTCAGAAGTAAAAAAAAAAATGAAATAACCCAAAGCTTCGCTCGCTTCCTGGCCATGCCAGCGTCATATTATGAGTACAGCTTATCTGCTGACATGGTGAGGAATGAATAGAAATGATTTTCAAAAAGTTTAAATGTTATGATATTTACCAGAGAAAGCCTCGTTCATGCCTCCTGACTGCCGTCTGTAGATGAGGCCGGAGTTCTGCTCCGTGAAGCCGTGGGACACCTCGTGCGCTGTGACGTCAAGACTCACCAACGGATGGAACTTTGATCCACCATCTCCAAAGGTCATGACCCTGCCATCCCAGAATGCATTGTCGTAGTTGGACCCGTAATGGACCCTGAGTTTCAGCTTGAACTTCAGCGGGTACACGTCGTACCAGTGTGTGTACAGCTTGTAGACGACCGTTCCGAAGTAGAGGGCGTCGTTCGCGGGAGAATACGCGCCATTTGCAACGTCCTTGTTTCCGGTTGTGCAGTGGAAGATCATTGCCGTATCTTTCCGCGCAGAACTCATGTCGATCACGGTGACGTACTCGTTGTCCATAGCACAGTGGGTATCGTTGACGCGGGTCACATCCAAAAGCGGGTAGTCCTGGCCATAGATGTACTTGCCTATTTTTATGTTACCACCGTCGCCTTGGACTTTGTGGGGTGTGCCGCTGATAGTGTCAATAGCGTTGAAATGTTCGTAGACCAAGCCCGTGTTAGCGTTGATCATGTAGCAAGGGCGAGCCGGTCCGTCATCCCTATCAATTCTGTAACTGAGTCTATAACACAGCACAGCTGTCATTGTATCATCCTCTGGGTCTGAAATGGAAAATGATACGCCTTCCATCGACTGTCTATATATATATATATATATATATTATTTGAGATTTTCTTGATAGTTTCATACTTCGGAATATTCAAATCGTTTCACATATTTAACAAATCAAATTTAATCAAATATTACTTTCTAAAGGAAATTGCTGATTGTGAGAATAAAAGTTGATTTTTCCATAGCAACAACATCTCAGCGTTACATAATATATAAATAAGTGTACACCTCAGAGACCTCTTTTAGGAAAATAAAACAATAATCCCAACGCAATTGTCGTGAACCAATCATCTAAACGATAAAGTTTTGACCAATCTAGTCACCCTATCCAACCACCGAGCCAAATTGATCAAAAAGGCCAAACAGACCAACTCAGACAAATAGACCAGACTGGTCAGCCTACCAATTAGTCAGCCTGCTAAGTGTCAATTGTGACAAATCGGCAAAATATGCCAACTGAACCAAGCCACAGTGCCCAACTGCCCTAATTAGGCCAAAGTGCCATTTTGGGTCCATTTAGCTTAGTTGACCAATTTGGCCCTTTTTGGCCCAGCTGTCCTGTCTGCCCCAATTGCCCGTTTAACACATTTGGCCCATTTAACCTGCCTGCCCTATTTCAGCTTGTTTGGCTTGTCTGCCCTATTTCACCAATTGGATCAATTTGGACCAATTGGGCTTTTTGACCCGAGGCCCAATTTGGCCCGTTTGGTCGATCATGTCCCAAGTGGGCTGGTTGGCCTGGTATGCCTATTACGCCCAGTTTAAACTTCTTGGAAACCACGCAAGCTCTCGCACAAATCTCGTAAGATTGAAATGATCAAAATGAAAAAAGGTGAAATGAAAAATATTTTTCTTTTCTATTTTCGATTGGAAGAGAAAAACAATCACGACTTTTCTATTCTATTTAAAGAATTAAAAAACGTGAACATTTGAATAGGATACGTAAAAATACACTTTTTTTCTTTTTTAAATTGAAAAACATGAAAACATGAACTGGAAAACATGACAAATTTGACAAATCTTTAAAAATACTTTTTATTTTAATGATTAGCTATAAGGATTTTTGTACTCGCCAAAATATCCGGCGTGCACCACACTAGTCCTACATTTATTCCAGTTCCAAATTTTACAATCTGCCATTTCTTACTTTAGAATAAAAGAGTGGGTCGATACACTATTCTTGGTGACCAGTGTTGATAAATAGTTTTGGCACCCATAATTGAACTATTTGAAGATATAGGAAATTATGAAATATCCATTTCAGGTTTTCGATAATAATCATTTACATTGACAAAATGTGGGCCACATTTAAACTTCAGGCAGCTTTTATTAGCAGCCTAAACAAGGAATATTTGATATTTTCATTTGATGATTCATTAAACGTTCCATGTCACACTTTCAAGTATACAACACGTTTTGGACGTTTGAAAGTTTTCAACAAGTTCAAATTTGGATTATGTGTACTTAATAATGATTATCTATTCATGTTTTTTATATTCCTAAATACTTTTGATGATATCTAATTCCCTTTCGGTTTCCCTTAAATTATGCCCCAGGGAAGTGGGTTAGCCCTTTAATATCCGTTTGTGTCCAACTATGAAATTGGCATTACAAAGATTAATTAACCCTTCAATTAATTAACCCTCCAATTCAACTACATAACCGCCTGATTAGAGGCGGATTGTTTGAGTATTTAATACGCTTAGATTTGCACGGCTTCAACACATTTCTATGGCTTTGCAGTTGTCATGCTTCAAACCTCATGGTGTTTATAGAAGTAGCCATCTTGGATCAAGACCAGTGTATCGGCATGCGCAGTAGTTAAAACGACGTTAGAAGTTGGTCATGGTAATACTTAACATGTTTGCATTGCAATAACAAGGTCGAAGCAAGTTCCTGACCGTCCTATTTTCCTTCTGGTAATCTGTTTTATCGTAACACTTACCCCATGACATTGACTGAGACTCTCGAAATTATAATTTTGTACTTAAGAGTAACGGGATACCGTTCATAATCCTGTATTAAAGAAAGTCAGGCTTCCCCAATACACATTAGAGAAAGATCGCCTCCAGTTAAGTTAAATATGACCCACTTTCTGATAGACGATATGGCTTCATTTTGCATTCACATTTATTATCCTTTTCTGCCATATAGTCTGGCAGCTTATGTAGTTTCCGTGGGCAACTCATGTTAATTGTTGGAGACATAATTTTTCTAGACCAATTTTGGATGAGGACTTCAAAAAAATATGTCTCCAATTTTTTCGATAATTTTTTCAAGGTCAAATGGTCAATGTCAAAGGTCAAAATCCTTAAAATGCCTTGTTTGGACCTGTAACAAGCTGCATTTGGTAGGAAACCCGATTTTTAGGTTGACATATACTAAACAAATAAATTTCCTACACAAACATTTAGTATTTTACACAGTAAAGTTTTAATCTGAGGTCAATAAGTACATTTTAAAGTAAAGGTTAAAGGTCAAATCAGTGAAAAATGCCTTGTATAGACAAGAAATGAGCTGCATTTGATAAAAGTTGGTTAGAAACCATATTTTAGGATGAGACACACTTCTCCAGTAAATTTCATTAAAGTACACTTTATATATTCCACCTCAAATATTTTATCTGAGGTCAATGAGTCCATTCAAAGGTCAAGATCAACAGTCAAAATACAGGAAAATGCCTTGCATGGACCGGATACAAGCTGCATTTGATTCAATATGGTTAGAAACCAGCTGTTTAGGATAAATTGTACACTTAATACGTGAATTTCATACACACAGCTTCAGTTTTGAACTCAGTATTTTTTAAATCTGAGGTCAATAAGTACATATAAAGGTCAAAGGTCAAATCTGTGGAAATGCCTTGTATGGACACGAAATGAGCTGCATTTGATAAAAGTTGGTTAGAAACCAGATTTTATGATGTCAGATGCGATATTTTATGATGAGACACACTTTTTCAATACATTTCATTAAAGCACACTTCATATTTTCCACCTCAAAGATTATATCTAAGGTCAACGAGTCCATTCAAAGGTCAAGATCAACAGTCAAAATGCAGGAAAATCGCTTGCACGGACCGGATACAAGCTGCATTTCATTCAATATGGTTAGCAACTAGCTGTTTAGGATAAATACACTTAATATGTGAATTTCATACATACAGCATCAGTATTTTACTCAGTAATTTTTAAATCCATAAGTACATATAAAGGTCAAGATCAAAGGTCAAATTAGTGAAAATGCGTTGTAATGACAGGAAATGAGCTGCATTTGACAAAATTAGTTAGAAACCAGATTTTATGATGTCAGATGCGATACACTTTTCAAGTAAATTTCATTACACTTCATATTTTCCACCTCAAAGATTATATGTAAGGTCAATGAGTTCATTCAAAGGTCAAGATCAACAGTCAAAATGCAGGAAAATGTCTTGCATGGACCAGAGACAAGCTGCATTTGATTCAATATGGTTAGAAACCAGCTGTTTAGGATGAATAAGTTTTTTTATTTAAGAAACAAGCACCACTGCATAGAGAATAATTGTAAAGTTGAACTTGTTTCCTATATAAAAACTTTTCATAAATAACAATTAAAGTCTTTTCTGCAGTGAATGAAATCTATAAAAGATTGATAGTGGTCTTTTCCCAGGGTTGTTTCACATTTGACCTGGACTATGATCCTTGATTTAATACTCTGGACAAAATTAAGTGTGTGTGGATATAGTTTTACTGGAAAAGTGTGTTTCTAACCATATTGAATCAAATGCAGCTTTTCTCTGGTCCATGCAAGACATTTTCCTGCATTTTGACTGTTGATCTTGACCTTTGAATGAACTCATTGACCTTACATATAATCTTTGAGGTGGAAAATATGAAGTGTAATGAAATTTACTTGAAAAGTGTATCGCATCTGACATCATAAAATCTGGTTTCTAATTAATTTTATCAAATGCAGCTCATTTCCTGTCATTACAAGGCATTTTCACTAATTTGACCTTTGATCTTGACCTTTATATGTACTTATGGATTTAAAAATTACTGAGTAAAATACTGATGCTGTATGTATGAAATTCACATATTAAGTGTATTTATCCTAAACAGCTAGTTGCTAACCATATTGAATGAAATGCAGCTTGTATCCGGTCCGTGCAAGCGATTTTCCTGCATTTTGACTGTTGATCTTGACCTTTGAATGGACTCGTTGACCTTAGATATAATCTTTGAGGTGGAAAATATGAAGTGTGCTTTAATGAAATTTATTGAAAAAGTGTGTCTCATCATAAAATATCGCATCTGACATCATAAAATCTGGTTTCTAACCAACTTTTATCAAATGCAGCTCATTTCGTGTCCATACAAGGCATTTCCACAGATTTGACCTTTGACCTTTATATGTACTTATTGACCTCAGATTTGAAAAATACTGAGTTCAAAACTGAAGCTGTGTGTATGAAATTCATGTATTAAGTGTACAATTTATCCTAAACAGCTGGTTTCTAACCATATTGAATCAAATGCAACTTGTATCCGGTCCATGCAAGGCATTTTCCTGCATTTTGACTGTTGATCTTGACCTTTGAATGGACTCATTGACCTCAGATAAAATATTTGAGGTGGAATATATAAAGTGTACTTTAATGAAATTTACTGGAGAAGTGTGTCTCATCATAAAATATGGTTTCTAACCAACTTTTATCAAATGCAGCTCATTTCTTGTCTATACAAGGCATTTTTCACTGATTTGACCTTTAACCTTTACTTTAAAATGTACTTATTGACCTCAGATTAAAACTTTACTGTGTAAAATACTAAATGTTTGTGTAGGAAATTTATTTGTTGAGTATATGTCACCCTAAAAATCGAGTTGTCTACCAAATGCAGCTTGTTACAGGTCCAAACAAGGCATTTTAAGGATTTTGACCTTTGACATTGACCATTTGACCTTGAAAAAATTATCGAAAAAATTGGAGACATATTTTTTTGAAGTCCTCATCCAAAATTGGTCTAGAAAAATTATGTCTCCAACAATTAACATGAGTTGCCCACGGACCCCCTATTTTCCTACATAAGCTGCCTGACTAATAGAGTCATGATAGACAACTTTAGCATTGGGGCAAACCGTAGTATCCAGGTTAAACCCGTTTCCAATCCATGAGCCGTGGCAATCAGAAGAGAATGTCCAATGTTAGGACAAAATGGCAACATGACATTGAGTGCCTTAATAGTGCGTTTGAATATATCATTTGAAGTAAGCGGTGCATCAATTATAGTTAGTGTTGCCATTACTACTACCACTCTTTCAGTAGTAGTAGTAGTAGAAGTAGTAGTAGTAGTAGTAGTAGTAGTAGTAGTAGTAGTAGTAGTAGTAGTAGTAGTAGTAGTAGTAGTAGTAGTAGTAGTAGTAGGTGTAGTAGTAGTAGTAGTAGTAGTAGTAGTAGTAGTAGTAGTAGTAGTAGTAGAAGTAGTAGTAGGTGCAGTAGTAGTAGTAGCAGTCTGCTTAGTAGTAGTAGTAGTAGTAGTAGTAGTAGTATCAGTCTGCTTTTATCATTGGTAGATCAAAATCATCATGATCATCACCATCGTCGTTGTTATTACCATCTAATCAGTTTTTGATTGGATACCAATCCTTAAGGTGCTGTAGGGAATTCACCTCTCACAAGATACTTACTAGTGACTTTATAGATAACCAGTTCGTCCTCGTTCTCATCAAAGCTTACTGCTGCTGGATCGTCACCCTCCTCTTCTATTGCAAGGCGCAGTGCTTGTTTCTTGGTCAGTGTTGGTTCTGTGGAAGGAACGTCCTCTTCGATGCCTTCAACCAGTTTACCAGTGATCTGCAAAAACAAGTGTCTAATGTTAGCCGAAATCTGATACATTTGGGTGTAACCATTCAAAAAGATATTACACACAAACATACATACATACATACATAAATGCATACACAAACATACATGCATACATACATACGTACATCAAACATATATATATATATATATATATATATATATATATATATATATATATATATATATATATATATATATATATATATATTTATATGTATATGTATGTATGTATGAACGGAGATAGAACACGTAACCACAGACTGTAGTTTGCTATCCTGATGCGGGCCCTCGGATATCAAGTAGGAGCATGCCCTCGTTCCGATTTTCGCAAAGTATGGGGTATTTTTCAGCAACTTCGCATATCCTCGAAAGAAATATTGACGGAGTGTTTTCAAGCCCGTAGGAAGAATAGGGATTTTTTAACATTGTTATATATTTATACAGTACCTGGGTTGCGGACGCCACCTCACGCTGCATATCTATGTACTAGTATTCTTCGGTTTCTACCTTCGTTTCCATATTTGAAAACGATAAGAGGATATTGCCTATTAATAAAATTGCCATAGCATTTTTATTTACCGCATGTTCTTTGCTCTGGCTATCTGAACAATCGGTGGTATGCGTGATCAATATAGACAATGTTTAAATTAAAGATGGGGGCAATTTTGCTATAACAGGGTTTTTACTGGCAAATGTCAGCGTTTGATGGTCTGACTCTAGAGCATTAGACTCTGCATATGTGTCTATTTAGGACGCAAGTGCCCCTCCCGGTCTTTCAACTGAGCTGATTATTACAACTGTCAGGTAATACTTTTTTAATCGGCAAAATGAAAACGAAAAAAACTGGAATTCAATATGCGGCAATTAAAAGATACCAATACATAAGTGTTTGACATTTGTTTTTGGCTACGTCTATGCAAGAGTAGACTCTATGTCCATCTATACAAGCAGTTCACATAAAGACCCATAATACACTGCAATACGTGTATGCCTGGTTCAATTGAGCAACGTAGGGTTATGTGTGCATACATTGAATATTTTGACTTTGTCTTATGAATATGATAATGAATGACCATGGGATCCCTGGGGACCCCACTAGGAATTCGAAAGAAAACCTGGCAGAGAAGTCTTTTTAAACAAACAGTTCAATATGAAGATCAATGTTTTACTTGCAATATCAAAGAACCAAAATAGTTCACTGTGGGTGAAAAACAGAAATCAAATTTGAAACATCGAAGAAAATATACATAATTGTGATCATGCTTATGGAACATTTTTTGCAAAATCATCCATTCTAGCACATTATTACATACGGTCTCAGGGCTACCCTATACTTACGTGTTCTGTGTACTGAGCCGTCGTCCTTCA
>OZ012689.1:27258416-27451532 GCA_963942565.1 Maea johnstoni | reverse complement strand
GAGAGAGTCTGGTCAAATCTGTTACTGCACCAAACTCAGAGTATTCAATTCAGAAGGGAATGGTGACTTTTCAGGGACTATTCACTAAGAGCCTAATCTACTCAAGTACCAGAATATGTGTGTGATGTAGTTCATATTGATGGTGCTATACAGGTGATAAGAATAGCTATATCAATACTGCTATGTACACCAGAGACTTGTAATGCAGGTAATCTTGACAGTGATGAAGGGATTGATTTCACCACCTGCCTCCATTTGATACAGGGGTTCATATCATGTGTTATGGTGGGATGAACAATGTGAGTCTTAGAGGCACTCATTATCTAATTTTAATATACCTCATGTGAAGATTCTTGATTCTGGTTGGTCAAGGGCCATAGATTAATCGTCATATTTTCCTCACTCCTTAGTGACAGGCTGTTGTCCTTAACAGCTTATCAAATAATTGAATAGTTAATAGCAACAGCTATGAAATAGTTGAATAGTTACCTCTAGCCCGAAGAATAGTGACCGCTAGCTAGCCATAAGAATACCCACGAACACCTACGGAGTTTGCCGAGTGACCTACCGGTGAAACTAGTTCAACAAGGCAGACGGCGAATATTTATCAAAAATCTCTGGTGTTTGTAATTTTTCCCCCTTTTGCGTTTTGTATTTTGTTCGGTATAATAAAACAGATATGACATCCCTGTGAGGTTTCCACCAGGAATAACTTCCCCGAGACTGAGAGAGGATTGTCGCTCGAGGGCGTAGCCCGAGGTCGACAATTCTCTGTCATATTTGTATAATAAAATATGACTAGCACTTAGTGCTGGGACGATTAATCGAAATAATCGATTAATCGGTCGTTTTGCCATGATTCTGATTAATCGATTATTGAAACAGAAGATCGATCATTTTCGATTATTATTTCTGCTCACCTGGTCAAAGTTTCCATTTTAAAGGGCCTTGCTTACCATGAAAGCCATGCATAAAAGTAAAAGATTATTGAAATAAACATGAACTTTGAGTTCCTGACCATTTATCATTCAAAATTTAAGGAAATCGGCCATATATTGGACACTGTTTAGTGGGCATATCAACAATAATAATTTTCGATTATAATCGATTAATCGATCGAAAATTTGGATGATTAATCGAGCTGAAATTTTCAAACGATTCCCAGCAGTACTAGCACTTGAGTTTCAAAAACTTGCCGAGTCCCAACATTAACATGCCCTGCTGGCTATAGGAAAAGTGACATGTTAAGGTCACGGTCAGAGGAACATCAAGAATATAATCAGTTCAGTGTGCAAGATAACCACTGGCCTCATTGGAAGCAAATTCAGCAAAAATCGACAATGGGGTAAGCTGAATCAGACCCTGACTTGCCCAGCTTGGCAAGTAAGTCCAATCTCACCTTTGTTTAACGGAGTGGCGGGGCAAGTCAACTTTAGGGGCAGCTTGCCCCACTCAGAAAAAATGTTTTGCAACCTATGTTGCACCCTGCAGTTGAAGAACACTATTTGACACATCAGTTGTTCTTTGGTACAGTTCTAAAATGAAATACAATGAAAAATAGCTTACAACTTAATATTGTTGTGAAAGGAATGCAGGATTTAGCAAAGCTAGGGCTACAAGATTGTGAGTGGGGCCTATGGCGATTTAACAACTGGAAGTCATCTGGTCTCCAGAGTTTTTAAACGAAACCTGACACCTGCATATATATATATATATATATATATATATATATATATATATATATATATATATATATATATATATATATATATTATATATATATATATATATATATATATATATATATATATATATTATATATATATATATATATATATATATATATGTATATATATATATATATACAGTCAAACTTGCCTCAACGACCACTTCTCTTAAAAGACCACTTGCCTTGAACGACCGTTTCAAATCCCCCCAAGGGTATTCCCTGTATATTTTACTTGATTTTAAACGACCACTTGCTTGACGCGACCAACGACCATGAAATCTTATCCCTAAGAGCAAATGGTCCTTTATTCAACGGCCACTTGAATGCCTAGATGCCTTGTATATTGGAAAGGGCACAATAAAATAATGAAATAATCGGTAAAAATTTGAAAGTATATCATTTCTGACGGTCCTCAATTAATGATATAGTTCAACTTTTATTTTTCTGAATTGTTTATTCTTAAAATTCTAATGAAGAAATTTCAACAAACGCAGCTAAACATAACAACTTCAATAATTCAAGGTCATTGTTGGAAATTCTTTGTTGTTTCATAACCTCGCTCAGACCCTCAACCCCTTCTTAAGAGACCACCTCTTTAAAAGACCACGTTTGACGTTTCCTTTGAGCGGTCGCTTAATAGAGGTTTGACTGTATATATATATATATATATATATATATATATATATATATATATATATATATATATATATATATATAAAAATATATATATATATATATATATATATATATATATATATATATATATATATATATAAATATATATATATATATATATATATATATATATATATATATATATATATATATATATATATATATATATATATATATATATGTTTCATTAATCAGATTTATGTTTTCATAAGTCAGACTTATGTTTCATAAGTCAGACTAATGTTTCATAAGTCTGCCCCTGGATACTGAGTGCACAGGTCATAAATACACTGACTATGATGAATAATAAGCCCATTCAGGAGTCTTGTCTCCATGGAAACTCATCCTCCAGATGGTCGTCATTGATGTCAATCACCGCCACACTTCCATGTAAGAGATATTACACGTTGACAAGAACAGCAACATGGACATTGGTCTTAAAGACAGCGAGTTTCCCATGACAAGAATTGGTCACATAGAACATTTGAAAGTCACTATTAAAATACAACTTTCAACCCTCAGAAGCACGCTAAAACTCCTATGTTAAGCTGCAAACCGCTGTAGGGCCTAGGCTATAACATAAAGATAAGGATTTGAACTAGATGAGTAGCTGAATCTGGACAGACAAATAAAATTCTGGCCTAGGCACTGCCAACATGACTGCTCCTCAACTTTTAAAAAATCCTGTAGAAAAAATTGGAACATTTTGTCTTTTGTGCGACATGTGTGGCAGAAACTTCACATCATGGTAGAAACATGACTGACTTGTGGTAGAATGGTGATAAGGGTCAACCATGGGTCTGCCACAGGTCTACCATTTACATGTGGTCAGACCGTGGTAATTGAAACAACTTGTTTCAGCCACGGGTCTAGCGGTGGACCCATGGTTCAAAGGAGGCGTTTTGTAACACTGGTCACTGGCCAGTAAAATGGTTGAAAATCATACCTGAAATTTTGATGTTTTGCTGGGAAAGTTGGATGTTTTTCTGGGAAGAAATATATCTGTGATGAGCATTTGTTATTCATTGAAATAGGAATTGACAATAAGAGTGTTTGCTGTAAGGGCTTTCGCTAACAAAAATGCTCTGTGCACCAAATATAAAGGGCCCATGAGGCCACCAGACACAGGGTTAACATTTATAAGGAATGGCATTCCTTAACCCTTCCAATGCTGAGGCTACTTTTGTCGAGAGTACAAAAACCCAAAGATTTTTAAAAACCATTTTAACCCTGTCATGTTGGTATTCATTGGATAGCTCTCAATGAGTACTCTCAGATGAGTAACCAAGTGCCAGGGTTTCAGTCTTTTTTCATGTTTTTTGCATCATTTTGTATTGGCCAAATTCGCCATAAGCAGCCATAAGTATTAGGTTTCTGTTCTGTTATGTAAAGCTCTGTTTGGAAATACTCAGTCAGGTTGAATGGACCATCTAAATGCCAAAGCCTCTGGCTCTGAGGCATTAAGATGGCCCATTTCAATACCCAAAGCTCTGTATTTCCTTCCAGAGTCAGTCAGGCTATATCGCTATTAATAGCATGAAAACTAGGTAACTGGTTGTTCACCTTTCAAAGCCAATATTTCAGTATTAACAGCCACTTCAGAGTCTGGAGGCCATTGCTTCTGCTGCCTGAGGTTCTTTGGAAAGCAATATATTTATGTTAAAACAACTAAAAACAACACTACCCTTTTCTAAAAATAGGCAGATTGAAAATTAACTGCATTTTACAATGCTAATTCTCTTTCGAACTCTTAAATATGACCATCAAGCATATAAATGATTTTCTTACCACTTCAATATACTTCCCATGACATTTTACAAGGATAGTATGCCTTACTTTTTCATAATTGAATATGAGTATGTTGTGCTCTCCCATAAAAAAGGACACCCAAAAACTTTACAGTTCTCAATTTTTGGCACCCAGTTTCTAAATCCTGGCCAAGACCCTGGCCTCACCATACTATAATTTCTAACTAAGGCTTAAAAAAGGGTTGGGTTGTATCCTGCAACCCGACCCTAACAAGTTTTTACTCAAAGAAATCCCTACCCTAATTTTTTTCCCGCCCTTCCAACTCCCAATTTACATAAAACATGCATGAAACACACATTTCTTTTTACCTACCTTTATGAATTTGTTTGGACCAGGAAAAAAAAAAACATCTTTATAAAAGCGTAAACCTATGCTGTGTACAGGTGCAGGCTAGCAAAACTTGCAGTGCTAGCTATGGGTATGCACTTGCAGCTGGGAAGACTTGGGGAGAACAAAGGACTTGTTAATCATATATATATATATATAACCACAACCAAGAACAATGAACTGTAAGAGTGCTGTACTTAGGGCTCCTTTTGGAAGTGTACTAATAGGTCAGCTAAAATTTCAGCCTCAGTGGCTATGAGTGCTAGTACCCTGGATGACTGTATTGTGATACTCAGATAGATCAGTGCCTTGAGCACTCATTTTGAAACTAGATACTTCTAGGGTTGGGCTCGATTGCCAGGACATCGAGCGCTCAAGAAAGTCTCATGATTAGGGATGGGGATCGTTGAGAATTCTACTGTTCGGTTCGGTTCTCGGTTTTGCTTAGACTACGGTTCGATTATAACACGGTTTCCTAAACGGTTTATTAATGACATTTCTTGGATACGAAACTACGCAATGGAAGGCGTGGCTGAACTTGCCTGAACTGTAAAGTTTTGGAAAGTTCCTATATACTAGCTCCCTGGCCACTTTCTCTACGCTCAGAAGGCTTCTGAGCATAGTGAAAGTGGGCAGGGTACCAGACTTGAGAGATGTTGAAATGGCTGTTTGATAGTCGCGCTTGGCAGACATTGTGAGGCCAGCGAGGAGGTAGGTGCTGACAGTTTTATTACGCCTCCAGGAACCCTGTGCATGCATAGAAAACCGAACCGTGCAGAGGGAGGTCCGGTTTCAGACTAGTTAACCGCAATGCTCAGGCCGGTATCACATATGAACCGGTCTCGATACACCCCCCCCCCCCTAACCCTACCTCTTAATCCCCCCCCCCCCCCCCCCCAAAAATAAAAATACACAAGAGCCTACCACAAAGTCCAGGTTATTGAGGTAGAAATTGGAAAAATGGATTGATTGATACTAGTGGTCGGACGATTAGTTGGAATCTTGAGCATTCAATCATGGCAAAGCCAGCTCGACTCGTTCAACAGACATTTGACATAAATCGATTAAATGCTCAAATGTCTGTAATTCGCATGTAAGACAACAAAAAAAATTACACTGTTTGTCTTGAGCCTGGCCAAAATCCGTGTGAAAAACATTAAGATTTTCTCTTTTTTCTGAAGTTTCCGTGTCAATTGCAAGTCACGCAATGTTTGGTACACCGATTCTCGCAGTACACCGCATGTGTGCCTGGCATGTGTGGGAGCATGTTGCGGCACAATAACATTAGCGATTGATCATTCGAAAAAAAAATTGATTTATCGATACAAAAAATCTCTTTGCATCCGAAGCCTAATTGATACCAAACACACACACACAAATCGAGATATATACACGGACATATGGATGTACACACAGACACTTGAGTCAAGACTTGGCACTTGTACTGGCTGCAAGTTTAAGGCAGAGACATAAATAACTCCGGAAATGTTCCTCTCTGGTTAAGGGAAATTACATGTATAATCCTGTTACTGACATTACATACATGTATCTTATGACATTATGAATATAATGTAGCATCAACTTACTGGTCTAACCTATAGCCACTTTTTTCTATGGATCTCATTCTACATCATTACCTATGTTGAATTAGGAATATTAGTAGGGCTGTCATTGTTACCGCCCGTATCGATCAATCAACAAAAAAATCTTATCGATATCGAAGAAGGCACAAGATATCGATTCATATGCAAATGAGGTGAATAAATTATCTTTTAAGAAAACACAGCTTGAACAACATGAACTCCCCACCACAACTGTGTGCTTCCATTCCATTTATCCCGTAATTCACACAGATGCATGTGTATGTATGAAGGCTGTGATCAATAGGTCAAAAAATCACCCCACACGTGAACCACAACTATTCTTCATGAGCACATTGCTGGTTTTCATTCATTTTGAATTCGATTTGCTGAGTCGAATCGAAGTAGCGTATCGGTAATAATTTTGTCGATTATCAAATTGATAAATGTTTCTTATCAATGACAGCCCTAAATAATAGGCACCAACACAGCTTTCCTACATGCCAGCATCTGTACATAAGGGGGGGGGGGGTGGCATGTGACCTTTGTTGACAGGGGAAAGTTCATTCCTCATGGAGTCTAGATGTATTAACCCCAAAAAACCCTATATGATAAAGATAAGTTTCATGACATTTTAAAGCACTGTTTCAAATAATTTACTAGTTTCTACATGTACACCTAGGACAATTCATTATGTAAAAGGGCTAGGCCTAGATGCACTGCATTCCCCCAAAAGCCCATTGTTCGAGAAAAATTGGCCTTGACATGAGCAGCCATCATAGGCTGTTGCCATAGTAACATGTGGAGATTATTTAGCAAATTAGTGAAAGTAATACAGAAACCATCGTAGCTCACCATAGAAAATAAATGTATACTTGTAAATGTTTGTCACATTCTTTGAACAATCAAATTTTCATGTTTTTCAATTCAAATTTTCATGTTCTTCAAATCAAAATTGTTTTTCATGTTTTTCAGTTTTCAATTTTTTTTTTCAACAATTTTTCATTTTCTTTCTTTGAAACATGAAAATTTGTATTGAAAACATGAATGTTCATTCAGGTTTCTGTATTTTTTAAAAATTGTATTTCCTATCCAAAATTAGCAACCCTCATAGGAGCACTGTTTATCTAGATAAACCCACTTTTATTTCACAATAAACAGCTTATAATGTTGATTTCCCTCAGAAAGGGCATTGTAAAACTCCACTCAGGATTGCTCACATTTGTACTGTTTGCAATGGGCAAATCTTACAATGTGCGCCTAATGAGCAAAATTAGGATTTTTTTATCTCAGGTATGGGGGAGCAGCTGTGGGAGAGGGTGTGGTTGTGAAGAAGGAAGAACCACGTCTACCAATTAATCCTGATTGCGTTTTGTAATTTGGGTAATGATCCTCTTCCAGAAAATGGTCACAGCACACAAAAGCGTGCTTTAGATCTAAAGCGGGCTTTAGATCAGGTGGCGTAGCAAGTTTAAGTGCAATATGCCACGAAGTATTAGGGCTGTCATTGATACCAACCGTATCGATGAATCGATAACAAAACCTTATCGATTATTGATATCGAAGAAGGTACAAGATATCGATTCATATGCAAATTAGGTAAATAAATATTTTTTTAGGAAAACACAGCTTGAACAGCATGAACTCCCCAAGACAAATGTGTGCTTCCATTCCATTTATCCCGAAATT
Organism: Maea johnstoni; assembly: GCA_963942565.1. Classification (NCBI taxonomy): domain Eukaryota; kingdom Metazoa; phylum Annelida; class Polychaeta; order Spionida; family Magelonidae; genus Maea; species Maea johnstoni. Next base: position 27,443,723 of record OZ012689.1, on the reverse strand, counting down.
CACACAGATGAATGTTTATGTATTAGGGCTGTGATCAATAGGTCAAAAAATCGCCCCAACATGCAAACCACAACCATTCCTCATGAGCACATTGCTGGTTTTCATTCATTTTAATTTCGATTCGCTTTTAGAAACGAATCGAAGTAGCGTATCGGTAATAATTTTTTTGATTATCGAATCGATATTTCTTATCAATGACAGCCCTACAAAGTATACATGTCTCTCTTTATCACATGGAATCTTGTGATTTTTCAAGCAAATGCCACTTCCAAATCTGTTAGTACAGCCAAAGGCAACACATGAATTTACCATTATGACTTTGCTATCATCAGCTAAAATTGCAGGTCCATTCACCTCAGCCAAAAGCTGGTAACTGAGAGTAGAAACTCAAGTTTATACACCATGTGCATACAATCACTGTCATGTCCATAAGTGACTATCACATCCTGGCACCTGCAGGATGTGTGAACTATGGCAGCCCCTAGAGAGGAGATGGGGCTACTGGAATACACACTTTTCTGCCCAGTGGCACCTATTAATTGGATTGGGTCTTTATAATTTATGGCTTCAAAAGTGTTTTTCCTTTCATATAAGCTGGTATATATTTCAGGGGTTAGTGGTTTGACAGGAAAAGATTTGGCATATTACCCCCATGAATTCATTATTGAAAATTCTTCATAGTTATGTTTGCCTTTGTAAAAAGAGTTTTTCAGAAAATAGCCTGTCCAAAAAAACAGGCTTGACGGTTCCTGGCCAGGGGGGGTTACGGATTCTTGTGCCGTGTGCAAAAGAATTTCCTCAATGAACGCCTTTTAGCTCGGCCGTGACCTCTTAAAAAGCACCAACATTCATTGGTCTATTTTCGGCAGTTATTCTGCCAATACGAAATTGAAATTTGCACTACTTGTACGTATCAATTAGAAATGTTTATTTTTGTGTTTAGATTTCATGAAAAGTATAATTTAATAACACAATTTGAGCAATTTGTAAGGTCCTTTTTTGATGTTGTCGTGTTTATGCCAGTTGTAGGGACGTAGCGTTCGCTTATTTGGGCGTTCCCATACACGGAAACTGCGTGTAGTATTTATTTAGGTCGTCTGCTACACGGTAGGCAAATTGATCCCCAATGAACCCCATGTTTTGAAAACATGGTATGTTGTATGCTACAGGGGGCATTTCACGGTAAGCCGCAGGGTGCGAACGGGACAATTTGCAGAAGAAAACACTGGATAATTTTTTAACAACTGATTTGAAATCATTCATTTTCAATCCATATGAACCATTCCACCTATGGCTTTCTATACCTACTGCAATTTTTAAAATCCGTTCTCAAAATAAAGAGTTATGTTTAAAAAAAGACAGGGTGCGAACGGGACACCTCTGCGACATGAGATTTAAAATAATTTGCTAACTTCAGAATCTCTGCTCTGTTACAAACACTACACCTGTATAAGTAGCATGACTAGATCACCAAAATACTTGTGCACCCCATGATTATCTTTGTTTTCTAGAAACATTCTTTATGAAAGAGAAATTTTGATGTTAATCATGTGAAGTCGGTTGCGAACGGGACGGGTGCGAACGGGACACTTTTGTCGCATGAAGAAAAACTAGTCTTTTTACCAAGAAATAATTAGGAAAATACCTAAAACCATCATATTTGGATATTATACCAACCTAAGCAGCAGAAATAGCCTTTTAAGCATGTATTCATGCTGACAGAAGGAAGAAATTTCAAATTTTATGACGTGCCATTTTGAATAATTCGCTACTTTCAAAATTTCTGCTTCGTTACCAACTCTACATCTGTGTAAGTAGCATGACTAGATCACCAAAATACTTGTGCACACCATGATTACCTTTGTTTTCCAGAAACATGCTTTATGAAAGAAAACTTGTGATATTTATCATGTGAAGTCGGTTGCGAACGGGACGGGTGCGAACGGGACACTTCTGTCCTATGAAGAAAAACAAGTCTTTTTATCAAGAAATCATTAGGGAAATACCTAAAACCATCAGATTTGGATATTATACCTAGCTTAGCACCAGAAAAAAACCTTTTAAGCATATATTTATGCTGATAGAAGGAAGAAATTTCAAATCTTATGACGTGACATTTTGAATAATTCGCTACGTTTTCAAATTTTCTGCTTTGTTACCAGCTCTACATCTGGTTAAGTAGCATGACTAGATCACCAAAATACTTGTGCACACCATGATTACCTTTGTTTTCCAGAAATGCGCTTTATGAAAGAGAAATTTTGATATTTATCATGTGAAGTCGGTTGCGAACGGGTCAGATGCGAACGGGACACTTTTGTCCCATGAAGAAAAACAAGTCTTTTTATCAAGAAATCATTAGGAAAATGCCCAAAACCATCATATTAGGATATAACACCAAGCTTAGCAGCAAAAAAACCCTTTTAAGCATGAATGTATGCTGCTACAAGGGAGAATTTTAATTTTCTGTTATGGAAGGTACCTGCTGAAAGTACGGAGCAGAATTTCAACTCGAAGCATCCTTGATAATGCAATCAAAAGTGAAGGCTACCATATTTTTTCAAAAAAACATGAATTAACTATTCTACACATGTAAAGGCTATCATCTGATCACCAGAATTCATCATACATAAGGGGTTGTTTCTCAGCACATTAGTATTTTATGAAGATTCATCTAATTTCGATGTGACTTTCTAGTATATAAAATCCAGATGATATTACTTCATTTAGGTACATTCAATCACCCCTTTCAATCAAATAAGAAGCTAATTCACTACAAGCATATAAACCATACTTTAAAAGCTACTCTTTATCAATAGCAGCTAATATCACTCTAAGTATCCATTTTATCCATACACAGAGGTGAAATGGTGAATACCAAATTAACCTTTCGATGCAGGAGTTCAGTACCTCCCAGGCTCCCAAATAGGTATGAGACCCTAAGTCTAGTAAAACTAATGATATTTGCAGAAATATTGATTCCATTTCCAGCTTATATACTCAGATACCTTTATTCAAATGTACAGTGATCTTCTATATGAAGAGAGGAAGTTCAAGTATGGAAATATCACCCTAAGTGTCCCGTTCGCAACCATACTGTCCCGTTCGCACCCTTTTTAAAAGTTGTAATTTACTGCTACACATGGAGTTAATACACATTTCTGATAACTCATAATGTAGTATATAGTGGATAGGAGGAGATTCCTTATTGATTTTTTAATGACATGCCTAGTTTTGAAAATATCAAAACTTTTGGAAGTTGAAAGGGTGCGAACGGGACATCTGCATCTAGGACAGGACATTTAAGCATGCTTTTAAAATATTTCTGCTATTTTTCCATAATCACTTCATTACATAGCCATAAATTATCATGTCTGTTAAAGTAATTAGTAAAAATATAGAAATATAGTTGAAATATCTCAATTTTTCAAATGTCCCGTTCGCACCCTGTGGAATACAGAACTTTGGATTAAAATTGCGATATCTCCAAATATACTTAAGTCAGAAAAAAAATAATCATAGATTCATGAACCGTAGAATGTTTTCTTTTAAAACTAAGTTGAAAGAATATCATAAATCCATTATGAAAATTTGAGGTCTGCGGACCAATTACCGTGAAATGCCCCACAGGCAGAGGTCCGTCCACCTCTACGGCCATGTTACGACTGCACTCGGCTGGACGGCGCATTCGATAATATGCAATATTTTTGCACACGGCACAAGAATCCGTGACCCCCCCTGGTTCCTGGCTAAGTCCCAGTACCCAATACTCACCCTCTTTCTTCATCCCCGCTATTACACACTTTTGAAATCTGCAGTACTGGCAGTTATTCCGCGTGAACTTGTTGACTGCACAGTCCTCCTGTTCCTTGCAAGTGTAGACAAGATTCTTCTGAACGGTACGTTTGAAAAAACCTTTACATCCTTCGCACGAAAACACTGAATAGTGGTACCCTGAACCTTTGTCCGAACAAACTTGGCAGGTCATTCCATCACCACTGAGATCTTGGTCAGCACTTGCCGCAACTTCCCACCGCGATGAGCCGACACTGGCCATTTGAGAGTCAGTAAGCGATGCAACAGGTGTGGATGACATCTCGAAAGCTGCTAATGAATCTGCTGATTGGGTACCCTGGCTCTGAGGCTGCGGATATGACTTAACGAGCACCGGCTGAGATCCTGACGTGGCCAGACTCACAACATTCAGCTGATTATCGGTCGCCTCCGAAGAACTTGACGTAAAGACGACGGTGTACTGTGGATGTGTCGACGTTGTCACAGAGGTCTCCTCTTCTGCAACCCCTACACTGTTTCTGCCATGTGTCTGTGAACTGCTGACCCCTGAGCTGCTGGTTGTGATGTGCACTGTAGACGAGCTATGGGTTATATCATCAGCAGGTGTCTGTTGATGGGGGGTCACTGTGGAATCAGGCTGCGATTCCATCTCACCTTTTTCTAATTTCTAATTGTCTATTAAGCAGAGTACTGGGTTCCTCTGTAGAATGCTAAAAATAGCAATGCTTTATAACCAATGCTCGTGTAACGTGACTCTGGTGGCTAGGTTGATTTTGACACCAATATTGATATCAGTATCCTAATCCAGCCGTATTATATAAATGACCCGGATAATATGGAAATGCATTGTGGGATTGAACCGGCGGATTTTGTTAATCTTTACCGTCTATGCAGCCTATCCTAGGCAGAATTCATTGTCCTTCAAGTCATACTAGTTACTAATCTGTTAATCTTGAGACGGCATGGGGTGTCTTTTCCTTAAAACACGGAGATTAATCTAGGGTTTATGCAACGGTTTCAGGTTTCTGCACCTAAGTCTAAGAAGTTGCAATACAATTGTAGTAGGATATGAGTAATATCTACGGCGAGCTGATTGCTAAGACGTACCACCCCACCTGCTGCTTGAGGCGTTACTACTCGACTAGGCTAGTCCATTTTTGTCAACGGTCTTATCACAAACACATCGGCAACTACATCTGTGTTAAAATCAAAAGTAATAGATACACACAAAGGTGGGAATAAGGATTTTCTCCTGAATATAATAAAATCTGTTGATAAAATATCTCAACTCTGAGATGTTTATTTTTTATTATTATCTACATATATGTCATTTACTAAACATCCCTTCATTCATATGTATGATTTTAACCACAGAAAGAAACATGGATGGACTGGTAGCCAGTAAATCTCAGCTAATCCGTCCGTCTATCAAACCTTACTGGCCTCATATGTCATGACTCTTGATATAATCCCTGACATGCACGAATAAATTCTATAACTATTTCTTGAAATAAATACATAAGTAAAGAAGCACGTCAAACTGTCTATCCCCGGATTTATACCCCGACTTCCCTCGATTAAAAATATGCCGTAAACATATCTAAGAGTCATATTTATTTATTTCGCTTATTTGACCGTATTCCGGCTAATAAACGTTCGTTCACCTTCATATATGTAACCGGTGCGCTCATGATTATCAAACTTGCCAAAATAAAACAACTGTGCGGGCTGCGGCATGGAAACAGTAATAGCAAACGGCAATTGAATATAAATAAATATATATATATATATATATATATATATATATATATATATATATATATATATATATATATATATATATATATATATATATATATATATATATATATATATATATATATATATATATATATATATATATATATATATATATATATATATATATATATATATATATATATATATATATATATATATATATATATATATATATATATATATATATATATATATATATGTGTATATATATATATATATATATATATATATATATATATATATATATATATATATATATATATATATATATATATATATATATATATATACATATATATATATATATATATACATATTAGAGCTGCACTCACGGAGGGAGATCAACTCATGAGCTCACCACCCGTTTGACTCGTGAGCTCATGAGCTCACGGACATTTCAATTTTCCAAAGAAATACTTAGTTTCCAGCCCAGCTATTGAGAAATAAATATTTCTTGGCGGAGATGTATTAACATTGCCATGTTTATTTAATTTTTAAACGTGCTAACGAGGTACAGAGGACAGTATAACACTCACCACCATGTGAATATACATTGGAGATTGTAAAGAAGACATGACAGCGATAGGCAGTTATGTATGTTAATAATGTGTGTTAGGTGCTCTGTGTTACCTTTGTGTTCCCAACATAGACGAGCTCACGATTTGAACATTACAGCTCGAGCTCGACGAGTTTGCCCCAGGGCTCGAGCCACTCGAGTTCGTGAGTGGTGAGTGCAGCTCTAATATATATATATATATATATATATATATATATATATATATATATATATATATATATATATATATATATATATATATATATATATATATATATATATATATATATATATATATATATATATATATATATATATATATATATATATATATATATATACATACAGAGAGAGAGAGAGAGAGAGAGAGAGAGAGAGAGAGAGAGAGAGAGAGAGAGAGAGAGAGAGAGAGAGAGAGAGAGAGAGAGAGAGAGAGAGAGAGAGAGAGAGAGAGAGCTGGGGGCAGCTTTGTAAGGCTATTGGACGATCAAACCAAACGTTCGCGAATGTTTTCTGTTAGGAACAGAACAGACCCAATTCGTCTTTGGGCGGATTTCTTTGGGTAAACCGGGATCATAAATTGTAGCCGATGTCGAAATTTCGTCAATAGTGCACATTTTAAACACATTCGGGTATCTGCAGCGTGATCAATCGGGTTAAAAATTGTCACCCCAATCAGGTGAGGATATCCACCAACGACAAACAATATAGACATCCAAGATGACAGGGTTGACAAACGCAATCCTTATGATTCCACATATATAGGTGTCATTTAGGGAGATAGGTGCTATGAATTCTGAATGCATGTTTAAATGTTTTGCTTTTAGCCTTTGTTATACAGTGCTATTTCTGAAGTACTGTTCAGAGAGATTCTATTTTTTTTATTAATGTCTCTGGACTGTTCTATCATTTGATAAAATATATTTATGAGATTTTTGATATATGATAAATAGTCGTTCAGATTTTTTACTGGTGCAACGGGGTATACTTTGTCACTTGAGATCATGTGACCTAAGTATGGTAACAATTAAACCCTTGCTTGGTATATTGGCAGTTTGTATTCAACCGCGAACATCTAGTTTTTGTGGGGCTCAGTAAGCGATACTAATTTGGCTGATTGAAATATTTTTATTATAGAATTTGGATAAAGATGCTCATTTTTCTTTGGTACAGACAACCAATCAATCGCCATCCAACAAAAGAGTGGCACCGCAGTCAATTTTTATTTTTTGCACAGACATGGTTAAAACATAGGCAAGGAAAGCTTGCAGAAATCAGGGAATATATGCTCTATTTGTCCTTAAAGGACAATTACACCATAAATAAAACATAGGCCGAAATAGTTCCCACAACTGCCAACCTTCATACAAGACGTATATTGCTGTTTGAACACATCCTAACACACAACAAATGGGGCTACTGGCAGCAACCATTTTAGTCTGATAATAGCTTATAATGCTTATTCATTTGTCAATTGAATTGTCAATTGAATTGTCTGTAAAGACAAATAACAGTTTTTGTCATTGTAGACAAATGAATTGTTTTCAAAGGCAAATAAAGTCATTACAGACAATTCGTGTGCCTTTAGAGACAATTAATTTGTCTTTAAAGACGAATAATGTTTTGCGAAAGTCATATCTTATAGTTGTCTCCAATAAACGAAAAAAAAACTTCTATCAATAATGCCCACAACATCAGTAATTATTTGATAAAAATGCTCTCTTGGCAGTCTTGCTCACGGAATGAGCGAACGGCAATTTTTTGTGTTGAATCGGCCAACCCGGAGGTTCAAATGAAACGCGCTTTCAATCATCGACGTAAACAAAAGCAAGCGGCCGTAATCTCCCACGCGTTAGAACCTCTCACCGCTGTGTTATTGTGGTGAAACCGACATTCGGTGCTTTATTGAGACATTTTCTTCATTACAGATTCTCTTTGACCTTATTAAACTATCAGTCATACCCCGATACTATCGACGATAGCACACGATACAAGATTCTCTGAACCCGGAAATGAACTATGACCCCGACCTGTAGGAGTATTTCCGGGTGAATTAGTTTCCTGCGACTTGTAGAGTTGCGGATAGGCTGCGATGTTGTGGCAGCAGCACTCAATAACAACGTACTCGTAGATCACAGGGAAACTTAATGCTGGCTTAGTAAAACTCACAAACAGGATGGGTTCGGTGCGTGGAACCCTGCCGTTCCTGTTTCTGGTGATTTTCGGGACATTTATTGGCCGAGGAACGTCGCAGGCTGGCGACGGAGTTCCATCTGGACGAATACGAACTCACATCAAACAAACAGACACTGTTCCTGTGGGCAGAGCTCAAGTAGATCCCATCCCCAAAAATGCTTCTTTTGGGGTTGAGTACAAGGGAACGGTTTTACGTCGCAAAGAATACATTTACACTTTCGTCTACAAAGAAGTTGTAAATAAGGTAGGCATCATTTATTTAACATAATTGATTCATAAATTGATTGATTTGTAAACATGCAGCAACATCAATTATTTATCTGACAAAAGTTTCTATTTTAGTATTTCTATACCAGTTTTCCATGCAATTTGCTTTTTTTTCTCCCATCCGACTAATTTTCTGGTTCGTTAACATGTACCAATTGCTTTTTCTTTGTTGACACACATTTTTTTTATACATATCGGAAGGAAACTAGCTATCCGTGTTTACAAGTTGGTACATGTACCTTAGATTCATGAATAAAAGAATGGATTATATGTAGCGAGGGACCGATTGCTACATGCGCTATAGTGATCACTGCAGGGTATTAACTGATATACCCTTCTTGCAGCAATAGGTGTGCTCTATTTTCTTCCAGCCAGTCTTTAAAGACCCGAGTGCAGCACTAATCACTAATCACTTCAGGCGTGTTAGTCGCTCTGTCGCCTCCCAGGCAAATTTTGTGAACTCTAAGCTTATTTATTGATATATTGATGTCAATCCAAAGTTATTTCCAGTATCAGTTTCTTTGATTCGAATTATGAAGCCTCTGATTATTTGACACATTTAAAGATTTTCAAATATTTCTTGTATTTCTTTTGATACTTTCAGTTTGATTCATATTTTATGTGATCTTCGTCAATATTACATAATTGCCTTCTGATTGATTCATATCTTGATTTTTGATATGATGACTCATATGGAAGTGTCAACTGTGACAGCTAAAATGCTGTGCTCCAGGACTGGTTGTCCATGCTCTAAGAATACCTAATTATTTGACAGCCCTCACGTGTGGGGGTTGAAGGGGGAATTAGTGACTTAGTACAGGTCTCAATAATGAAAGTAAGATTCAGCTGGGCTTGGGCTGTATGAAAACAGACGTTATACAGATTATGTTAACCCTTATCCTGCTGTGAAACCTATGAGCACTGCTGCACACCGCGACAATTGTTGTGGTTAGCAGGATAAGGGTTAATAAGTGCTTTTGGGGTTTGAATGGGGGAATGTTAGCATCCTATTTCCTGATTAAGTGCAGTACAAAATTACGTACATAATAAGGCTCATTGTAAATGTAACAAGGATTGTGTACCATTAGGGATTGCATAAGGGAATATTAGTTGTTGGTAAATAGACTATTGTCCAGTCAAAGTTATGGCATTCATTACATAAAGAAAGTGAAAGTAAAATAAATTAATCTTTATTTTAAGTCGGTAAATCTTTACAATGGTAAACACAGGCTGCCAGGGCATTTGGCAGACTGGTCCTATGACTTAAAGTGCCATCTTAATTACTGGAAAGCAGCAAGGAAATTGAAATTTCCTTTTTTTGCATTTCCACTCGGTATCGAACCCGGATCGTCCACGCTGCAGCCAAGTGTGTTAACCACTAGATCAACTTTCCACTATACACAGTACAGTGTTGAAAAATCTGACCAGCCATAGAGGCTTCTAAACCTCTAAATGGTGGACCAAATACAATCATAGATTAGATATACTCATGAATATTATCCGAATTGATGGACTTTCACCATATGGCTGTCCATTGAGACTTGTACATAAATTTCTTACTTTCACACACAATTTTCTAATGCCCATCTCAAGTCAGCTTAGTTAATATTGAATAAGAAAACATGACTACAATAATGTTCAATAACATAAAAGTTAATAAAAGTAAAAGTCTAGCTGTGTGCCCACAGTTGCAGTTTGAACTTTCTGAAAGTATCTCATATTTTACAGAGTTGTTTTTTTTGCATGGAAAATTCTTTATACCTGAATATCTATGCCCCTCCTCACAGTAAACAATACACTGTCTTAGAACCTGTCATGTAGGTACATACACTGTATCCAATAAGTTGCACATACTATCTATAGTTAACTTTAGTATCTTTTTTATATACATTGTATCAAAAAAGCTGTTAATTGATATCAGGACACCCCATACCGACTCACTATAGATAAGCTTTTTATAATTGATTAGATAATAAATTGTACATTTGTATATTGCGAATGTCTATCTGATAATATTTATAAGTGTATTTATGATTGTATTTGGTCCATTATACATAGGTCTGTGTTGCTGGCCGGATTTTTAACACAAGTTTGTGCTGTATAATGAATGTGATTATCTGGATTGGATACTTAACAAACAACAACAATTAACCTTTCCATGTTCATAGTAACCTTGGTCTTAACTCATGCAATTATATCTTTAACCCATTTATGCCTGACTGATTGCCTGTAGGTGTAGCAACCAAGATATTTCCATTCTAAGACAAGTCAATACCACAAGCGTTTTAGGTCCTGTCATACAGGATGATTGATGTTTAAGTAGTAATTGACATGAAAAGCAGACATGTGATTGTTCATTTAATTTGGACACCCATTTTCAAAATCCTGGCTCAGGCCCTGTTCCCCATGATTAAGGTATTGATTTATAATAAATCAATATTGTTTCTGATGAAAAAAAACTGCATTTATCCATATCTATATAAAGCATCTATAATAAACATGTATGTTGAGTACATAATTTAATACTTCTCAGAGCATATAAGGATCAATATTGGAGTTTATTAGCTACCCTGGGTGACCTATTTACCGCTGCCATATGCTATGTGCATGCATTTTTAATGTATATCTCTATGTATGTATATCAGAGACAAGTGTGTGGTGTAGACAAATGCATACATTTGCGTTTATTTATCTTGCATTATACTCAAGGCACAGGGATCCATAATTGTATATCCACCTAGATGCCAATAAATATGTACTTTGAAGTTTGCTTGGAAATTTAGAATTCACTTAGAGAGTTTGTGTTTGAGCAAGGTAGCCGTGAGCAATTGATATACTTGCATGGTTTTTAGCTTGTACTCCATGGCTTAACTAAAATGGATGGACACATTAGTTCTGTGTGGTGTTTAATAGTAAATCAATTGTTCGCAGCAACATTCGTGATACAACTGTACATGTATTAGCATCAGTTTTCCAGACACGGTTTGTAGGCTATAGTCAGTAGTGGAATGATGGCATGAGCGAGGTGTGGAGAGAGAGATATGATGACGAATAGCCCCTTTTATCCTAGTTCATTTAAAATAAACGTTTTTTGGGGTTCGACGTTTCTGTCCAGATTTGATTTTTCACCCCTTAACGTTTATTGCAGATAGGGTGTTTTATGATGAGCACTCGGCTCTGAGGACGCTTACGTTGATTTGTCCAACTGATTCGTTTGCCCCGACGTCCTCTGCCAAGTATTACTTAGCAGCATTTAAATAGATAATGTCCGCCGCACAAAACACGTCTGATTTATTCGTTTAAGTGTTAAAATTCGTTTTAACTTTCGGTTACCTCAGTCCAGACTGCAAGTCTGTGTTGTGTCAACCATTTTGAATCAATGACGTCACATAGTCTCTCGCGAGATTATGGGTACAACGTCTGATTGTAAATCTCGGAATTCGTTAAAAACGGAAAGTTTTAAAGAAATAAAACAGTGTAGTGAGTAAAAAACACCTGAAATATAATTCTTACATGATTTTTCCTTTAAATGATATGATTTTGTATTGTTGTGGCTCTTTAATTTGGTACGTTGTATTATACATTCCTTTCATTTTGATTCCGTATTTCTATATAATTCTGGGACTTACATGCAACTGCTCACGTGCGAGTCTTTCAGAAAATAAACATGGCTTCCCTTCGACTTCGTTTCTAGAAGTCTTCGCGTTTTAGGCCTCAAAACGGCTTGATAAGGGACGACATTAATAAGGAAGCACACGCATTGTTTAAATACATATCAATGATATTGGAGCCGCAGGTACGTATTAAGAACTGAAACCAAAAGGTACTTTTTGCGGCCGTTTTCGTTCCGCCTAAGAAACAGGTCGGAATGCTGCTCAACTAAAATCGTGTTAACTTCATTAGACTCCGAAGCTGGAGATAGGACAAACAGCAATAAAAACAGCCAGCAAGGAGGCTAATTCATTGGACTACTTTTATCCCTGCTACAAGCAGGGATTGACTTAAGAAAATTTTTCTGGTCAGTTTTCGGGCGATCTCATATGATAAATGATAGTCAGTCTTGGGTTGGCCGGACAAATTTCAGGGCGTGAATACCACCCAGACACCCACTTAAGTCAAACCCTGATTAACAAGTAACAACTCTAGCCCTCAACTTTCATTAACCCATCCATGCCTGTAGAGCCTGAATATGCCAGGCTCATTTGGTGATATCTCTCAAACAAATGCAATTTTCAGAAAATATTTGAACAGAAATGCAACTCACAACATGTTATGCTGTGCAACAATTCCCCCCCCCCCCCCCTCCAAAAAAAAAAAAAAACGAAAAAAAAAATTAATAAAATTTCTTCTAGGACATGACTGCTCTAAGTGTAAATTGCCCTTTTTGACCAGCTAGGCTATTACATGTAATTGATAAACAAATTTGAAGTTGCTCATTAAATGAATCTGGACAGGTCGAAATTTTGGAATTGCTGTTTTGGACTGGTATTTAAAGAATCCTGGCTAAGACCCGACAAACACACACACACCTTCTGTTTTGTCTGTATGCACCTGATGTAATTGTGTGCACGTAGGTGTTGGCTTGTACTCCCACACATGTGCATGACAGTCAGGAAATTACTGGGAACTTTATCACGTTGACATGTGCTAATGGCTTGTGTCTTTTTTAATAGGTTTGTATGGAAATAAACTGCCGTACATTTTTTTGCAAGGTTGCCTTTCTCGGAGGAAATTGCTAGGGAATTTACCGTGTTGACAATGTCAACTTGACATGTGCTAATGGACACGTCTTTCTTTAGCCTTTAGTAGTTTTCTGTAGAAATAGACTCACTTGTCCAGTTTTTTTGCAAGTTGTCTTTCTCAGAGCAAATTGCTGGGAACCTTACCACATTGACATGTGCTAACGACATGTGTCTTTCTTCAATAGCTTTCTGTAGAAAGTTTTTCTTTAACCCTTTATCACTCAGTGACGCAAAAACGCGCTTCATGAGTGCAGCTGCACTTCCTCAGTAACTCGTTATTGCGTCATTGTATTTGTGCACTTATTCCTACGAAGCGCGTTTTTGCGTATTTTGCGTACCACGATCTTAGATCGCTGGTGTACAAATAATTGTTAAATAAAGATACAAAATTATTGCCCTTACCTAATCACCGTAATCTTTAGTTATGGCATGCATATTTTCGGACTTAAAGTCTGTGATTTTCGACGGTAAAAATACGGGAAAACCCCATCCAAATATGGAAGTCATGGGGAATTCCCGCCTGTGACGTCGTCGTGTTGTGGCGTCCTTAGCAACACACAAAAACATTGAGATTCTTCCGTGTTTTATCGTTGTTTCTGCCATCAAATGGCGAATTTAAACCAAGATAATTCAGATGGGAGAGTGGTAGAGTGACGACAATCGTCCCCTTCAAGATCCATGGGAATCAGACGATGATATCCCGCTCGTTCACCCACGCAACGAAGACAAACTTGCCGAGGTGAATGCAGTATTTTATAGTATGTTTATTGACAGTGCGTCAAGCGCAAAATTAGACAAAAAAAATACTTATAAGTGGATATATTGTAAACACACACAAAAAAACATATTTAACAAAAAGAATGATAAATAAAAAATGGAAATAAATGTTTAAAGCACTCCTCCCTATGCACTGCAGTGCACAACGCACTGCGCAACAATGTCTCTGAGGAGTAACCCCTCATGCAGTGCAGGGGACATGGCAACATTGTTGCGCTGAGTGATATAGGGTTAATGTTTTGCAGAAAAAGACTCTCTTGTCAATATTTCGTGAGGTTGCCTTTCGGGTATGAATCTTTTTAGGATTACACCACTTTGAAATACATGTGTCATTGACATGTTTTTCTCTATCAAAGAGATTTCTATAGAATAGTTTATCTATTGGAGCATTTAAGAAACGGATCTCTCATATACAATGCACTATTAAATGTAAAGCACCTCCTGTTATAATGATGTTATCAACGTCTTTCATTTGTACAGTGAATGTAGTCTTTCTATTACAGAGCCCTTCTGTTATCAAGATTTCTCTGAAATAGTCTCATTTTTAAGGATCTGTTATGTAATATCTTTATTGGCTTTGATGATGCACCTCACTGGTTTTCTGTTTATAGGCCTTTTGAGTGTTTTTTCTGTTAGGTCTTTTAGAGTTGTCTGTAATGCAGCTCCTTGAAATATATATATATTAGGGCTGGAATCAATGAGGAAAATGTCGAACCGAACCATTTCTGAAATTATACCAATTCCTATTCCGATTCCGATTCTTAGCGTTGTTTTGGTCTCTCAGAGGCAAAAACAAAAATTGTCAGAACTTGACTAATGACTGCTAAGAGAAGAAACCAAGGAGTGATAAGTTAGCAGTTATCTAACAGTGAATGACTATGGATTTATCATGAGAGGGGCCTGTATTTTCCAGCTGGCCAGCAATAATTTTGATTAAATAAATACTGTTTCATCTAGAAAGGATTTTATCTTTAAAATTTCTTTTACTAAAAAGATCTAATACAGATCAATAAATTTCTTTTGAAACATGAACAACCTTCCAGTGTTTCTGGTTGACATGTTTCCACATGTTTGTAGTGCATGTATTGTATGACAAGGCACAGTCACATATCTTACAATATACATGACCTTTCTCTCTAGTGCCCAAGCGATTAACTTTAAAATGAAAATAATTCCAGATGCCAGATTTCTTTCCCTTCTGGGGCGTGAAATCTTCGTAGATATTTTGTTCTAAAGTGTGCTCTGTTGTTGGAAGCGCATGCAATTCATAGCCCCCATCCAAACCGGTTCATGATAATTAGCACTGGCACATATTGTCAGCTGTATGATGCGGTGCACCGGTTATTTGAAACAAATGCATCCATCTAGGTCACGGGTCATGGCTTGCCGGGAAGCTGTCATTAGGATGTCATTAACAGGCAGTAAACCGCCTGGAGAGCATCTTGAAAGGTAATAAAGCAATTAAGAATGCCCATTCCTATTCTGGCTTCTCATAAATGTGTATCGATACATAGCGACTCTTTGATATGTCAGTTCTCATCAGCAGCTAAGTACCGATGCGACCAGTCGAGCCTCAGTGATTCCAGCCCTAATATATATATATATATATATATATATATATATATATATATATATATATATATATATATATATATATATATATATATATATATATATATATATATATATACATCTATATATATATATATATATATATATATATATATATATATATATATATATATATATATATATATATATATATATATATATATATATATATATATATATATATATATATATATATATGTAACATAGCCAGTTCTTCACATTTTCTTTTATAAAACTAGCAAGAATTGTGTTAAACTACAATTTTTTTCATTCTAGTCTTTCTTATACAAAGCCTTTCCTTTGCCAGTTCTTTAAGAGGTAGTCTTTTACATTACGCTGTTGAGTCGTATCTTTTTTATCAAGTGTTCTGTGCAAAGCTTTATTTGTGAAGCATTGTTTCGCAAAGTAATCATAATTTTCATTAAATTTTTCTGAAAAGTAGACTTTCTTTAACAGCTTCTTAAGAAAGGAATGTTCAGGTTTCAGTTGTATGTATCAGATTCTTAACCAATCAGATCACTTTGCACATTTCTAAGCACTTCCTCCCCATTTTCTTTTTTGTTGGATTTATTATAAAGCATGCATTAACCCATCTACTCGTAGGACCCCTGGGGTGATTCATTCATAGAATTATATTGTCCTGTGATACTGCACGCTCTCTAAGCACTTGGAGGTAATTTGTCTCCCGTATGCGAGGCAATTGTTGGAACCAGAAGCCGAGAAATAGCGAGTAGCACAATTCCTCATTCTGTCAGGACACTTGTAATGGGAAAATGAACAGTGGCGAGCCAGTAATATAGGCAGAGGGATGGGAGTTTGATTTGTGGCAACATCAGATTTGTTTGCCAATATGATTAGTGCATTGTAGGGGGTTTGTTAGTATCCATAAAGAGATAAATTGAGATGATGTAGATTGCTCTATTGAATCCAGTCATCATTGAAGCTCTGGCCTCGTATACAGCCGAAATCAAATAGATCGCACAATCTATAGTCAGGGACTAGGCAAGGACCCATCCAGCCTGTATTTTGAAAGGCAGTTTCCTGAAAAAATATTTTTTAGACACGCAAATATTTTCATGAAGAATTTTTAGTTTTAAGAGATTTTTAGGGGGTAGATAACCAACTCTTTTCCTATCAAACCATCTTCTAAGAGATGGCTGTGTTAATGGCCCTTTTTTAAACAATATACATTTAAATGACGTTGGTAAAAGGATTTGCAATAGCTGAATAATTTAGCTAGATCTTGACGGGCAGAAATTTTGTCACTGCTGTTTCAAACAGGCATTTTAAAATTCCTGACTAAAGCACTGTCTATAGTGGGGGTCAAATCTGTTCCTGAGACTTACAAGTTAGAATTATTCAAGGACTATGCAAGGGCTATGTATTCGCAAATGCTTTCATTTATTAAATTAGTAGTACAAAGACTGAAACCACTGTGATGTGAAGAGCTCAGGGGAAAAAATGGAGGAGACTTTTCCATGAACTGCATGAAAGTGTTATTCCATTTAGGTGGTACTTAAGATAAATGCCAATTTTGAGTGATTCTCTTTAAACACTTACAGGCATGTTTTTACACCTTTTTCTAAAAAAAAACGTTTTTGGGGTGATTCAAACTTTGGAGTATTTTAAAGAATTTATGAAACCAAACACAACCATATAGAGCACAATTACCTAACTGTTTTCCTGAAACAGATGTTCAAACCTAAACAGCAAATGTGTAGTTCCGTAACAGCTTGATCGAGCCATACATATTTTGTGGGAAAAGGATTGGTCTTAAGGGTTATGTGTTCTTCTTATGAGAGTAGTGAGAAGTGAATAGCACAGTAAGGCTTCAAATTCACCTGCTTCTCTTTTGAAGCGTATCATAAATTCATGAATATATGGTCATTTTGGGCACCACTTTTCACACTTACAGCTAAGAGGCCCTTCCTGACAGTTGTGCATAATAACCATAGAACATTACCCAACAAAAAAGAGATCTGGGCCATTTCTCTAACGACGTTACCTCGAGATCCTTCCTCATTTATCATAGTGAATTACTGTTAAATATTAATACCTCCCACCCACAGGGATTAGTGTAGTCAGTGCATAGTATATCACAAGTGGCTTCTAATGCTTTTGCAGCTCACCATACCTAGGTTACAGTAGTTTTTGGTTTCTACTCCTCTGTTTTCAATATTGAGGGCAATTACTGTAAACGCGCTTCGGGTGTGATCGTAACGCCATCACACTATTTGTGACACCATCTTAAGTAGGGATGTCATCGATAGTCGACAAATCAATATTAAATCAACATTTTTATTTTGTCAATTAAATCGATTCGAATGGTTGGGTATCGAATCAAAATAATCGATATTCTGTACCCCAATAATGGCGTATGATTATTTATAAAAGATACACTTTTCCCAGACATTTTCTTGTTTAAATAACGCAAAGTGTAACTCTGACTAAATATTGTATTTTCTGTGGCTTTTGTAAGAGAAATTGGAAGGAATTGTGTACTTTACTCAGGCATATGGCCAAGACACAGGGAATCGAATCGAATCGATATATCGGAAAGAGTATAGCAATTAATCAAATTGAAAAAAAGGGATATCGATGACATCCCTATAAATAATTGTGCCCTATGAGCATGTTACAGCGTATCAATCAAATCAAATCGAAAAATGTATCAATTAATCGAATTGATAAATTTTCATATCAATGACATCACTAATCTAAAGGACTTGGAAAGAGCATGTGAGGGGCTTGTGTATGGTAAGGATATATTCATGCTGCATACTGCTAGCAGAATGCTGATGTTGAAGCACCAAGGGGCACTCAGAAATTACAAAAAGCCATCGCACTTACTCACCACATTACCCATGGGGCAATGTAGAAAATATTGAAAGTCATACCCTGAATATTCTTTAAAGTCTTGGTTTCTCACTAAATACTCTCATAACTATCATAGCTCTAACTATTCATGCCTGGAAAATTCCTTGACATGTGTCGTCTGGAACTGAGATTTAAAAAAATAAATTGATTATAAATTGGAAAAATAATTGAAGAAGAGTAGCTAGTTAGCATCTAATCAGCTATTCTTCTTCAAATCTTTATGGAATATTGCATTTATTAGAGAGATTTTGCTTAATTTATAGGGTGGTTTTGGGTGCTAAAGGCATAAATGTGTTAAAGAGGGTTAACTCATAGTATTATTAGGTTAATTACAATCTTAAAAAGCCTACATAATAAATGCATTTTCATTTAAACTTATGCGCCCATGTTGCCATGTTAATTCATAAAAGGCAATTTATCATCTAAGATAATTAATCATGGAATTAATTACAGATATTTATCATCAACAGCTATTAATCTTGTCCAAATATCATATCCATCTTCTAGTTGCCGCTAAATGACACATTCTGCACGCTGAACAGGTTGAAGTGTATATCTTTTTGCAAATTTAGGCGACAGGATCTATTAAACAGAAACTGGAATTAAGGTTGTTGAAAATGATATATGAAATATATAATTAATATATATTCACACACATATACATGTGTGTGTGTATTTTATCTAGAAATCAAACTGACTTATTTTCATTAAAGGTTATTGATATCATCAAGTGGATGTTTTTCTTTTGTTTTGTTGGGGGAAGCATGCTACATGAGCCTCTTGATAACCACTGATTTGTGGGTGTGCTTGTCATTTAATTTCATTTGCTGCCATTCAAATATATTCATCAACCATATAAGATTGCAGTCCTCACCAATTCGGTTGTATCTCCAATTTCGCCTTGAAAATGTTTCATCAGCTATTGATAAATGGGTTTTCATCATGTACCTGAAATGTGTGAAGTAAAAGGCACATAATTTGATGAAGAGGAATTGCAGTTTGTTTTTTATTGAATCTCACGCTGTTTTATTATGTCACATGATGCAATGATAGTGGTAAGTGTTGACAGGAATACTTTAATCTTAGTATTAAAGTGCCTCTTAGTATAAAATTGAACTCTTTATTATTGTACTGCTGTGATGCATATTTTCATCAATTTCATTTTTGGTTTTAATTTGCCTAGATGTAAGCATAAATAGTGCTTATCTATGCAGCGGTAGGGGTTTTAAAAAGCCAAGACTTTTTGGGGGAATCTTTGTGATATGAGCATCTTTTGGGAAATATTTGAAGGAGAAAACTCTGGCAGGATTCAAACAATGTACTATTAAATATTTTATCCAATTTTTCACAAAGTTTTCCTTAGTTATTTTCAGGATAATACCACCACCCAGACAGCATTTTAAACTCCCATGTTTACTTTTTGAAAAAATGCATGTTATCATTAAATACTATCCAAACATTTAAATTTATGTTGAAATTTTCAATGATATGATCAGCTCATCCTTAGGCTTGTTTTTCAATGATTTGTGTGTTCAAATAATGTTTAGACACATGCATGCTTATTCAGGAAAGGCTCTTTAATAACTACTTTTCAAATATTTGTGTGTTCAAATAATGTTTAGACACCCGCATGCTTATTGAGGCATTAGGCTCTTTAATAACGTGCACAGGGGCTAACTAGCATTGTGCACCCAGACACGTTGCACTTTCCTTTTCTATTCTCCATCACCTCCAAACTTCAAGCCTATTATCCACTGAGTCCATAGGGCTGGGTAATTTGCCAAGTTGGCGATATGCCTCAACATCCCAGTAGACGTCAATTTCATACAAAATACATGGCGCAGTATCTTTATGACATTTGAGGGAGCAGCACTCAGACGCAGCTTTGTAGTGATGCTGATAGGCCAATGTAGAATGGTATGCGACAGTGGGGGAGTTTTGTAGTGGAATCAATAAGTTTATCAGGAGTTTGCAGGTTTTCTATTGCAATATTGGCTTGTTGTACATTATTGATGCAGTGTTCATATGAGTAGGGGACGCTGGGGGCTGTACAATCAGAATGTTGTATGTATACACCTGCTGCTTGGTTAAATATTGAGCTTGATTTTAAGAAATACTTCATTAAAACTCAGTCTAAACACAAACAGTATTTGTTTTCATACTTGTATAACCCATTCACACCTGCAGTAGCCCAAAAAGGGCATGATTATTTATGAAACATGTTACAAGTGAAAGCATTTTAGGGCAGGGCAGGGTCTTAATTAGCTAGGATTTTAAAAATAAAAATGCCTTTCTGAAACATTCAGTTACAAATTTCTGCCTTGCAAGATTAAGCCACTAATTTACTGCAATTTTCCTTATACCAACTACATTTTATGGCCTATACTGTCAAAAAGGGCAAATTACCCTTTCCATCTTTAGGATGGTTGTTCATTCAGAAGATATTTGGCTGTTAAACTAGAAATTAATTATTGAAAATTCTTCTCAGAATTTTTTGCCTGTTTGAAAAGAAGTTTTTCAGAAAATTGCGTTTTCAAAAGACAAAGTATTCTGATCAGGTCTTGGACAAGTCAGTGTTGCAGCTGGGTCCATCGTGTAGAGTGCGTAGGTGTGGATATAGTATAGCTCTTATCTTCTAGGCTGGCCTATAGATCATTGACTGCAGTGTGCTCTCCTTATGGCATGGTGATTATGTCTTCCTTAATGGACACCAACATTTTCCTGCAATGGAGACCTTTCTCATACAACATTTTAGTCATATATCTCTTGTACATTCCACTCATGGTCTTAGCCAGCAGGGCGTCTGGGTGTCTTTTTGGACACCCAAACCCTTAAAAAGCACCCCTCAGGACACCCAAAAATATTGGTGAGGAATTTCTTAAAATGTCAATTCCAAGCATATAATTAATTCTTTTCATCTCTATGTAATTCCTATGACATTGTATAATGATATCATATCTTATTTTGATAGATTTATACATATTCATGGGTGAAATCCAAGTATATTATGGTCCCCCTTAAAAAGTTGGACGCCCAAAAATTTTACAATTGCCAATTTTGGGCACCCAGTTTCTAAATCCTGGCTAAGACCCTGATTCCACTGGTCATTGAATAGTATAACTCAATACAAGAGAGGGCTTATTTGGTACTGTTAGAAGTATGCATATGTTAAACTCTTACCATTTGGTATATTACTGGGATGGTGTAATATATCAGCTATTTTCAAGAATAAAAAAGGTAAAACACATTATATATAATTGAACTTCGACAAAATATGTTAACGCTGTGGGAGGTAGGAAATAAAGTCTTTAAAAGGATTTCAAAATATAAGGTTTTCCAATTAGGCAATCATAAATTTGAGACCTCAATTCATCCAATTAAAAAACATGAACATGTATACACTAAGTAAGAAAATTGATGATACATTATAATAAATACTGTAAATCATCCTGCTAATTTACCGACTTTTTAATTTGCCAATCAGACTTGATAGGTGAAATAAGAATTCAGAAAAAATCTTCAGATCAGCAAATTTATGACATTAATGGGCAAATTTTATATCTGCCCTGTTATTTAAGCTTAATGAAGGTAG
Organism: Maea johnstoni; assembly: GCA_963942565.1. NCBI lineage: Eukaryota > Metazoa > Annelida > Polychaeta > Spionida > Magelonidae > Maea > Maea johnstoni. The sequence continues at coordinate 27,421,510 of OZ012689.1, read as the reverse complement.
ACTTGGACAAATACATGGGACACATTTATTTCATTCTAGATAATAAAGGGTGTACTAGCTAAGGGTAAATTGTAATTGATACTGACTAGTAACCATTTGTTGACTTCACTCGTCAAAAGCCGAGATGAGAGCAGACACCAACCTGTGCCAATGCGAATCTCCCGGCTTATCAGTATTAATTTCAATTGACCCTCCCTATAGCCCCTTTTATCACTTAATCATGTAACATACTTAGAATGCAAGTGGAAGGGCCACTCTGTCCTCCTGGGGGTACCGTAATAGTGTCAATGTGAGAACAGCTAGCTTCTGTTTTTAATTCACCAATCTCATATGATTGCGATCAGTAAATTGAAATTTGGCAAATTCTGAAAAAGGCTAAATCGCTAAATTTCAGACACAGCAAATTCACCAGATCTACAGTATCCTAACATTTATATATTGAAGTGAAGTAATGCTCATTTATGTGCTTCAAGTAGTTACTTTTAAAAATTCTCCTTGCGTTGCCACTTATTGTAATTGGTGTTGTGCTCTTATATCCACTACTTATTAGTATGTAAGTCTTATTCCCTATGCCCATATATGGTGGTATTATCTGGGGCAAATACTATGATGATAGACATTAAGTCGATTTCTCCCTCGGCTTTTCGAGCCCTGGAGTAATTTACGGATCTATATGGCTAAGTAGCTTATGGTTGATAATATGTTGGTATGACTAAGTATCAAGTGATCATTAATAAATAATCTGGTTGTCAACACGCAGCATTAAAGTAGGTGTGGAAATATTACAAGCAGGAAATCAGTTGTTATCGGCTAATTAATCACTCATATTTAATAGGTTAATCAGATATAGTTATCAACTACATACATTCATTCCTGGACTTATCTCCTTGACAGAACCATCCAGATCTATAATGGTGCTCTTGGTATTTGGTAATATTTAATCCACTAGTTAGCCAGTGCAAAGAGGTTCAACATACTCCTTTACCGGTAACAGTTCATTTTAAACCCTTGAATATCCAATATCAATATACCCAAATACTAGAGTCATAAATTTTTTAATTTGCATGTCAATTTGTAGCACTAAATTTGATGGTTTTACTTCTATGTGAATGCTTAAAGGAATATTATCATTTTAGGACATGCTGTACTTAGCTCTAGCCATGCATTGAATGCAGGTTTTGTGAGCTGTTGTAAGGTGGTCAGCTGTATAATTGGAGATTTCTTCTTAGTGATTGAATAATCATCGCAATCAGTGCAATGACTTGTCGGCAATCCAAACCGATCCACTATCGTTTGCATCTTCCTAGTGGGATCTTTGTAAAACTGCTCTGTGGGACTGTAGTAAGCACTGGCACTATAATTTTCTTACCTGAATCTGTTTACATCAAATCAATTAGTGCAAAGAACAATACTATAGTAAAGATGGGGGTTATTGAAGGGACAAATCTGTCTCTGACTTACCTGCAGTACCTGTGGCATTGGTAAATAAGCTCAGGGCGTTCAAAACTATAAGGTTTAAAAAAAAAGTTGTTTGTTTCCTGTAATCCTACCCTAACAAGTTTTTATTCAAGAAAATCCCTACCCTAAAGTTTTTTTTCGCCCCCAACTCCTAATCAGCGAAAAACATGCATAAAACACACATTTTTGGCCAAAAAAATACTGCGAAAATAATTTTTTACCGACCTCCTACCCTATTTTTTTCGGACCGTTACAGGAAACAAACAATTTTTTTTTTAGGCCTAAGCTTTCTGAGTAGAGTATGCAAACTGGAAAAACAATGCTTCTCAAATTATCTGTGGTCGTTGGTCGGCCAGGTCGGCAGGTAAACTGATGATCAATTATATTATCTTGGATCAGCCTAAAGACTTCTGGAGAATGAAGTAGTGTGGGATAAAACTTGATACAGAATGATGTGGTCTAGGATCCAACTAAACACTTTTCCCGAAGGATTTCCAGGATCAAAGTCAACATCTTAGCAGAATCATATTGGTCTTGAATCAAACTTAAACACTAACTATTGAGTAATGTTTTTGTTGGGTTACACTAAACACTTCTACAAATGATGTCTGGGATAAAACAAAACACTTCTAGTCTTCTACAGAATGACGCCTGGAAGCTGATTAATTTTGCACTTCTACAGAATGATGTCTGTGATGAAACATACCCCTAGAGGAACATAGGCCTCTCTTCAAAGTGGTAGACATCCTCACCTCACTCATTATTATGCAATAGCTTTAACCCTTCCAATGCTGAAGCAACTTTCCTCCAAAGCACAAAAATCTTTGAAAAACGTCTAAATCCTGTCATTTTGGTATTTATTGGATAGATCTCGATGAGTACTCTCATATGAGTACCCATTTGCCCGGGTTTCACTAATTTTTCAGGTTTTTTGCATCATTTTGTACTGGCCAAAATAACCACCAGCAGCATATGGATTAAGTCATCAGGCATCCACTACAGGGTATATGTACCACTACAAGGTAATCAGCTGCATATTCATTAATCTCCTCTGAAAAATTAAACACTTTTCACCAGAGTGACTCGGTAATAATTGAATTCAAACTTAGATCGCCGTAGTGTGTAGGAATGAATATCTTTAATCATGTGGTAGACGTCTTTAGTGGGCAATGCAGACACCTTTTAGGATATCAGCTATTCAATGCAGGTTTTGAGAGACTATCAGAATGTATTCAAGTCAATGAGTGGGAGTTATATTGTTATCAGGGGAGATTTACTTAGCTCTGCAAGTCTGATCGAATCCATCTTGAAATTGCCTGTAGAGTCTGTATTGAATGCAAATTATGTGTTCTTTGAGGCGGCTTATTCTGTGTGCTGAGGACTTTCAGAGTTTGAGACACTAGAGAGGAACACTGCATACTTAGCTTCTCTGTAGTTGCGCACCATTGCATTCATGGTGATGACCGATTGCTCAGGATTTCTGTAACCCTTCCAATGCTGAGGCTTTACTTGTCCAAAGCATTAGGAGGCAACAATTTTTGAAAATCTTCTAAACCCTGTCATGTTGGTATTCATTAGATATCTCTCGCTGAGTACTCTCAGATGAGTACCCATGTGCCAGGGTTTCAGTCATTTTTCTTTTTTTTTGCATAATTTTGTATTGGCCAAATTAGCCACCAGCAGCATAAGGATTATCAATACAATACCTTAATGATATTTCTAAATGGGTTGATAGGAACAGGTACTGAATAAAATACAAAATACCAATATTGATCGGGAAAAAGGATTGTATAGAAAAAGTTTGAAAAAGTATAGTATTGCATCGTATCATAAGACTTGAATTATTTATAAAAGTGACAGGACATTTATGGCTCATAACTGCAGGCAGCAATTTGATACTATCCCTTCACATCTATTTGCTCCTCCTGTGACTGTACAGGGTCTTAGCCAGCAGGGTTTCTGGGTGTCTTTTGGACTCCCTGGTTCATGAAAAACACCAGATTTTAGGTAAAAAGACACCCTAGATTTTGGTATGTGTCTTTTGATAAATATTAATTCCAATTTGAATTTCTAAAAAAGTTTAACTTCAAAATAATAACTAAGACATTTCTTGAGGAATTAAGCATATGATTACTTTATTTGCTAATGTACATAATCAGTGTACATAATGATTTTTACTTTTTCAATCAGGGATTTTGGACACCCTAAATTCTTGAAATCCCTGAATTTGGACACCCTGTTATGAAAATCCTGGCTAAGTCCCTGCTGTGACACATGTCTCCCTAGTCTGTAAGAACTAGATTTTTCGCTCCCTGATAATATTATATCTATGAACATATGAACTGCTGGTACTTTCCCGCCATATGATAAACGAGTGTCATTGATATATTCATGGATCCATACTTGCATTGTTGTCTGACAGAGCCCGGCTGATGGAATCTGTGAATTATTCAGCACTTGGCTTATTGTGGCTCTCTGTCAGGAAGGGAGCAGCATATGAATTAATGAAATCCCTTAAGCACCCAGGGCTTGCCTCTAAAGTCAGCAGCCTTTGGCAGGTAAGATAGGCGCAGGACTGTTAAATCCTTTAACCCATTTATACCTTGAGATATATATGACGAGTGTTGTCTGGACTTGTCATACTATTGAAAATAACTTCAAGATGATGCATTGTTTAGTAAAATATTTGAAAGAGAGAAGTAGAAAGAATCAACAACTCTCCTTGAAATATTTTGTGTAATAATTCGTAATTCCCTATCCCATTGTGATCAATCTTTCTGATGTTACTGTTGGAATTTATGCCATTTAAAAAAATCATTAAGTAAATCTGCATGCAAAATTTATACTGTCTGGAAATTGTCTTTTCTGGAGGCTGCCTATCCATGAGACCGCAGGCCCGAAGGCAGGCTATCCCAAGTGACAGCACAAACTGCTTATAAGACCAGCTGCTTGAGTTCAAGAGGAGGGCCTACCCTGATGGCTGAGTTAAGTCTAATGTATTTGTCAGTACTCTTTGCATTTTATACACTGCACTAGGTTCAAATCCTGGTCAGGGTATGTGAGAAAGTTTCCAGTGACAGGTTAATTAGGCAGTGGTTTCACCAAAGTCACCAGGCTGCTTTTGGCTGCTTTGAGTATCAATATGTTAAGGAAGGGAAAATTAATGTGCTTTGAAACGTTATTGGCTAAAACCAAGCTTGGTTTGCTATTCATCGCTACGCTAAACAATCCAGCAGGAACACTTGTCTCAAGAATGCACATAAACGTGTTTAAGAGTGTTTTTTGTCCGCTATTTAATGAACAGAGGACTGCGCGCTGTGATGGAGTATCCAATTTCTGGGCTTTGTAGTGACATGAACACAGGCTGATTGGAGTTTGAATTATTTAGGACCTAATACCGCAGGTGATTATCTGTCAGCGCTGGACTAGGACATGAGTTAATGATCACACTTAAACCAACGCAGTCACCAACAGTCTTGAAAACTAGTTACAGTGAAGACATTTAGTTTCTGTACTAAATGTATTATTTCCTCAGGAAGACTCAGGCATGAAGAGGTTAAATAATATTTTACTTGCCTTACAGGGGCCCCAAAAGCAGCCTGACAGTTTTGGTCATATCTTTAACCCTATATAACTCAACACAACAATGTTGCCAGGTCCCCAGTACTGACTGAGCGGTTGTTCCTCAGACGTCAATGGGAATTTCTCAATGACTTCCATATTTGGAGGGTTTTTTTTCCCTGTAGTAGAAAATGGACATAAAGTCCAAAAATAATCAAGACAGAATTGTAGATTCCACAGAAAAGGACAGGGGAATCATTTTATCTCTATATTTTCAAGTTGTTTGTACAACAGCGGTGTAAAATCGTGCTACGCAAAATACACAAAAACGCACTACCTAGGAATGAGTGCAGTTATGATGACACACTAAATTGCTGCTTAGGAATTGCCCCTGCACTCATGTAGCGCATCATTGTGTCATTGAGTGATAAAGGGTAAATGTGAACACAAAGGTGGAAAAACATTTAATAATAAGAATAAGAATAATAATCATCCTCTTTATTTCACGAGGGTAACACAGTCAAATACAAGATTTGATTTTCGCTGTGGCCCTCAGATTTAAGGATTATACATTCAATTCTTCAGGCCACAGATTTGAAAATTGTTCTTCAAGGTATAGTTTCTTGAATGATGAGAGAGATGGTGCCATTTTCATATTTAAAGATAAGGAATTCCATATTACTATGCCTTGGTAAGTGAATGAGTGTTTAAATAGCTCGATTTTGATCGGTGGAGGAACCAATTTGAAGGAGAAATGTAAATCAGAACATTACCAATAACTCTCCCTCAAATCTTTTGTTAACTAATTCTGAATTTTAAATTGGTATTGTCAGAAATATCATAGATTAACAGTCAAAATATATTGATGAACGTAAATTAAGCATTAATGGGTTAAATACATTCCTAGTGGGGACAGTTGTTCTCGTTGCCATTGAATAGTTCTGCATTCATCATTATCTGTAAACTTTTTAACTCTTTTTTGATCTGTTTCTCTCGTAACTATTGACCAGTTAGATTTACATATTATTAATGAAAACTATATGTCTCCTGATGGAACTACCCCTACCATTATGTAGCTTGGATTAAAGCGTGACTTATTGTACCTTCTTATATGCTCATAAAAAATATTTTCAGAAACGACAAACTCCTCATGTTTATAGTGCACAGAAATGTAAATTCTACTGAACATTTCAGGATTCCTTGCAACTAGTAAAGAGTTAAAATGTTTTTCTTTTACAAAATCTCTTCATTAAATTTCAAAGTTCAATAATTTATACTTTTAATCTTATTTCCCTTGTGAAGTCTGTGTAATATCTGAAGTATGAAGTGACGTTTTTAGTACATTTGTGTATATATCATTTTCAAGTCTTTTCCCTAGAAGCTTTAGGAAATGTGAACCTTTCTTTCAACATTTTAAAATCCCTCCCCGACATCACATTTCTTATAAACAACATTAAACCTATCACATACACAATATTGGTAAGGTGTGCTTGGTAATATCACATTATCCTCTAGTAGTATTTTGCTGTGTGTTTTAAGAGGGAGTTGATTTCCTGCAGGGAAGGCCTCCGCAGTGTAATTTCCCTGCATCTGCCTAGCTGAGTCTGGGCAGGAAATAAGTGGAGAGGAAACGCTGCATTTTAAGCACCTTTTTATATCCCACAACATGATTTCCCTCTTCTGCACAGCATCAAACACCTCTTGTAATAGATGAAAGGAGCCACTAACTCGCCGTATTACACTGTGTGCATTTCACAAAGGATTGCACTTAGTGTGTTCATTACATTGGGCTGGCAACAATTGAAATAGATGTATTGTAGCAGGGGACGTGTTTTTTTCAGGAAGAGGCCCGCAGGGTTGGAAAGGGGATCTTTATTGGTGGACTTTATCTACCTATATACTTCAGAGGCTGCTTATATCACTGGAATATGGACTCATTACAAGTCAAATAAAAGAAAAAATGATACTTATAATACAATAGGGTCCTTTTACGCTACCAACAGAAATTTGTTTCTCAAAAGTTGATTTGCTGCAAGAATATCATTTGTTATTATTCTCTGCTAAACATTTTTCACTTCGGCCCTCCCTTAAATAAATGAACTAAAAATGGAGGGTTTGTTTTAGAGTTTGTTAAATTGATTGCTACTTGAATATTGGTGGAATATTAGGGGAACTACAACTCTAATATATTAAGGGTAAACATTCATACCATTTTAGAGCCTGGTTTAAAAACGACACACTTTCTCTATCACTATAACATATTATAAGCTGCTTATAGCACTGCAATAACTGACTGATTACAAGTTACATAAAAGATAAAATGATACACTGATTAAAAAATTAATCTCCTGCATTCTAGAGAATGTCCTTGAGAAAAACTACCCAGATGAAAGAAAATAGTGTTTCATCCTAATTGTAAATAGTCACTGATATCCTTCTCGCATGATTGAATTAGCTCACAAAAAATGCAGTGATGAGAATCTGACCCATACGTAATGTAAAAAAGGAACAAACAGGTATTCCCAATACAATACTTGGAAATGCAAGGATTTCTATGGAAGCCTTAGATTTGGTGAGTGCAAGGAGTGGTCAATGCACAATATATTTGACTGCTTGACCACAGGGACAGCTCCTCCAGGACTTAAACTAGCCAACTGCCCACTAGTCAGAACTGCCACGATCTATATCCAGCAAGTTTACCATGCTATGAACTTGTCGTACTAGACTGCCTGATTTTACTGGTGTGGGGTACAGTATTTAGGAGATATGAGATGGAGCATCATTTGCCTGAAGGAATTGTATAAGAGAATGGTTTGATAAACTGTTTTCCCAGAGTGGTATGCTACATTAAGTAGGGAATGTACCATTTGTCCAAAACAATATAAGAGAAATGGTTTATATACCTTTTTATATTGGTAGACAACCATAAATTCTTGTATTGCAGGGCAGCCTGATTTTGGACTACGTGATAATTTGGTTGGCTGTGGAGCCAGGCTGCCTCCCCCTAAATTACCTAGCTGTATGTATACCTGAGTTGGCTGCTCTCTTGAGGCAGGATAACTTGCCTCAGAGCCAGATTTATCTGATTATTCCTTCCACTTAATTTAACAGAAGCACCTGTGGTCTGGGCATGCAATATCGCCGGCACATGCTACTTGTTGGTTAGAAGACATGGCGGCATGCACCGACATAGGCGCACCTCTCCAGTTCAGCGGCCGGAAGATCCGATCAAGCAATTGTCCGGAGACATGCAATCTCGACTAATGAAAAGCTATCTTGATGAAACACACCCACGCTATAACTGCTATAACTGCCAGAGAGGGAAACGCACAGAATTCCACCAACATCTAAAGCGGAAATTAATCTTAAAACGCGGTAGCCATAGCGATGATTATTGATTTGCTGTCACTTTCTTCAAGATATCCGATGATGATGATTATTATGAGATTAGATCTTTTATCATTGCAGAACATACATATAATGAGGTTGACTTTGGTTGACATACATGCTTTACCCTTTCATGTCTAGTGATCCCAGTGATAAGCATCATTGTAATCCAGAGTCTTAGCCAGGATTTTTAAGATGCCTGTCCAAAATAGCAATTCCAAGATTTCTGCCCGTCCAGATATAGCTACTCAGCTACTTCAAATCATTATACTGATCACATTTGATAGCCTATTGTGTCAAAAGAGCAATTTACACTTTAGTCTTGTCCTAGAAGGTTTGTTAGGTAAATATTTGGCTATTAACAAAGTAAAAACAGAATTGAATATTTTTCATAGAAATATTTTCCTGTCCAAAATAGAGGTTTTCAGGTAACTGCATAATCCAAAACCCAAGCTGGACAGGCCCTGGTTAAGTTCCTGTCAGTATCTATAAAAATTTTTGAAAATAATGTTGTGGTAAAATACAACCTTTGAAAATTTGAAGCAGAGATATTGGTTGAATTCTGGTTAACAATTCTCTGTTAAATCTTATCTCAAATATATTCTTATCTGAAGGAGAAAGTTATTACTCAGATATGCAGACTGTTTAAGCTAAATATAGTGGACGACTGTTTAGTGGACCTATGATAATTTTGAAAATAACTTTGAATTCAAGCTTGAATTCACAACATATTGAATGATAGTTGTTGGTTTGGTTCTAATGAACGCTTCTGCTAAGAATATTTTGCTGAAAAATGATTGGGTTGCGGAGATATAACTCGAATTATTGGGGCATTTTTGGCGCTATAGTCATGAACGGGCTAAAGAAGATATAAGCCTGTTTTTTACTTGAGCCACTGCTGTGCTGAATAGGTTAAAAGCGGCATTTATACTTTCAGGGCAATTAAGCCTCATTTGTGTGGTGATTATTCACCACACAAAAACGCTGAATAGATCGGTAAAGCGGCAGGGGTGACTTGTGATTGGAAGCTAAGTGTCGAGGAAATTTATTTCTCTGATCATTTCCTGCGTCTGTGATGAGAGAAGTAATGTCATTATTGATTTCTCCGGGAAGGAATGCAGCGTTTTCTTGAGGAGACACGACCAGCGCAAAGAGGTCCTGATGTAAACTCTTTAAGAGAAGTACCTCAATGATGTTAATTTTGAATAAGAATTATTTCACATATGCAGGCTTCTTAGATTCTTTAAAAATGCCTGATAGTAAAGATATAACTAAAATAGTTTTTGGTGCATCATTCATGTATGGGGTAAGGAAAATAGTGGTAATGTTTTTGCAGAATTTTCCTTTGTCTTGCCGTACAAATATCATGAATGAAGAAAACAAGACTTTTATCCCTTATTAATTAATGTATTACTGTAAGCAATTATGATGTAAGAAACCAGAACTTTAAGGAATGAAGGATCCCCTAAGGTTTCTTAAAGACCAATGTTTCCTTTATTTTATCTTTTATTTCCAATGCTCATATGAAGCCTTTGACCAATTCATGCACATGCTTGTAATCGTGTTCTGGGATTTGTCTGGATCTAAAACACTTTTGACATTAACATCTACCGGAATTGTCCAAACAACTGCACAGACCCCTATCAACTGCATCCACTTATTTTATGAAAAATGTTGGAAGGGACCAGCCACGAGATGATTTTTTTAGCTTTTTGAACCTCCCCAGCCTGCAAATGCAAATCTTTCCCTACCTTTACATGTGGTACTGGTACAGACTGTATAATGGTCTTATTTTCCAGAGCTTGAACACTTGGCCCTCTTGGTTTTCCACCAGTCACCAGTCAGAGTCCTTGGCGTGCCACCGCTCAAGCGTACAATGAGACATGGTGTAATAAAAGACAAAACAGTGAGATGCGTCCAAGCTGAGGGCAGCCATAGATTGTTACAATGATCGGCACCGCATGGGGTCTTAGCAGGGTTTTAGCCAGGATTTTAAATATTGCCTGTCTAAAACAGCATTTACAAAGTATCTGCCTGTCCACATTTAGCTACTTAACTGCTTGAAATCCTTATAAAAAAACAGCATTTATAGCTTATTGTATCAAAAAGGGCCATTTACACTTCAGAAAAGTCTAAAATGATGGTTTGTGAGACAAAAATATTTGGTACTTAGTAAACCTCCAAACACTTCATTGAAAATAAAAGAAAGTAAATAATTTGATTGCCTGTATAAAAACGAAGTTTTCAGGAAACTGGACGGCTCCTGGTTTAGTCCCTGACAGACCATCCTGTCTTCTATAGACTTTCCCACCTTCTTAAGTATTGCTGCCTGAAGCTAAGGAGAAATTTAAGGGAAATCCTGGCCCTTAAAGAAATCTGCAAGGGTTCCCAACCTTTTAATGTTTTATGCAACTGGGCAAGACCCTGCTGCTATCCTTTATAGACTTTCCCACCTTCTTAGTATAGCTGCCTTAAGCCAAATCCTGAGCATACAAGTAATCAAATAGAAGAGTGTTTATAGAATTCCCAGCTAAGAGTAAGAGCAATGACAGGCGTATTTGTCTTTGTCTTAATCCGAGCCATATTGTCTCCAAGGGGCAGGTTCCGTGCTGCGTACATATCGGGAGGAGATGGTTTGAAGGAGGCATGGAGGGACGGATTAGCATGCAACAGGACCATCTATCATGGGCCTCTGCCATTTTCTCTATTAGATTTAGCCGCAGCCCCGATACGAAGGGGATTTGTGCCTGAGATGGCATTGAGTTGTCATTTTGTACAGGGAGAGAATGCCGGACAAGCAAATGAAAATGACAGCCTGGCTAGTAGAATAAATTTGCCCCAACCTTGACTTGGCAAGTTGAAAAAAGTGTATAATTGTCTTCTGTATCAGTTTTGTACTTCTTCTGTACATTGTAAAAGTATGGCCATTATACTAGCTAAGCAGGAAAATGAATAATGAATTTTAACCTTTCAATTATCAAAAGATGAAATGATAAACTGCTTTGAGTGGTCAACACCAGTCATCAGTGATTATAAGACCTGTGGTTAACTTATGGTTGACCTGAATTTTTCACTAATTCATCTATGTGCAATGGAGCTGAATATTAGACATTTTTTTGTAGCCCCTTATTTTAATCTTTACTTTCTACAGTCACAAAAAGGCAAAAGAATTAAGAGCTGTGGGTTTTAATTCAACTATTACGTTCCTCCAATTATCTTTGGGAACATTCTTTATAATCAAAAATTTATCATAAAAAATAGAGAGACTGTTTTTTGAGGCTAACAGGCATCAGTTGGTTAACCATGCTCTTTTTCAACTAGAAATTCCTAGGATGATGCTAGGAAAATGCCAGGATTTCCTAAGATGATTCTGTCAATTTTGTTAAGGCCATTTTGCTATGTTTTTACTACATTTTAACCTATACTATGACTAAGGTATCTACACATTTTAATTTTAAAAGTTTTCATGTAAAACCATTGGGCATCTATAGTCCAAGCTAGCATGGTATCTTGGCGCCATTTGGACACCCAAACCCCTTAGGACACACAATTTTTTCATGAGAAGTTCCTTAGAAAGTCATTTTCAAACATATAATTAATGTTCTTACCCCAATATATATCCCATGACATTGTATAAGGATATTATGTCTTATTTCAATATATGTAAATGCATGTTTATGGTTGTAATGAGAGTTTATTGAGGTTTCCCTTGCACAAAAGGATGCCGCCAAAATTTCTATATTTAGCCTGATTTGGGCGCCCAGTTCCATAAATGCTGGGTAAGTCCCTGCCATTTGGTATGGTATTGATAGCCCTTTGGTAGACCTGCGCTGGACCTGTACCGTATCACAAAGAATCCTTGTATGCGTAAATTATGGCACAGAATTGGCTTCTGTGGCCAATATTGTCCCTTATAAACTAATGTAATTTGATGTATACTCCTTTTAACTAGAAATGATTGTAACATGATTGGTTAAAAATCACTTACTTTAACTAAGAGTATAAATATTCTTAGGAAGTCTTCTGAAGTACTGGAAGTAAGTAAAACATTTATAATGGAGCGTCTTTGATTATCCCAGAACTACAATCATTATGGCTCATTTAGGATCCTTATTATCCTAAATACAGATAATAAGATAATCCAGATGAAAGGAAAGTGAGAAGAAATCACATCTCTTTAACCTGATAAGCTAATCTGTACAAGAATAATCCAAGTATGTTAGGAAATAGGTTTTTTAACCCATTCATGCCTGCAGCAACCAAAGTTGGGCCCCTAAAGTATGAAGCTCTACGTAGTGCTTGCGATGTGCTTGTGGTTTGAAAGTCCATTGTTCTCCCTTTGTATTCCTAACCACAAGCACCTCGCAAGCACTACGTAAAGTTTTGTTCTTAGGGCTCCTGCGTGACTATTTTGGTGATATCTCTCCATGAGGAAAATCAATTACCTGAAAATATTTGAAGGAGAGATGTTCTCAGAACTCTATCTACAACTCTCGTTCAAATACTTAAGAAATTTATGGCTAGCTCCAAAGTTATTTTCAAAGGTATTTCAGGTCCAGACAATACTTGTCTAGATAGAAGATCTCCAGGTATTAATGGGTTAAGATACCTTTCTACTACCTTACCCTATTCAGTACTGGAGGTCTTCCAGGCAAGTGCCATCTTAACACACAATACTTTACAAAAAGGACTTTTGAATGGAGCGTAAATTCAGAAAGTAATTGAAGAATTGTAGATAGGGTGTCGATCAACACTTCTCCTTCAAATATTTTCCTAAAACTATTCTTGTCAAAAAAATATCTCCAAAATAGTCAGGACAAGTTTGGATGCTGCAGGCATGAATTTGCTAACTGCCTTGAGATGTGATTATCGCTAATTTGATTGAAAATAGACAATATCCTTGAGCATTATGTAATGAAATTTTTCTGCAAAGTAGATTGCTGTTTTGCTTGATATAATCTCATTATTCTGTCATTAAGAGACTTTCTGCTTGGAGACTTTCAATTTTCCTTATCATAGCCACATATATTGCACTGCAGTGCAGATTTTTTTTATTCAGCTTTCAAGTGAATCACGTGGAAAAACAATTGCATTAAGGTTTCATGGGACACGTTCCATTATACGCCGTTTTTTTCTCCGAGCAATGTACAAATGAACCTTTTTGAGAGTAATTCCAATGCTTTTCGATTGCATTTGAATGCTCTGCTTTGAAATTGTTTATGTGATAAAGCGTAAGAGAAAAATATATGTTATTATCAACTGTTCTGGTTTCATAACACATAGACACATATATATTGTTGATTTTTCATCAATTACAGTCCTTTTTTTTTGCAATTCCATTATTGTACATCCATCAATGTCCCACTCGCTACCATATGCATGTATTGTGGCAAGTTAATTTCCCTCACGGAATATGTTATATATGACAATCAATATAAAACCAACAAAAAACTTAAAACCAATTTGTGTAAAAAAAGACCATTTTAAACTGATAAATGGTACAAAGAAAATTATTGTGAGAAAATAAAATTGTTGATTGGACAGATTTTCTGATTATAATCTTATATCCCTACTTAACTAAAACCCAGGATGGGCATTGTTTAGATTTCTTACTCATTATTCAGGCTTCTAAACACACTCTTTCCCAAACATGAAGTAAACATTTTGGGTTGATCCTTACGAGTGCGTCTTGCAGCATTTGTATGCAGAAAGATGTTGTGTGGAGCAATAAAGTCTACTTACTCTGACACTAACATCTTATAACCACCATTGAGGGCGCAGTAAAGGGCCCATAACGGCTGTCTAATTACTCATGCTTGTTTAAGCCCTTTTAACCCATCCTCTTATCTGGGACTAGAGCCTCACTACTGCTGTTGCATAAAACATGTTAGGGTTAAGAGAACCATAAAAGGACCAAGTCTTTCTTGGCTTTAAGGTAATCCTAACCTAAGTCCTTTAAACCAATTAGTCCTTAAGAGCTTCTTTTGAATTTGTCATCTTGATCTTGGAATCATTTGATTATAACTTGGAAATTAAGAATGATTTATGAACCAGATATTTGAAGGAGAGTTGTTGGTAATGTTCTGAATGAAATGTCTCCTTCAAATATTTTCCTATTTATTCTTTAGCCAGAAAGATTTCATCAAAATCGCCAGACTGCTTTCAGCAGCTGTGAGCATTATAATGTTTTATGCAACCATGCGTAGGCCTACATGGCGAGAGCAGGTATGAGGCGTAACAGCTTAGCTCCCCGAGCGACGTGATAGAAATCTGTAACTCGAAGAAATTCCCTTATATCCGAAGGGATCTTTCAGTTTGCTGCAAAGGCGCCATAGTCAGCCTTTGACTATGTGGTACATTTGTATATTGATCAGACCATTTATGAGCATCAACAGAACACTCGAACCCAAGACTACATACTAGGGAGCCAAGCACCCTATTTTAGAATAGCCAGGCCATGATGTATATCCTCTACTATTCAGTCACTAGATTTGAGTCTGCGCTGGATTCTAATAAACCAGTAAGCCTGGGTGCTTGTATTACAAATGTGTGGCATTCCCAATGGCTGATTATGGTACCTTTGCAAATGACAGACCCTGTAGGGCTGTTCTCAATAAGATGGAGATTTGATCTCAGTCCAACCTTCTATTTTGTCGTGATATGTGCCAAGTTTGGAAAAGCAGTATAATACATTGAGCACTGCCTACTTAAGTGATTTGATAACAACTACTCAAATGATTTCAATTGACAATGCCAATTCATGCATGCTTGTTATTGCATCGAATATAATGTGCAAACATGAAACATTTTCATAAGGTTTTATATAACTTCCTTTTTCATAGAGGTATAGGGAAAACAAGCCTTATTCATATTTTATTTCTACCTGTATTTCCTCTATCCTGTCCATCCACTTTGATATCAACCATTTCCTAATTACATTTCTATTAACATGAATATTTGATAATTCTTGTGAAATTGTCATTTTTCAGAAATTTCTGACTAAAATAACTTATTGTAATGGTGACTGATTTTCAGAGGATAGGGTGTCAAAACCATGTCCAGACACCCAGCTGGCAGTCCATTGCCCTAGGTGATAGAGCATACTCCATACACTATAGCATCAGTTTAGCCATGGCCAATAGCTAAGCTTGATGTAATAGATTGCCTTTCATGGCAAGCTTCATATTGCAGTGACTCTACTGGGAATAATAAAATGTGCATTTAGAACTAAGTAGGATAGATGTTAATGTGAACATATTGTTGTAGTCTGATGCAGGAAATGTGATGGGCCTTCATCCTTGGTAGGAATGCGGTGCAGTTTTGTCTATCAAATTATCACCTTTTCTACTGTTCTAGTCTGAATTATGATGACTAGAAAGCAAAAGGTGGAGAAAAGGATAGTACCCAGGTTGATAGTGCAGTTTTCTTTACTATACCTTAAACTGGTTTTGATCACTATTTAGTCTGAATATGGCAGAAAAAGTGACAAAAAATGAAATTCATAACTCCAATTCATCGAATTTTGCTGAAAATGAATGCTCCTTCCCTGTTGTTTTAAAACTGAACTACTTGAACTCATTTATCTACCCCTCATTTTTTCCTGAACCTATTTTTTTTTGTCCTCAACCTGTCCATGTTCTATAGAAATGTTGGCCTATTACATTCAAGTCCCGAGTCAGATGTCAAGATATTGTGGGCATGTTTGCGATGAGAGCGTGGGTGTAGGTCACCGAGCAAGTGCTCGCCGTGTGGAGAGATGAGACGTGCCGTCAGGAGTGACAGTAATCTGTCTCCTGATATGCGCAACACCGTCGCCTAAAAGCCGCACTAGCACTTGGAACCTTTTAGGAATCCTGTGATAATGACCGCGGTGGTGATATATTCAGGGAAGGATACTGACATCCTCATTAGGTTAAGGTCATATGGAGAGGGAAGTTGGAATTTTGATTTTCTACACTTTTTCTGCCATATTGCATATGAGTCATGACTAGCTAGTTGTAAGTGGTAGAGGAAAATGGGTTCTGGGCAAAAAACACCAACTAACCCCAAGTCACTGGTAACTTTCTCACAAGCCCTGACTGGGATTTCAACCTGGGCAGTTGTCAGAGACAGCTATCAGTCAGTGGCAACGCCTTAGACCACACGGCCATAAGGGCAGGCCCTCAAGTGTGGAACGATGCATGGTTTGAGTAAAAGGAAAATCATATTTTTGGTAAGCAAATAATGGATTCTCTGCACTACTTGTGATTGATTCTGTATTTCACCTAGTGAATGAAGCTTGCAATACTAAGAATTCCCTGAATTGTTCAAGGTTAATCCCTGGAATTCTTTTCTTTGGAAGTCTCAACTACATTTGGTGAGATTTTATATATATGATATGATATAGGCAATATGCAACAGTTCAGGGTTACAATAGGATTTCGGGATTGCTGTATTTGAGAGTGGGATCTACAATAAGTCAAATGATTAGGGATTGTCCGATTAATCGGACATGCCGATTAATCGCTCATTCAACTTCTGGTTATGATGATCGATTGCAATTTTATAAGATCGATTATTTTAAGTTTTTTGAAAAAATAAATTGTATCTAGAAACAGCCTTTTGTTCAAGTGAGAGACACCACTTAAGCCTGCACAATATCAAGTAGTACTGTAACAAGTAAAACTAAGGGGTTTAAGGGGTATTTAACCCTTTCATACCTGGAGATCTACTTGACTAGTAGCAGTTTTGGCTGATATGGGTATGAATGGGTTAAAAAGAGTTAGATTAGCTCCTTTACAAAAATAGAGCCAAGAACCATTGAACAAGCCAAGACTACCAAAGGAAAACTGCCCATATACAACTTCGATTATTAATCGATCATCGGTCGTTCAGATGGACCGATGATCGATCTTGAAAATTGTGACCGATTCCGAACACTACAAATGATATTTATTGGCTAAAAATAGAAGGTATGAGGTTTTCAGCATATTATAGCTTGGTCAAACTTTTGGAATTATGGCATATCCTGTATTATTGCGACTCTAGTAGCTCCTTCAGGTATTTTGGGACTTTGCTTTATTCCAGAGGAAGTTTTATTCAAAAGTATCATTATTCCAAGACATCCCTTCTTAACCCTTCCAATGCTAAGGCTACTTTCGTCAGAAGCACAAGAATGCAAAGATTTTTGATCTAAGCCCTGCCATGTTGGTATTAATCCAATAGCTCTCGCTGAGTACTCTCAGATGAGTACCCATATGCCAGGGCTTCAGTACTTCTTCAAGTTTTTTGCCTCATTTTGTATTGGCCAAATTAGCCACAGCAGCATAAGGGTTATCCTGATGGAACTCCATGCATGAATGTGTTAAACTGACGAGACAGTCTGTTAGGTGTTCCCCAATTCCCATTACCTGTAGACAGCTTGCGGGGCTGTGTTTCTATTTCTGCTTCTATTAAGCGTTTCCTGTATGTCATCTATATATGTATGTCTGTGTCAGGCCCGTCCTGAAGCTACATTATTGATCCTCCTTCAATTTAGCTCACTCTCCCTGCTGATGTGCTACTACCAGCAATCCAGCACTCCATTCAACATCACAATCAACCACAACAAAGGAATACATATGGTGTTTGCTAGTATCGCCACTGATATGCATAAAAGGTGTTCATATATATGTATGTATGTATATATATATATATATATATATATATATATATATATATATATATATATATATATATATATATATATATATATATATATATATATATATATATATATGCATTTATGTAATATATATATATATATATATATATATATATATATATATATATATATATATATATATATATATATATATATATATATATATACACCATTTATACCATATATTCAGATTTATCTTTGTAAGTTAATACCAAGGTTCTGATCAATCAGCCTTACTAGACACCAGTACAGTCTTTGGTGGACCAGTATCAGCACTTAGCAGTTGGCAGGCAGCCAAGCAAACCTTGCTATCTATTCACATACCATCTGCTCAGAATGTCCAACTTGTCTAATAATATTGTGATTAAGAGTTGAATTCATCTGTCATCAATCTCGAATCGGCATATTGAAATAAAGTGTGGAGGTCAACCTAGTACTAATCCTGGAAATGAAGGCAGCATATCACAACGCTTTAGGACATTTTAACTTGGCTTTCTCTTTACCCATCTGGATCACCATGATTTATGTGTTATATATATATATATATATACACATATATATGTATATATATATGTATGTATATATATATATATATATATATATATATATATATATATATATATATATATATATATATATATATATATATATATATATATATATATATATATATATATATATCTGTGTTGGTATATCAATGTAATGTCATACCCATTTATCTCAATTGGCCGACCCTGGTTACAGTTTGAAAAAAGACACTCACTGCAGCCAATTCAGGGTCTTAGTCAGGATGTAGACACTGGGTGCTCACAATTGGACATAGTGAAATATTGGGGTGTCCTTTTTTCAAGGGTCCGACCACAATTCATTTAGATAACAGCCATAGATATATATTTACTTATTGAGAAAAGGTATACTATCCTTGTGTGATATCATTTTAATTACATTGAGGCAAAAATATTCAATTATATGCTAGAAATTTATACTTTTGGAAATTCCTCAGAAAAAAAATGGTTTTCAGATGTGTGTTTTTAAGAGGTTGACTGAAATCCATAAACAAAATGATACTGGGTTCAAATACTTATAAAATACCTGTAAAACGTGCTGCCTGTATCTGTGATGCTTTTGAAAATGAATTAGTAATAGGGCATACACTTTGACATTATTTGAAAAACAGATTTAGGCTGAGTACTGATCAACATCTCTCCTTTGAATATTTTTAAATGCATGTATCATAAAGTTACTACTGACAAAAATAAGCATGCTTTGTTACAAGACTTATTTTCAAACTTGTCATTGCATTCTGGTCTAGATTTTACTGTTGGGCTAGCTGCTATCTGGAGTGATCTATCAATAGTCATTCCTTGGGGCACGTACAGGTCTCTGTGCACAGTGAGTAGCGCTATATAGTCATTCATAATATGGCCCATAGTGATAAATTGCATTAATATTTTATGGTGATATAGACTATTGCTATTGTCACTGGCAGCCACCTCTAATATGCTGATGCTGTAACGTAGGACTGAAGCTTACGTTACAATGGAACCGAGAAGATGTATTTGCTATTGATTTGATAAAATGTATTTATATTTGAATATCTATATGTATATATATATATATATATATATATATATATATATATATATATATATATATATATATATATATATATATATATATATATATATATATATATATATATATATATATATATATATATATATATATATATATATATATATATATATATATATATATATATATATATATATATATATATTTATATATATATATATATATATATATATATATATATATATATATATGTATATGTACATGTATATGTATATTTATATTGATAGATATTGATAGATAGATACACATACATACATTATATACACACATATATACATACATACATACATGCATAGGCACAGATTCACACCACCACATGTGTGTGCATCAAATATTGCAGTTGTAATATATGGCACTTGTAATCTGTTGATCGTGTTTCTGTATTGTCTAATATTACTCTGGAGTTTATAGAGGAGGGGATGGGAAAGTGTTGCTGTAGAAGTCCTTATTGTCTAATATTACTCTGGGGTTATACAGGAGGGGCTTGGGAAAGTGTTAGAAGTCATTATTGTGTAATATTATAGAGCCACATGCAATGGTTTAGCTAATGCTTGGTATTGTTATAGTTCACAACATTGCATTAATAGTCCCTACACTGTTGCTGTTATCATATAATACCACCTCTTCTGCTTTAATGGTCTCACGTTTAGCAATGCAGCGTAAATACCTAATATACTACTGCAGTACATGAGGATATAATATTCAGAATTTGTTTGACACTTAATTGTGAATAACAGTGGTGAAAATAGACAGTAGCCCACCGGTCCGTTTCTACCAAAAATATGAATGGGCTAGTTAAAGTCTTTGTTTACTTGCCCAGGAAGTCTGCTAAATATTCTGATCACATTAATTTAGTAAGCATCACATCCAGTTTCACATTTCTTCTACATTAAATTATAACTGTCACAATTAATAGATTTAGCACAATTAACCATGAATGTTGAGTTATGAAATGGCTGTTGGCTACCATTTTGTTTATCAAAGTGATATCGACTGCTATTTTTTCTGGTGGACCACTAGGCTATTCATTTTGATGGACCGTTCGACCACCAAGGCTTAGCAAACTGTTTTCAGCACTGGAATAAACCTTGCACATATTACTGCCATGCCAGAAATTGATATGATGCAAACTGAACTATTTATGATCAGAGAAATACATCCCCTTGATCCGCAACCCAATAGGCACAGCATGCTAGTACCTAGGGTATGTGGGCCTCGGGTTAGTCGCGGTGAAGCCTGGGGAGGTATTGGTCACGTGATTTGTGCAGTAAGCAAGCAGCAGAGAGACTGACTGGCTGGCTGGGTATTCAGACTGTCATCCTATCTAGGTTAGATAGGTTGCCGAGGCAGCGAAATTTGATGACGCATGCACAGTGCCCACTCCCTGTCTACTGCTCTCAGTTATGATGTGAACATCTACTGTGAACATTCATTCCCCTCCAATCTGTTAATTGCCTTAACATCACTAAACAGCTGATAGGAATGAAATTGGAATAGATGGGAATACTTAACAACTCAGTATTCATCAACTTCATGAAACAAGGTTTGACTAAACAAAGTGGTAGGCGCCTGGTAGAGTAATTTGTAGCAGACTAGCAGTTAATACTAGCTTTATTATTTTGTTATCATTTATTAACTAAAAGGTGCAAATGTATTACTATAATGCATTTTTCTCATAGGAATAATGTTGGACTGCCCTGATCAAATGAAGCTTAAGAATGCCAAAGGATTCCAAGTTTTAAAAAGAAAATCCTAATATCTCCTAGGTAATCTTAGTCACGTTTGGTTAGGGTGTTCCTTTTACACTGGCAGTCTCTGTTCACAGGCAGTGCCTTGCACAGAATAGATTGCAATCATGGGATCATGAACTCAATGCTAAGTCCAGCTATATCTAGGGAATGATACACTGATTGAAGCAGGAATATATGTTACAGTGAATGTAGCATGTTTTCTTTAATCCCCACTATTACCCTATATAAGAGACTATGTAGTGCAGCGTCTATAGAGCCTTATATGGCATGACTTCTGATTGTCATGGCCATGCTTCTCTTATCTTGAATTCCACACACTAGCTCAAATGTGGGAAGGGAATAACACACACTGATAACATAGATCATAGTGTTACTGAACCCCTTTGAACTTGAAAAACATTTCTTCTTCTGAGCTAGAGATTAGTGGTTATGTTTTTGAAAGGGTAACCTTGGCTGACTTGGAAATTATGGCTATTTGGTCTTAGAACAGATTTTGTACATAATAACCATGTTATTAAAACAAGTATTTTTGTTGTTCATGAGGGAATAAGATTGTACAGTGGATTTTCGGATCAGATGCTATTTAATTGTAGATTTTATTGTTATAATAATAAAAAGATGTAATAAAAGATTTAATGTTGACAATTTAGGCATGCTCATGTGTGTAATTATATGTATTAAGTATTTCAAAGGTTTTCAATTTGTCCTGTCCTTGAACTGGTTCCTTGTGAGGTGGGCAGGGCACTTACCTCATTACGGGTTGGCTAAGTGAAACACGCCTTTCATCTCGCTCTGCTGGCCACGAGGGGAATCAGCATTGTCGGAAAGTGCTATTCTCATTACAGGCAGTCTCTTAGTACACAGCTATTTCTTATCCTTCTCTTCCTCTTTATCCTCCCCCCCCCCCCTTCTCATTATTCTCAATCTCCCTCCTCCCTCTCCTTCTCATCCCTTCTCTCCTCCTCCTCATCCTCCACCTTCTCATCACCCTACCCCTCCTGCTCTTTCTGACCTCCCCCCTTTAATTCCCCCTCCTATTCCCACTCCTCCTATTCCCTCTCCTCCTCCTCTTCCCTCTCCTTCTCTTCATTTTCCTCCTCCTCTTCCCTCTCCCCCTCTCCCCTTTCCTCCTCCCTCCCCTCTTTCTCCTCCTCCCTCCCCTCTTTCTCCTCCTTCTCCTCCTCCTCCCCTCCCTTTCCTCCTCCTCTTCTCCAAATACCCCAGGTTATTGGAACTGTATAATCTGGTCCTAAGCTGCTTAATGGATTGGACTGCGACACTGAAGAACACATTTCATTTCCAGGCATCTAAGCCTCCAAGTCTTTCTATATCTGTAACTGAGCCTTTTCCCATTCATTCACATCTGGAGGGTTCATATGGTCTGACACACATGGAAATTTCTAGGTAATATTTAGCAATATTGTGAAAAGTATTTAGATATCTAACTGAAGGTAATTGTATACTCCAGTTGTGTTAAACCTTTCCTCGTTGACTACATCTTTTTCAAATATCATTCTATTTGAAGAGTTATACTCAAAGATGCCAGACCAAATATATAGTGGCAAATGGGATTGATTAATCTCCCAGTATATTAGTTTCATTGCATTAGATTATTTACTACCAAATTCACCTTTTTGGCTACTTAAGCTTTAAAAATCCCTACTCGAGGCCTCAGGTACTTTTTGAATATCACCATTTGAAGATTCATGTTTAACCCTTCCAATGCTGAGGCTACTTTCGTCCAAAGCACAAGGAAGCAAAGATTTTTGAAAATCATCTAAACCCTGTCTTGTTGGTATTTATTGGATAGCTCTCGCAGAGTACTCTCAGATGAGTACCCATTTGCCAGGGTTTCGGTCATTTTTCAGGTTTTTTGGCATTATTTTGTATTGGCCAAATGAGCCACCAGCAGCAATTAAGGTTAAAATTGCCAGATCAAATGTGAAATGAGCAGCATTCTAGTGGCAGATTGGATGCAAGGCCATTTATATTAGTATTTAAAGCACCAGATTATAAACCCCATGCTATTTTGTCTTTTTTTTGCTAATTTGATTCTCTCTGCCATGGAATTCAATTAGCCACTGGTTAATTATGTCTCCCTGATGAAGATCGTTGTGGTAAATCAGTGATGAGAGATCCGCGGCCGGTTGCCTCCAGATATTTTTGGTGTTCATGCAGAGCATCAATTGTTAATCAGCCTTGTAATAAAGTGGCAAGTTAATTAAGACTTGGAGTGTTGTGATGGTCTCACGTAATGTGCTTGTATATTGCGGTCTATTTACAACCTTTATTACAGCATGAGCTAGCTCGATGAACCTGTATGCTGTCCTAGGGGACTCTGCTGAGAGAGAGAGAGAGAGAGAGAGAGAGAGAGAGAGAGAGAGAGAGAGAGAGAGAGAGAGAGAGAGAGAGAGAGAGAGAGAGAGAGAGAGAGAGAGAGAGGGGGGGGGGGGGGTGGGGAGGGAGAGAGAGATGGAGAGGGGACTCTGCTGAGAGAGAGAGAGAGAGAGAGAGAGAGAGAGAGAGAGAGAGAGAGAGAGAGAGAGAGAGAGAGAGAGAGAGAGAGAGAGAGAGAGAGAGAGAATCCACAACTCCTCTTCAAATATTTTTTCTATTTAAACTTGATTGCAAAAGTATTTTGCAAAGTACCATAAGTCAAGACGACAATTGTCCAGTAGATCCCCAGGCATGAAAGGGTTAAAGGAAGGATTTCTTATAGATGAGAAGCATGGACTCCCAGAGCACAGGAAGCGTTATATCAAGTGCTCTATACGTCCTTTGGTAATGGACCACTGGAATATGCAATTACATCACTGGTGGCTACCCGAAAGCATGTTCACCGTGTTCAACAGTTATTACAAAATGGATGTCAAGAGTGCCTGTAAGCCGCTGCGATGTGTTGATACTAATATCGCCAATGTTGCGGCCAGTGCTGATCCAATCGGAATAAGCCTTGAAAGGTACTTGGCATGTAGCGGTAAAATGTTGAGGATTTTCTGTGTAGTTTGGAAATTGAATTTACGTTTTTGTGTCATGTACGACTAGTTGCCATGGGGATGCACATAAGAAGCTTTTTATTTCTCGTGCAACCTTTTCACTAAATGGCCAATTCATTTTCATGTTTCCATTTGGAAAAGCAGGCAGAGTAATTCCAAAGGGGTCTTTATCCCGTGAATCACCCTGTCATGTCAGACTGGATTAAATAAGACGTGGAAATGTCAAAGATAAAACCTTTTCTGCAATTTTGTTAATCATCACTTTTTTGAGCTAATAAGCTAAGTTGTAACTATCAAGTTGTAAATAGCTCTACTTCTCTTTGTCTATCTCTCAGAAAATCTTCAGATAAAGCTATTTGCATTTGGAATTGGGAATTTTGTTAATCGTCACTTTTTCTGCAATTATGCCCAAGTAATGATTATCTAATAGTAAGTGGTGATGGAAATCCAAGTAGTCCAGGGTCTTAGCCAGGATTTTTAAAATGCCTGTCTAAAACAGCGATAACAAAATTTATGCCTGTCCAGATTTAGCTACTCAGCTACTTCAAATCCTTGAACCAAATACATGTAATAAGCCTAATAATTGAGTCACAAAGTGCAATTTACACTTAAGCCATGTCTTAGAAGTTGGTTTGTTTGGAAAAGATTTGGTAATTACCCCCCAAAAAACAGTATTGAAAATTTTTCATAAATATTTTGCTTCTCTGAAAAGGAGATTTCAGGAAAATGGTTGGTTTCCCAAGTACTCCTGTTTCCTTTACCATTTAACAACTGAATAGTCATGATAAATAGCCCTATTAAGGCAGATATTGTAAAACATTATAAAAGATTCCAAATCCCCAGTTTGGTATTATCTAAACTGTTTCAATCAAAGAAAACCCCATATAGAAAACACCTGCAGTCTTTACATTGTATGTTCATGCTGCTGGAAAATTGAGGTGTGTCAGGTAAAATGGATATGACGTTTACCTGTAAGTGTCTTTGATGTGTTAATGCAAACAGTGATTATGCCGCTGCCTTAGTTAATCCAGTCAGGAAAAGCTCTTACAGGATTGCAAAGTAACAAATTATAGGATCTAGTGATTACTTGCGAAGTAATTATAGCCCCTGGAATCTACTAAAAGCTATTCAAATCCATACTAGCATTTCATGTTAATTGCAAAAATATTAAATGAATAAATGACCAACCAAATCAATTATACTTTATTAACCCTTATGCTGCTGGTGGCTATAATTTGGCCAATACAAAACGATGCAAAAAAGCTGAAAAACTGACTGAAACCCTGGCACATGAATACCCATTTGAGAGTACTCAGTCTGAGAGCTATCTAATGAATACCAACATGACAGGGTATAGATGTTTTTTAAAAAGCTTTGTGTCTTTGTCCTCTGGACAAAAGTAGCCTCAGCATTGGAAGGTTTAATGACATAAGAAAATGCCTGTTTTTACATGTAAAAGTTTATTTCAAGAGCTTAGGTCATCACTACACGTAGATAGAAACTTGGTACAGGGAAGAAATTCCCTTCTCTTTTCAAATAGTCTTTAGGCAAAGTCAAAGGTACCAAAGGCAGTATATCATAACTCTGCACATTTGTATAGCAACCATGATAAAATTCTAAAAACAATTCAGCAGCTGCAGACTCGAACCCAAGATTGAAAGTTTTAGGGCCATGCATCCAAGTAGTTGCTATTCCTGAATTAATTCCCCTTAGCCAGATTAGGAAAGGGTTTTATAGCTATTTGAGAGAGTGCTTTGTAAGAGGATCTATTATGGTTAAAGGGAACTAATAAGCCAGCCGAGCATGAGTTTGCTATATCTATTCTTAGACCTATTGAGTAACGACATAATGGAAATATGAAAAGGCTGGAATAAGATCATAGCAGCAGCCAATTCACTAAGTCTGCAGGCAATTAGCCAAGAGCTTTTAGAAGTGTTGATAATTCAACTCTCTCAGCCAATCAGCAAGAGGACGTTACCCCGAGGTGCCATGGCGACGTCGTCTTGATACCATCTTTCCCACCATGGCACTCTCCGCCCACTCCTGCGGCAAAATTGAATTCTTTTGCGTCTCCCGACATTCGTGGTTCTTGGCCGTAAAAATCGATGGGCTGCCAGGCAAAAGACTTAATCAAGAACAAGGCCGGTGTCACTCGGGAGGCATTGGAGAGCCATGTACTCGCAGCCAAGCACAAGTCATGTTTGGCCAACAAGTGCGAACTTAACCCATTCATGCCTAGAGATTCCACTAGTGTCGTTTATTCTATGGTACTTTTGATAATAACTATATAGTAAAGTTCACAAAACATTTGATAGTCAGTTTTTAGTCGGCTTCTTACAGACTTTTCTCCATCAGATATTTTCCAAAAGATGCTTTGTTAAATGGATATCGCCAAAATAGTCAGCATATTCTTTTGCCAAATATTAACAGTAGTGGGTTAATAACCAATTTATATGCCTGTAGTGCCCAATATATCATGACTTATAAAGCATATGTACATAAGCCTAACCTGGTTGCTTGTATCCTATTGGCTGAGTGCTGACTCTAGGCGTCATCAAATCACAGGCAGCAACCAGGTTCTTAGATCCAGAATGATTATAACTCTAAACCTTGGACTTTCCTGTCCATTGTAACTGCACCCAGATAGAATATGGGAACACATATCAAATGAATTGACCTATCATTTTTAGGTTTTTCATTCATACTCAGGGGGTGAAGTGGTTCAGGTAATAATTGCGCTTGTATAAAGACTCTGAAGTCAATCCTTCTGTTTTAGCAAATGAATTGGCCTATCATTTTAAGGAGAGATTTTCACTCATAATCAGTGGATGAAGTGTTTCAGATAATAATTGTGCATGCATAAGGACTCTAAAGCGAATCCTTCTACTTAAGAAAATCATTTTAGCAAATAATTTTGATGTGAGATTTTCTCTCATACTCAGTGGATGCATTTTTCAGATAATGATTGTGCATTGTTAAACACACTTAAGTCAATCCCACTCTCATATCAGACAAATTGACTTATCATTGGATGATGGGATTTTTCACTGGTATTCAGATTATATGGTTGTTCAGCTGATTATTTTGCGCGTAGAGAAATGAAAGGTGAACCTGCTAGATAATTGCTTGTTCAGTGTAGAATATAGAGAAATGAAAGGTGAACATGCTGTATCATAGCCTGTTCAGTGTAGAATATAGAGAAATGAAAGGTGAACATGCTATATCATAGCCTGTTCAGTGCAGAATATAGAGAAATGAAAGGTGAACGTGCTATATCATAGCCTGTTCAGTGTAGAATATAGAGAAATGAAAGGTTAACGTGCTATATCATAGCCTGTTCAGTGCAGAATATAGAGAAATGAAAGGTGAACGTGCTATATCATAGCTTGTTCAGTGTAGAATATAGAGAAATGAAAGGTGAACGTGCTATATCATAGCCTGTTCAGTGTAGAGTATAGAGAAATGAAAGGTGAACGTGCTATATCATAGCCTGTTCAGTGTAGAGTATAGAGAAATGAAAGGTGAACGTGCTATATCATAGCCTGTTCAGTGCAGAATATAGAGAAATGAAAGGTGAACGTGCTATATCATAGCCTGTTCAGTGTAGAATATATAGAAATGAAAGGTGAACGTGCTATATCATGGCTTGTTCAGTGTAGAGTATAGAGAACTGAAAGGTGAACATGCTATATCATAGCCTGTTCAGTGTAGAATAGAGAGAAATGAAAGGTGAACGTGCTATATCATGGCTTGTTCAGTGTAGAGTATAGAGAAATGAAAGGTGAACCTGCTATATCATAGCCTGTTCGGTGTAGAATATAGAGAAATGAAAGGTGAACGTGCTATATCATGGCCTGTTCAGTGCAGAATATAGAGAAATGAAAGGTGAACGTGCTATATCATGGCCTGTTCAGTTCAGAATATATAGAAATGAAAGGTGAACGTGCTAGATCATAGCCTATTCAGTGTAGAATATAGAGAAATGAAAGGTGAACATGCTATATCATGGCCTGTTCAGTTCAGAATATATAGAAATGAAAGGTGAACGTGCTAGATCATAGCCTGTTCAGTGCAGAGTATAGAGAAATGAAAGGTGAACGTGCTATATCATAGCCTGTTCAGTGTAGAGTATATAGAAATGAAAGGTGAACGTGCTATATCATAGCCTGTTCAGTGTAGAGTATATAGAAATGAAAGGTGAACCTGCTATATCATGGCCTGTTCAGTGCAGAATATAGAGAAATGAAAGGTGAACCTGCTATATCATGGCCTGTTCAGTGTAGAATATATAGAAATGAAAGGTGAACCTGCTATATCATAGCCTGTTCGGTGTAGAATATAGAGAAATGAAAGGTGAACGTGCTATATCATAGCCTGTTCAGTGTAGAATATATAGAAATGAAAGGTGAACGTGCTATATCATAGCCTGTTCAGTGCAGAATATAGAGAAATGAAAGGTGAACATGCTATATCATAGCCTGTTCAGTGTAGAGTATAGAGAAATGAAAGGTGAACGTGCTATCATGGCCTGTTCAGTGCAGAATATGGCAGAGGACTGACATAGAAATTTTTAGCCTCGTTACTCACAAGCCCAATGGACCTTCATTTCCGATAAAACTGGTTTTAATCATTCATGTTGTGAATACAGATGACTCGCTCAATTCTCCGCTGGGCCGAGCCAGAGGGCCGAGCTAATATCTGCTTGACGATGATGCATAGCGGCGGAAGGCCAGCGGAGGACCTTAAGGGAATAGGGTAACATAGCCCCGCAGCTTCGGTGGGACCAGACTTGGAGATGCGCTTTATGATGCAATTGTTTTCAATGTCAACATTCTTTTGTTTTTTTGCAGTATTAAGAAACCTGCTTAGAAAGGACTGACTAGATGACTTTACCCAGTAATGCTCTAAGTTTTGAAGAAGAAAATTACAGTATCAACAAGAACAATTTACCAACAAATCTCCCTAATATTTTGTAAAATCATTCTCAATAATTGGAGGTTGTCAAAAGTACCATAGATCCAGATGTTAATTTCTAGAAGAATCTCAAGCACTAATGGGTAATTTCTTTTTGAGGCATGTGTTTTTACTAGCGAATGAAATGTAATGCAGCTTTTTTTCTATGTAATTATTAGAAGGAGTAAGTTTGGATCAGGATGTCTGTTAACAGGTTGTCTTGAGAGTTTTTGACTGTTGTTTTGTAGTTAACACTAAAGACTTTATATTCTAGGTGAAATAAGGAAACATGACATTTTTATGAGGAGTTAATAGGAGTTTTTTGATTAGTTTTTAGGGTATATGACACTTTCCACATCTTTGTGTTATATTAAAATGAGATAGAAAGCTTTAAACACAGGAAACATTCTTCAAATTCTCTTTACAAATAGTCCCAAGAGGTTGTTCATATGCAAAGCTAACTTAAAGACAGACCAGACCTTCGCTATGCCGCACATGTGTAAAGCACCCATGCTCAAATGCATACTAGGATACAGCCAAAAACAAACTTAAGATTGCAAGCTTGAGAGCCAATCATTCAGTTAATGAGAATCAACTTAGAACTCTAGACCACCACCCACTTGGGAATATGCCATCATAATCACTAGACAACAGTAGACCAACGAAAAAGAAAGACTTGTAGTAGTAGTAGTAGTAGTAGTAGTAGTAGCAGTAGTAGTAGTAGTAGTAGTAGTAGTAGTAGTAGTAGTAGTAGTAGTAGTAGTAGAAGTAGTAGTAGTAGTAGTAGTAGTAGTAGTAGTAGTAGTAGTAGTAGTAGTAGTTGTAGTGGTAGTAGTAGTAGTTGTAGTAGTAGTAGTAGTAGTAGTAGTAGTAGTAGTAGTAGTAGTAGTAGTAGTAGTAGTAGTAGTAGAAGTAGTAGTAGTAGTTAGTAGTAGTAGTAGTAGTAGTAGTAGTAGTAGTAGTAGTAGTAGTAGTAGTAGTAGTAGTAGTAGTAGTAGTAGTAGTAGTAGCAGCAGTAGTACTAGTAGTAGTAGTAATAGAAGCAGAAGCACTAGTAGAAACGGTAACTGGACTTGGGAAAGGAATTTTAGTGAAGGGAATTTGATAGGTTGAGCAGTAATAATACTTGGTAGTCTGTCTGTCTGTGCCATTCAAGACATTTATCACTAGTAGGTTTTATTCCAACTTTTCAATAACACCTGAAGCACCTGATCACGTCTCAACACATTAATTTCCTCTCCATTGTAAACGGGATGAATCGCCTTCCAAAGAGTCAGCTTTCATCGACAACCACCTTCCCGAGTATCAGGTATGGAGTCAGCGCTCTCTTGTCACAGAAAGGCAGCGGGGTGGTAATAGCAGTACTTGTTTATGGAGCAGGCGAGATAATGTTCACACAATGGCTGACAACGATTCTGGCTGAGTAAGGAATTGATGCCGTGGGCTGTCTTGATGGGGGTTATTATGGCATGCTGTATCAGCGTGGGGTGTTCGTGTGTGGTGTGATAGATGATACCTGGCTCACAGGGGGATGGCCACAAGTGCTTGACACCACCAATCATGGTCCTCAACTCAGACACTCCAAGCCCTTAACTGTTGCTTGCTGCTGTTGGACCAGCTTACCCTTGTGAGTCCAAAGCAATCCCTAATACCAAGTTAAAATGGGGACAATTGGCCAAAATCCAGTACCAGGTTGTATTTAGTTGACTATCTTAGAAAAGATTTGCACGCTATAGTCATGTGACTTATCAAAATAAACATTGAATTGACCACAATTGGCTATTTTCATGCTTTTTGGGGGTCTTTCAAATGAATTTTATCACCTCAATGCATATATGGGTGCACAGTTTGTAAGGTTTATATAAGTGTTGCATATTTTGGAAAACCTTTGAAGAAGATATTTGAATCTAAGTCCATCCTACATTAACTATCATTCAAATATCTTCTGAATTTATGCTTAATTCCTATGAAAGTATTTGTAGCATCATAGGTTAAGATGAAGAAATTCTCAAATATGTTATACTTAGATTTACTTGGCAACTTGCAATGATATACCAGAAGTCAGGGTGTTCTTTTGTGCTGTCATAGTTGATATTATATTATGCCAATCACCTTCAAAATTTGACCTAAAATGTAGTATGAGTCATATGAGTCATAATTATTTCTTTTAATTTTCTCAATTCAAAATTCTTCATTAATGAATAAACAGTACATTTCTTGTAGTTATTACTACTAGGTCTCAACCTCTAGGATGGGATAGGTTAAAGCATCTCAATTGATTATCGGGATGAGAAGGATCAAGCAACGGCTTTATGTCCCTATATTTCCTCGTTAAATGGAGAGCGGAGCCGGTTGCCTCTGATTTACATTGCTTGGGGTTTGTTTTATTGCCATCTGAAGATAGAACATGGCGCGATCACTATTAAATGTCCCCTGTGGTATTACATCAACAAATCTTATGGCCACCAAGAGCCAAAAAGCATAGCAGTATTATGAAGATCCTCAGACATTTATGATTTTCTAGTATTTTATTGCATATATAGTCGATAGGCCACATATATTAAATGTATTTATGTGATATTATATCATAATATCATGAAATAATTACTTCTGATATTGTAGGATATTACTTAGTCTTTTCTGTCTATGTTGATGTATTTATCAGTAGTCTGAATCCCTGAATCTCTCTGATCATATCATTACGTAAAGATGGATTGGGGACTAATTGGCAGATTAGATATATCTAAATGAGATTTCTATTAGTCGCTTTGATAAGATTATATTTATTTTTATCAAGTGTGTCTATCATGCCTTCAGTTTCTGGATCTGCAGCTAATTGAATGTATGTATATGCACATGTGCATTTTTTGAGACTTCAAAACAGCAAGCTGGGGTTTGGACATTGGTTTAACTTACCCAGTTACCCGCTTCAATGACTTAATGGTAATGGAAATCATCTCTGACTTACCCAAAAGGGCATGTTAATGTTGCATTGGGAAGGTATCCAGGTATCCAGACAGCATTATTAACCCTTGTGAGTCCAAATTTATCCCAAATGCCAGTTTGAAATGTGGATAATTGGCCAAAATCCAGTACCAGGTTTTTAATGGTTGACTGTCTTAGAAAAAAATGCCGGCCATGAGTCATATCGAAATGGACATTGAATCAAGCACATTATTGACTATTTTCATGCTTTGGGGGGGTATTTCAAATGAATTTAATCACCTTTCACACATATATGTGTGCATAGTGCTTTAGGTTTGTGCTGCTACACACAGTGGTAATTGTGTGTCTGGCATTCAAAGGGTTAATGAGAAGTCTTCAAGCATGAATTGGCTTCAGAGTATGAAATGATAAAGAATGATTTATTTTGTTATTTCTCCATTTGAATGTTAATTTCTCCATTGAGAAATCCTATCTTTATCCTGTATTGTTATTTTCTCCTTTTCTATTATAAATTAGTGTTTTCCAGTTTCTTTCATTATGATGAATGAGGTTTGCCTGAACATTTATTGTGAATACTATTGATGCCTTTGACTTTTCTTAAACACCATGAAACTAGTAAATCAAAATATTGCCCATGAGCCATATATTTCAGCATGGTATGATTTATCTTTTGGTGTAATAAATAAGCCGATTCTTTTGTGGGATATATTTTATGAGGATGTATTGTTGAGTCAGGTGAGTTGCTGTTGCACGTAGGCGGTAACAGGATAAACTCTGGCTGTGAAGAATGGCCACAAAAGCCATGTGGCCCACGGGAACTCTTCAGTCAAGGAGTGAAGAAGAGGCGGCAAAAACTGAGCTCTCCCTTACCACATGTTACAAGCTGAGACTTCCTAGGAAATACTAGGATTTTCCTTGGAAATCCTATTTTCCTGGGATTTTCTTGGGAAATTCTGGGATTTTCCTAGGAAAATGCTTGGAATCCCTTGGTATTGACCCTAGCTTCATTCATTTGGTGTTTATACTGGATCAAGGTTTGCCATTACATATTCAAATAATTCAATTATGATATCAATTAGGGTGTAAGAGAAAATCATCTGCTGATAACTTGCCATAGTGTGGTATAAGCATTACAGTAATTGTCACTATAATTCATGTGGAACTGGTATTGTCCACAAGCTATTGAGGTTAGAAGGACACTGTGTTTGTGTTTTTTTTCTATCTTTATAGTATGAGGCAAAAAAGGAACATGTAACAATACAAAATGGAAGTTACCGTAACCCATTCACACTGACAGAGTTTCTTTAGAAAGTATTGTATGCTACTTTCATATTTATGAAAATAACTTGGGAAGAAAGCGAAAGTTCACAAATAATCTGAAGGAGAGATTTTGTATGGCATCTGATCAACATTTCTCCTTCATATGGTTTCCAGAAAATGCTTTTGTAAGTATAATATTTCCAAAATTGTCAGGCCTGCTTTGACCGCTCTGACTGTAGATGGGTTAAAATGTTTGGTTATCTATACATGCACAGAATTTGTTATTAAGGGTGAAACATTAGCTAAATGTTTTGTTAAAACTATATCTTTTGCCTGTAAAAAACGAGGTTTCATTCATTATGCTTTTTTATTGTCACAAAGAAATGAGCTGACTCTTTTATAGTGCATGGTTCTTAATAACTGGATGTGCTTTATAACTACATTTTTCAAGAGAAGTGATAATATTTCTCTATCTAGAATTGGTCATGGTAATGATGTATTGTTATATAAGGCTTTAGCCATAATACTTCTTTATTGCATTCAAGGCTCAGAATTTAGTGAACTCATTATTGCTCACAGTGGCCAACTGAGCAGTTGACTAGATCTTGCAGGCAAAAGTGAAATAGGGAAATTTGAAGCAGGAGTGTTAATTAGAACATACCGTAATTAATCGACAACTCTACTTCAAATATTTAATAAAATCACTCTTAATTCTAAAGTTATTGTCAAATGTATCATTTATCCAGACAACAATATCTTGAGAACCTTGTAGGCCTTAATGAGTTAAAGGTTCATGGCATATACTGCAGGGTCTTAGACGATATTTGGAAACAGGGTGTCCAAATAGAGGTTTCATAGACTTTTGCGTGTCCAAAGTGTGGTACAAAATACATACTACTAATAAGATAGACCCTATACCTTTACAGATTTTGCTTTTTTAGGCCAGATACTGCTTTGTGTGTCTTATAAAAGTGACACTACAGCTTCTACATCTTCTATCTTCTAAGAAAAGTCACCTTTAGCAAATTCTGACATAAACTTTAGGGTGTCCAAACTGTCAAAAAACAGTGTTCTACGTGTCCAAATGACACGCTGGACGCATTGCGGCTAAGCCCCTGATATACTGTATACCATGTTAATATTGCAGCAGTTTAATCTACACATACTCTGCGCACCTCTGGAGTGCGCAATTCTATTAAACTGCGCTTCATTATTTGGAAGTTAGATCCCTATGCTAATATTGTACTAAACTCTAACATGATAGCTTGTCATTCAAATCCTGTACGCAAAAATAGAAGGCGGCTGCTTGCCGGATGCATTACTTTATATTCGCAGAATTAACCCTTCCAATGCTAAGGCTACTTTCATCCAAAGCACAATGACACCAAGATTTTGATAAAAACCTTCTTAACCCTGTCATGTTGGTATTCATTGGATAGCTCTCATTGATTACTCTCAGATAAAACCTATGTGTCATGGTTTCAGTCATTTTCAGCTATTTCGCATTATTCTGTATTGACCAAATTAGCCACCAGCAGCTAAAGGGTTAACATAGTATACTGCACTTGAAATGGGGATAAAGGATGAAGTATCAGTCTTAGCACCTGTAGTAGTAGTGGGCCAGCTAGGGCTAATGGAGGTGTAGTGGTGATGTTATATAACTTACCACATTCATGGCCATGCCAGAGCACTAATGGTGCTCTCAGGAATAGCGGTGACACTTTTTCATACAAGGATTATAAATTACCAATCTCACTCATAAGCTATGAAAAATGGTGCTTCATAAAATGATGGCCTGCAATTTGTTTGCCTCCAAGGCCAGTTGAAGGTTACAGTTTGGTAGGAAAATAGTTAGGGAGGTTTGATTTTTTATTGCATTTATTTACATTTGCATATACTTTATATAGTACGTTTTTCAAAAAACATTCACATGTATTTAAATACATCACAATTTCAAAAAATTCCTACCAGATATTGAAGAATGATCTCCAGGGAATGGAATAGAAACTTTCTCATTCATCAAAAATCCAGAAAGAGCTATGAATATTTGGGGATATATCTCTAATGGAAACATCTCTTGATGAATAATTGAGAAAAAGATATTTATCAAAATTATTTGAGTAATTGTTTAGTTATTTTGGAATTTTCTACTTAATTCCTATTGTGCTGTCACATTCAGATTACACTTTCCAGAGGATTATTGGGCATGAATAGTTTTTCAGGAAGATTCAGGTTACTCGGACAACACATTTTTCATTATAAGAAAATTGCTGGAATATGTCTGACATGAATGATTAATTGCTTAAATGCCTTGCGATATTAATACACTTAAACGCTATGCAGCTTGGTCATTCCATAATGCATCAATGCCTGGAAAACTCTGATAATGGGATTCTATGGATAATAGATCGGTACGATAATGCCATTGACATGAACTGCATGTATGAAGTGTTATGGAATACATTTACAGTTCAAGACAAAAAGGATTATATAATTTTAGCTTAGTTTTAGAATGTATTTAGGCTTCCAAGATTATCAGTTATCAGTATTAACTGATATCAGATTATCAGTAAATTTTCCTTGACATGTGTAGGCTTAAACATTAACTAAAAATTCCAAAACGACCCTATATTCACAAATTAACTCTGTAAGCCATATTTATGACTGTGACGTTTTCAGAGTTTCCTATCCAAAAAGTGTGGTGTCCTGATGTATGGATCTTCTATGTTTTTTGTGTGCAAATAACAGACACCCTGCTGCCTGTTATTATAAGGCCCTAACATCCACTATGCACAGGAAGGGCCTGACAAGATTATGGATATCATTTCCAATTTGTGCATGCAGCTGACCTAAAACCACCTGATCATTTTAGTGATGTCTCACTAACAAAAATAATTTTTAGAAAAGAATTGAAGGAAATATATTGGCCAGAAAAGAATTAGCAACTCTCCCTCAAAAATTATTCCAATTTGTAATGAATTCCAAAGTTATTATCAAAAGTATCATAGGTCCAGACGACACTTGTCAAGAAAATCTCCTAGCACGATTGGGTTAAGCTCCTGATTAGGTGCTCCCTGTGTGTGACTCTCTGCTGCATCAGTTCTCTGGTTGACGGCTTTGTTTGAATCATCCAGTGCTCATCCGAGCTCATCTCGCGAATGATCCGGGATTTGCAGTCGACTGCTGATTAATTCTGTCTGTGTGTGTTCGTGGCTTGTAGTTTTTCTCATAGAGATCGTGTTAATCACAATTATTAGGCTGCCAGGGCGGCTGTTTTTGTATGGGCTGTTACTAAAGTTGGGCCCTCATTATTTTGATGTTCTAAAACTTTCTTTCTTTGACCCTTTCTGAGGCACCAGGAACAGCTTGGCTATGTTGTGATATCTCTCTAACAGAAGCAGTTTTGGAAACATATTCAAAAGGGAAAATCTAATGCAACTATCAAACTATGATAACATCTCTCGTTCAAAAAAGATTTTTCCCATTCTTACTAAATCCCAAAGTTGTATTCAAAAGAAGTAACGAAATGAACCTTGGCTTGGACATCTCAAGGCATGAATGGGTTAATGGGATTGTTACAACTAATCATTGTCTCTTATAAAGGCAATCATCTCCATTCTGATGTTAGGGGTCATCCAGGCTAACAGATATCGCTCTGATCATTTCTTTGAACGCGTTTGTCAAAAAGATATCAGCACAATAATGAGGGGCTACAGGTACATGTCGGTTGACCTCTTCATGCCTGTAATATCAGAGAAATACATCCCCTTGATCCGCAACCCCATAGGCACAGCATGCTAGTACCTAGGGTATGTGTGCCTCGGGTTACGCGGTGTAGCCTGGGGAAGTATTGGTCATGTGAGTCCGAAAGAGGAGGATGGCAGGATGTTGGCTGGCAGGCAGCCAATCCTGGGGTACACAGGTTATCTATGACTCATATAGTGGGAGGCAGCGAAATTTGATGACGCATGCAGAGTGCCCACTCCCTGTCTACTACTCCCAGGTAATATGCATAAGCATCCTGACTATACTGGTAACATCTTTGTGACTCAATCATTTTTTTTTTGGGGGGGGGGGGATATTTGAAGGAGAGCTAAATGTTGATTACAATGCATCCAGAAAAAAATCTCCTTCAAAATATTTATGAACTAATATTGCTTCCCTTCAAAACTCCCTTCTTTCAAAAATGTTGTAGATCCATATACCAGTTGTCAAGTACATGTAGATCTCCAGGTATGTCTGGGTTAACCCATTCATGCCTAGGATCTCTTTGGCATTGATCATCTGGAACTCTAATACTTCCGAAAATAACATTCAAATAAAGCATAGATTGAAAAGATATTTGAAAGAGAGTTGTTAGTTATAGTTTCTGATCAACATATCTCCATCAAACATTTTCTGAAAATTGCTTTTATTAGAGAGAAATCATGGAATTAGTCCATATGTGTTTTTGTTTTGTATTTTTGTGCTGCAGTCGTGCATGGGTTAATGTGGTGCTTGATCTGGTGCCAGTAATCCTGCCTGCAGCCCGGGAAGCTTGTTTGCTCACAGCTCTTTATCACGCACGAGGCTTGACTCGTCATCACACTGCTGGCTATAGCCACTGATCTCATTGCTGACACAGGGTTTACATGTATTAAAGCCACTGTGTGTTATATCATATCCTCTCTCTTCATAACACTATGGCTTTCAGTCTCATTCTACACAGGGTATACATATATTAAAACACTGTGTGTTATATTATATTGCTTCATTCACTGCATATTTTCTTCTCAAATACTGCAATTCCATGAATTTGGAAATTGGAATTTTGTTTTTTGCTACTTTTTTGCCATATTGCAGCTATTAGTTGCGACTAGACAGTGGTAACTCAGGGGGAGGAAACAGAGTATTCAACCACCGCCTAACCTCAAGTCACTGGCCACTTTCTCACATGCTTTGGCAGTTCCATGAACACATAAGCAGAGTAATAGTGATATATTCATTTATTTTATACATTATATTTATTTTGGAGGTGGGTCTGGCATATCATTATGATATTTGCATAGTTTGTACCCTAGCAATGTATATTTTTTCCACAAATTTGAACATCCACATATTTTGTACTGGACTTATAGTCTATATAATTTTCCTTTCATGGAAAAAAATGGGGGATCCATTTTTATCCCAAATCTAATAAGTGTTATTACCCTAACTATGAGATTGATAGGTTTTGCCTTCAATAGGGATAGATGAACCACTCTTACCACTTTAGTATACGCATGTATTAGGTTATCCACCTATAGATTCTCTTTCAAGACGCACGCTGCCATCTTTCAGGGTGAGAAAATGAAGTTATTTATTTGTTGCGAGCGCAATATCTCCATTAGCTAACTGGATGAGAGGAGAGCGTCTGATGTTTAAGGTGCTTATTGCGGGATGCCTCGATAAGCCAGCGCGATTCAACCCACTCCCGCTCAAAGTTCCTCTGGAATAGTGGAGATTGGATGCTAGGAACTTCATTCTAAGGTTATACAGGCGAGCTTGGATATGACCGACTCAATGTTACCAGGAAAATTGGTCCGTCATATGCAAAATCCGTCATATACATATGACACATACTTGACATGCATGAGACTGGGACCAAGCATATCGTTCGTCATATCCAAGTTCGCCTGTATTATGAATATCAAGCATCGAAGAATATCAGATGAAAAGTTGTTTTTGGGTTATGATTGATATTTCTCCCTCAAATAGCGTGGAAATCGTGATTTAATGCAGATGGTATCCTGTAGATAGTCAGATGTTGTCTTGTTGTGTTCAACACCTCCATCAGCTTACAGGTGGAGATGGGACTGTTAAGCCTTTAAGCTGCTTAGTGTGAGCTGTTTCTGTCTGTAAGAGCCACCATGATTTAACCGTCCCATGCCCAGAGACCCCCCACATGAATAACACATAGGTGTTACTGAGGGCTATCATAGGCCATTTGTGGGTGCTACAGGCATGGAAACAACCCCCCCCCCCCTTTTTAACCCTTTCATACCTGGAGATCTACTTGACTAGTAGCAGTTTTGGCTGCTACGGGTATGAATGGGTTAACTCATTCATGCTGAATAATATTTCTAGAAGTTTGGATCTCTAATACTTTTAACATTCACTTGTGAATTAAGAATGAAGTTCATACAAAATATTTGAAGGAGAGCTGTTGTAATGTTATGATTTGCATTTTCCTTTCAAATATTTTCCTGAAAGATTTCAGTAGTACAAAATAATTTTTATTCCAACAGTGAATTCTCCTTCAATTTGTTTTTATTAGTGCTCAATAGCAAGTGTCATTGTAAAAGTGTCCATTTGCATCCCATAGTTCTAAACACCAATGAATGGGTTTAAGCTGTTAATGCACCAAAAACCATGGAGCTGGCTATTTTGATCATGTCCCTCTAACAAAATCAATTTTCAGAATTTTATTAAGTATTTATCATAATTAAAACCACATCCACAAATTCAAATATTTTGCTAATTAATTGGGATTAATTTCAAAGTTATTTTCAAAGTATCAAAGGTCCAGACAACACTTACGGGCATACATGGGTTTTAGACAAAAGCCCTATACTTTACGAGACCACCACTCTCAATTGTCACACTGTTTGCTGTTTTAGGGTGAGAAAATGCAGTTATTATCTTATTGTTTTCTAAGAGAAGGCGTGTAACCACTACTTGCCCATTAGCTAATGAAATAGAAGATAATTTGTGACTGAAGCCGATTAGCTAGAGTGAAAATACTAAAAATACTAATATGTGAGCTTGCCTACAGATACTGTTTTTTTATCTCTTCATTTCATTTTATAAAAGCTGAAAAGATATTTTGGATGACAAAATTAAGATTTCTTTTGACCATATTCATTACGTCCCATAGTGATTGCTATGATTAGAGGACATTAAGTGTACAGAATTGTGTCGCAGCGTTTTTGATGGATGTGGACCCAGGCAATATTATTACACACTTACTCACTTAGTAACCCTTTCATGTTTGAAGCTTCCCCTACATGGATTTGGAATTTGAAAATTTTGATTTTTGTCACATTTTCTGCTATATTGTGGCTTAGTCGTAACTATAGCCAGTTGTAAGTGTTGGAGAAAACAGTGCTCGGCGAAACCTTTGCCAAAGCCTAAGTCACTGCCAATATTTAATTTAACTTTGTCACATGGCCCGACTGGGATACAAGCCCAGGTAGTGGGACTGGAGAAAGACTTCTAACAATCAGTGGCAATTAATGCCTTAGACCACACAGCCATCAGGGCAAGCCTCCTACATGAAATGTGTTATCTGGATCTATAATACTTTTGTAGATAACTCTAGAATTGAAAGTAAATTCACAAGATATTTAAATAAAAGTTTTTGGTTGCATTATGCTATTAGCATTTCTCCAACAGATATTTTCCAAAAGATACATTGATGAGAAAGATGTCATCAAAATAAGGGGGCCCTATGGGGTAGTAATACAGACTTTAATAGATTACGATAGCGAAATATTCTTATTGGATAATGATTGCATCCCATAGATCTTTAACACATTCATGCATGCAACTGCCCAAAGAGGTCTTGCTATGTAGGGAATATCTTTTTGATGAAAATAATACTTTGAAAAAAATTCTGATGGGCATTTGTAAATTTGATTCAAGCCAACCTTTCTCTGTCAAATATTTTGCCTTTTTACTCTTCATTCTCTAGCTATTGTAAAGAGTATGATTAATAGAGACAAAGCCTTGCTGTCATGGAGAAGTCCAGGCATAGTATAATTGGGTTACGGCACTGGCTTCTAGCTTCTATTAAAGTGGGCCTTGATC
Source organism: Maea johnstoni (assembly GCA_963942565.1). Classification (NCBI taxonomy): domain Eukaryota; kingdom Metazoa; phylum Annelida; class Polychaeta; order Spionida; family Magelonidae; genus Maea; species Maea johnstoni. The sequence goes on along the minus strand of OZ012689.1, from coordinate 27,380,054 downwards.
TCCAGGTCCCCCAGCGCTTTCATCAGATTAAAACAATGAGCCACTCATCCAAACCCATTTATGGCTGTAGTGCATGTAAACATGTAAATTTGGTTATATCTTTGTAATCTGAGCATTTTTCAGTGTATTTGAAGAGAAAATTTTGATCAGAAACTGACTAATAACTCATATAATATTTTGTTAATTTATGCTTAATTCCAATGTTATTTAGTAAGTATCCTCTACTGAATGTAGCTGCGATTTCCTAGGAATTTTTTTTCCTAGGAAAACTGTGGGATTTTTCTTGGCATTTCAAGATTCATTTGGTTATAGATCTTAAATTCAGATAGATTTTATCAAGAATGATTTTTTTTCTAGCATGTCAATGGTTAAAGAAATCTTCATCTCTCTGTAAATCTCCTCCGCTCCCGTACATCGTATGTGTGGGCAAGGTGATCATTCTTTGATTGGTATTTCATGTAGCTGACTCAGTATTTAAAACCCTTATGCTGCTGGTTGCTACTTAGGCCAATACAAAATGATGTGAAATTCCTCAAAAATGACTGAAACACTGGCATATGGGTACTCATCTGAAAGTACTCAGCGAGAGCTATCCAATCAGTACCAACAAGACAGGGTTAAGATGGTTTTCAAAATTGTATGTGCGTTGTGTGTTGTGCTTTGGTCGAAAGTAGCCTCAGCATTGGAAGGGTTAGTCACCTGTCGCCTACCTGTCTACCCTATTTGGAGATATTGAAAAGATTGCTCGTTCCTATAAAAACCCTCATGAATATATTCAGAAATACACAATTAGCTGCAGTACACCTACCAATGGATAATCGGTTCTCAAACTGAGAAATATAATGGTCCTGTGGATATTTTGGTGCCCTATAATTGCAGTAGTATTTCTTATTGTGCAATACTATCCTCTTCATGCTGCATAGACTCTGTTAAATCATTTCATCCATTTTTATGATTTATGTAACTAACCGGAATACATTTCCCGTGGAGGTATTTGCCTGGTCTCTGTGAAAAATGGTATAAAGTGAAAAAATAATTTCTGAAACATTTGAATATTCTATAATATAAGAAAAAATGTTCCTATGATAAATAATGGAAACCTTTTTGATTGAGAGGCAAGGTGTCATTCATTAAGCTTTTGTTTTAACCGTGTTCATCACATTAATGCTCACAGCTGCTAGAAGCAATCTTACACAGTTGATGAAATTTGCAGGCAAAAGCATAGTTTGGAAATTCTTTGATGGCGAAATGTTAATTATAACTTTACCAACAACTCTCCTTCAAAGAGTTTGTAAAATTATTCTCAATTTCAAAGTTATTGTCAAAAGTATTTTAGATTTAGACAACAATTAATGGGTTATGAAGTGTAGATTAAAGTGCTAGAAAGCAACTGTAATTCTTATAATTTCTTACTATTGCAGGGCTCGACGTTAAGGCTAGCCCCGTAGCCCCGGGCTAGTTGTTGAGAGTCAGGGCTAGTAAATTCTAACTGTTAGTTGCCCCAAGGGGCTAGATAGAATATCAGCGCTTAAAAAGTATGAAGCCCTCCTTTGGCTCTGCATACCTGGATGATAATAAAACTTTAATTCAACACAATACACTGCATTCTTTTCATGTTATCAACTTAGGCTATGGGGTTGGTCACTATTTGAAAATTTTTATTATTAATATCAGGGCTAGCAAAAATATTTCAGGGCTAGTAAACGTTACGGTAACTAGCCCTGCTGGGCTTGTAAAGTTTTTTCTTAATGTTGAGCCCTGTATTGCTTTATACCCAAACGTTTCCCAAAGTTGTCAGTTCTCCAGAAAAAGACAAGCTTTTCTCTTGGAACTCTTGCCATGAACAGGTTATAAGGTATTTCTACCTATGCTAGAGCTCCCTGGAGTCAGGTCGATTAACCCTTTAATGCTCGCAGCTGCCAAAAGAAGGCTGACAAATCTTGTGAAATATTTTAGTCAAAGGCATATTTCAGAAAATATTTGATGTAGAAATGTTAACCTGAAAACAATAAACAACTCTCATAGACATATGCTTTAGAAACATCCTTAATTACTAAGTTCTTGTTAAAAGTAACTTTAATCCTGAGGATGATTTTAGAGGAACTCTAAAGGATGATTGGGTTAAGGTATTTCCACTCTCACTCAATCTCCCTGGAGTGCGTGGGTTAACCCTTCCAATACTGAGGCTACATTCATCCAAAGGATGCAAAGAATTTTGAAAAAACATCTTTACCCTGTCATGCAGGTATTCATTGGATAGCTCTCGCTGAGTACTCTCAGATGAATACCCATTTGCCAGTGTTTCAGTCATTTTTAGGTATTTTGCATCATTTTGTATTGGCCACATTAGGCACCATAAGGGTTAAGGTATTTCCATTCCTCAGATCTCTCTGGGGTGTGTGGGCTAAGTAACTTGCCTAGCTGCGACTGATGGACTTTTACAGTCTTTAATCTGTTTCCCTTGAAGGTTGTGTAGGCGGTGTCACACCAACTACCTGCATATTTCATCTGACTGCATGATAAGAATATATCACCAGCAGTCAGCCATCTTGCATACCTTATTAGGAGATATCTAGAAAAAAAGAAAAAAATATCTTTAAAACTTTTGACCCTTCCACTGCTGAGGCTTCTTTCGTCCAAAGCACAAGGACACAAATATTTTTGAAAACTATCTAAACCCTGTCATGTTGGTATTCATTGGATAGCTCTCGTTGAGTACTCTTAGATGAGTACCCATGTGCCAGGGTTCTCAATTGTTTTTCAGGCTTTTTGCATCATTTTGTATTGACAAAATAAGCCACCACCAGCATAAGGGTTAACAAGATATATTTTCCAGTCAGAGGAAGACTTCACCCTCTTTACTAAATGCATCTGAGAATACCTAATAACTCCTAGGATTGCCCCAGGAAAATACCAGGATTACCCAATGAATCTTTATCTATGTTAACATCTCCTATTGTGAACTCATTTTCCCAATTCCATTAAAATTTTGTGCATTGTACCAGAGACATGAATTACACATTGCCTTTATGTCTCTCTGCTTGTACATTGAGAATAGACCTCTGAGAAGTGAACACGTAAAGTGAACTCTTTTGCCCTATATTCTAAAGGTGTTCTTCAAATGTAACCACAGTATTATAGATAAAATCCGTTTAATATGGGTACTGACATTGTGTGATATGAGCATACATAATCTTATATTATAGTTTGTTTGTTTTTCGAATATTTCTCAGATTAATTGATATCAAGGTCATTTGGTCAAATGACCTCTCGGGTGATCCAACAACCATAAAAGGGTTTATACTTTAGAAGCCACAGAATTTTTTCTCTTTTTATTAGCTTGATATGCTTATATGAGGAAATCCCTACCCACATAATAGCCTTATGCTCCTGTTACAGAAAATGTAGTAGCCAATAAAATGTAAGCTATATATAGGTGCCTCAGACTGTAAGTGCCTCTGTGAAACATGCACGGCCACACCTTGACCCTTTCATGCCTGTACTGCCTAGGACTGTCATTGATATGACAAGTATCGATCGATCGAAATAATTTTTCCAATTAATCGAAAAAAATATTATGTCAATTGTTATGTCAATTAATCGAAACACATTTTTTCAGTCTTTTACGCCATTTTTTTCCATTTTTAGCCATCGTTAATAAGAATTTTGAAGAGAAATTCAAGTATTCAATCAAAAAATGTTGAGAAAACCTTCATTGTCTTTGCATTGTGAGAAACTTAGGATCCTAGCCACAGAAAAAGTGTGGAACATGTGAAAATATTCTATTAGTGCAGTTCTTCAAAATCGAATCGAAATAATGGAATCGAAAAATAAAATGTCAATGATCGAATCGAAAAAAAATGGATGTCAATGACAGTCCTAGTACTGCCAGAAATGTTCCTCCTAATATGGTGATGTCACTTTGACTATAGCATTTTTCAGAAAATACATAAAGGAGACATGTTAATAATAACCTAACCAACCTCTAATATTGATGGCATAATCATATTGACAATATTATCCAATGATTATCAATTGTAGATATTATCATTTAACTGTATCGTTCTCTGTTTATTTTCAGACGACTGCCATGAGGGTTCGTGTCACGAGTCCCAACGCCACTGCTGCTTTCCCAGTCGTTTTCGTTGTTCGGCAACAGAGGGGTATCCTATCATGGCAGGTGCCATTATTCTTAGAAAATATGTAAGTTGATTTTTATTTCATATTATAGAACTTCTATATGGTGGAGAGAAATGGTAAATTGAATCCCTTATGAAGAAAATACTTATTATGAAAATATTGATGATAGTCAAATGATAATAATAATAAAAATGATAATAATAATGTTAATAATGTTAATAATAACTAATGATAATAATGATAATAAAAAACTATTATAGTAATAATAATGATAATAGTAATAGTAATAATAATAATAATAATAATAATGATAAAAATATTAATGATAATAATGATAATAATAGTAATAATAATGATAATAATGATGATAATGATAAAGATGATAGAAAAAATGGTGTTGATGATGAGGATGATGATAATCAATAATTATAATGATAATGATAATAATAATAATAGTAATGATAATAATAGTAATGATAATAGTAATGATAATATTAATGATAGTAATTATAATAGTATTAATAACAACAACCATTTTAATGATAAAGCATATCACTGAACTTAAATGCAGTACAGAGAAAAGTTGCAAATAGTGCAATGATTACCCGCACTATACTTCATTACACCCACCTCCCAGGCTCCGAGATAGGCAATAATTGCCGCTGCAAATGTGATTCATTCGATCACCTGAAGGAATTTGCTACAAATCTCCCTGGATTAGAAATCCATTTATTTCACTTAAAGCACAGCTGGAAAATGCTGCGTGGTGGGGGCATCAAATCTTTAACTGCTCGTTGGAGATGACTGGAATGGGAGATGAGTGTTTTCCACTTATCTCTGACTGCCTGCATTTACCTGTGCATTGTAGGTGCCTGTAGGTATCCTCCCTGCCATCTAGCACTATGCTAAGTGTACAGGTGCATGCAATGATTGAAGAAAAAGCCTCCCTTTAACCACGGGTTTGTCAGGGATCCATCACAATCTTTTCATAAATAACCACTGTCCAACTAAAATTGCCCAGGGTAAGTGAAAATACTGAAAATAGTGAATTGGAAAGTGGATTCCTTACTCAGACATTCCCTTCAGAACAGTGTTCTTGATATCATTCCTTTTATACTTTGTGGCAAATATGAAGCAGAAACTAATTTAACTTTCAGTGCTATTGATACTGATTGACAACTGCAGCATTGGTCAAGGTTTCAAAACAATGATTTGGAAAGTTAAAAACTGTAATTGTGATATATAAAAATGTATTACTTTTCAGTTATGATTATTACACTGTGAGCATTATGCTGTGTCCAGTACAGAACTTCAAGGACAAGAGGGAAAATATTTGAATGAATGTACGAATGAATGAATGAAGATTTGAATATTTGAATAAATATATGTAAATCTTTGTAAATGTATGAAAATTCCATAATGTTTATATATGGTTATTACACAGTGTGCCGTACACTATGTCAAGTGCATAACCAGGACAAGAAATGTGGAAAATATTTGATTATATAAATACATGTATATATAAATAAATGTATATATGATATATGTAAATATATGTAAATGTGATATTTTTCAGATATGATTATTACACAGTGAGCCGTACACTGTGTCCGGTTCAGGACCAGGATAAGACGTCACCAGAGCAACAGGAGGCAGTTGTCATAGAGGTCTCCTCCTTCTCCAAGAAACCCATCAACTTCATGCTTAACGCCTCCCTCGTGCCAAGCTTTGAATTAATGTAAGTCTGTACTAGTTTGTCTGCTGAGATTTTCTCCCTTTTAACCTTTGTGCTGCTGGTGTTTAATTTGGCCAATACAAAATGATGCAAAAAACCTACAAAATGATTGAAACCCTGGCACATGGGTACTCATCTGAGAGTACTCTGGAAGAGCTATCAAATGAATACCAACATAACAAGGTTTATATGGTTTCCAAATATCTTTGCCACATAGGGTAACTGGTCTACCGGTCGCTTGATTGACTGGTGCAGGAATTGAACATCTTTACTGTATCTGTACCTGTGAATGGTTTGATGGATAGAATAGATGATGCACCAGCCACAGAGGATAACTGCTCTACTGGTTGCTTGGTTGACTGGTGCAGGAATTAAACATCTTTACTGTATCTGTATCTCTGGATGGTTTGATGGCTAGAATAGATGCTGCACCAGCCACAGAGGATAACTGCTCTACCGGTCGCTTGATTGACTGGTGCAGGAATTGAACATCTTTACTGTATCTGTATCTCTTAATGGTGTGATGGCTAGAATAGATGCTGCACCAGCCACAGAGGATAACTGCTCTACTGGTTGCTTGGTTGACTGGTGCAGGAATTGAACATCTTTACTGTATCTGTATCTCTGAATGGTGTGATTGCTAGAATAGATGCTGCACCAGCCACAGAGGATAACTGCTCTACCGGTCGCTTGATTGACTGGTGCAGGAATTGAACATCTTTACTGTATCTGTATCTCTGAATGGTGTGATGGCTAGAATAGATGCTGCACCAGCCACAGAGGATAACTGCTCTACTGGTTGCTTGGTTGACTGGTGCAGGAATTGAACATCTTTACTGTATCTGTATCTCTGGATGGTTAGATGGCTAGAATAGATGCTGCACCAACCACAGAGGATAACTGCTCTACTGGTCTCTTGGTTGACTGGTGCCGGAATTGAACATATTTACTGTATCTGTATCTCTGGATGGTTTGATGACTAGAATAGATGCTGCACCAGCCACAAAGGGTAACAGTTCTACTGATTGCTTGGTTGACTGGTGCAGGAATTGACCATCTTTGCTGTATCTGTTTTACTGTATGGTTTGATTGCTGGAATAGATGCTGCGTCAGCCATATAGGCACCCCTTCACTCTAAGTGATCGCCTAGAAAATTCAATCATTCTAGCGATAATGCGGGTAGAATACGCACAGAAAAACAACCATTGATTCTGTAATGATAAATCATGATAATGCATATTTTGAATGCGATTTGGCAAATTTGATTCTGGTTGGCTGCGATAGCGGAGGCCGTCTGAATTGCTGAGCGGGGCCTGGGTAATCTAGGCGATCTGGAAATTGGCGTGCTCCACACTTCGCGTCGAATACCAATGCCTCTTTATTGGGCTCCACAGCTTGAGCCAACATTGCCGGCCCAGACAAATCTGCAATAAAGCATCTGGTTATTTGTTCAGTGTATTCGCGAAGATTTGATGTCCTTTGAAATGTTCTTAGAGATATGTGAATACCAAAGTTGGCAAAATCGGAGACGAATGTGCGAAACGGTTGACTCTTTTCATCTCTGAGTCATACACATGGTTTGATATGAATGGAAATATTTTGATAAATATGCAATATGTTGAAAAAATATTTGACTGAGAGTTGTTTTCTCTATTTGAATGTTTTCAAATATTACTGTAATTGATGAATTATGTCAAACCACCTGTGCCCTTCAAGTGCAAATGGTTAAAGAATGCTTACTGATCTATAATTATATTCTTTTATTTACTGAACAAAGAGACTATGTATATTGTTATTGGAGATCCATTCCAAGCAACTAATGTTATTGATTTTTTCATCCAGCTTAGTCTTATCATAGACTATAATGTGAATCATCCAGGATGTTGCACCTTTTAAATTTGGAGAAAAACATACCAATATGCCAATATCTCATTGATTGCGGAATTGCTCCAAAACATTTAAAGAATATTTTCTGTTCTTTTATTGCATGCTTTACTTAATATCTAATACCTACAAGGACTGAAGAAATAGCGTACATATTAGTTATAACTCATCCCTAACAACTTGCTAAGAGTTTTTTCATTAATCTTAGTCATATTATACATTGGTAGGGATGGGGACCGGAAACCGGTTCAAACCGGCCTGTGCATTGCGCTTAACCAGTCAAAAACCGGACCTCCCTCTAAACGGTTCGGTTTTCTATGCATGCACAGGGTTCCTGGAGGCATAATAAAACTGTCAGCACCTACCTCCTCGCTGCCCTTACAATGTCTGCCAAGCGCGAAGATCAAACAGCCATTTCAAAATCTCTCAAGTCTGGTACCCTGCCCACTTTCACTATGCTCAGAAGCCTTCTGAGCGTAGAGAAAGTGCCAAGGGAGCTAGTATATAGGAACTTTCAAGAACTTTCCAGTTCTATTCAGGCAAGTTCAGCCACACATTCCATTGCGTAGTTTCGTATCCAAGAAATGTCATTAATAAACCGTTTAGGAAACCGTGATAAAACCGAACCGTAGAAGCAAAACCGAGAACCGAACCGAACCGTAGAATTCTCAACGATCCCCATCCCTATACATTGGACAAAGCATATCAAGACAGTCACCTATCACTTGATTGGACAGCAACTCACTATTATGCTAATAATACATTCCTCCCAGTGGGCCCCCAAAAGAACACATGATACTTAATATCCAAAGGACACTGTATTAAATTGAACATTTCTGTTCAAATTCATCTTTTTTTTTTAAGTCCTCTGTATATATTTCAATTGTTAAATCCCTAAGATTAATAGTTAAATATCAGTTATTTGTTACCATATGGCTTATTGTTAGAGTTCCTGATAATATACTCAGAAAAACATGCATCATTCCTTCATATTTTTGCGATGTTTTCGTAATGCACTGTAATGATCAGACATAAGAACACAATGGACGCTAAGCTATCCATTCGCCATTGTAGGGGAACAAAGGTGCAACAAAATCTCCTGGCGCCTTACAATGCTCGTCTCAAGTTATCGCTCTATACACAGATGATATTTCCATGCGCCTTGATTTATACAGTGATTTATAAAGGGAGTATGTAATAGAAAACCTCCAGTCTGAAGAGCTCAGCTTACACTCCCCAATCTTCCTCACCTCTTGATTGAAGAGTTCCCGTAGACCACATGGCTTTTGTGGCCATTCTTCACAGCCAGAGTTTATCCTGTTACCGCCCACGGACTACAGCAACTCACCTGACTCAACAATACATCCTCATAAAGTACCTCCCAGCGAAGCATCAGCTCATTTGTTACACAAAAAACACCAGGATCAGTGTACTGCACTGAAATATATGGTCAATTGCTATTTATTTGATTCAGTTACCAGGGTATAACAGTAACCTTCAGGGTTTGAAATACTCTCTCCCTATTTTTGTGTTCTGCTTAATTTCATGGTGTTAAATGTTGAAAAGATCAAGATATCACATTCCTCACAATGAAAGCTCGAGAGGGGACTCATTGTTTACCATTATTTTCATAACCTTTTATGATCAAGACATCAAATACTTCACAAGCAATACATTTATGTGGTCCTTATCATTAGTGAGAAAAGGATGTATCAGCAGGATGGAGGAGAACTATATTTCTAGATTTTTACTTGCCTTGCAAAAAGTCAGACACCCTACATCAACCATTTTTGGGTTGAGCAGGCATGCAGGGGTTTACCCACAAAATATTCTGACTGTTTTGTAGATATCTTTTTTGCATAAGGGTATTTGAAAATATATTTGTAAAAGACAAATTCATCAGAACCCACCGGACAATTCTCCTTGAAATATTTTATGAATTCATGTATCATTTGCTACTTATTTTCAAAAGTATCAAAGAACCAGATGATAATTTCAGCAGGAACTCTCAGTCAGCCATGAAGGTGTTTAATTCTATTGTTCTTTCTCTCCCTAGGACTGGGCGAGCCATGCCTGTAGATGTCTCACCGTCGGAACCTAAGTATTTTGAGTACACGTTTCCTGATGACGTCCAGTCAGTCTTGGTTCGAGTCACGTCTCTCAGCAGTATCTGTTCTGTAGTCTCTGTACAAGATATCAATGTAAGTAGGCATATGTAGACTCTACAGAAATACTACTATTATAATCATCATTATTGATATTATAACTATTATCATCATCTTTATTTTTAGTTTCATTATCATTATTATTATTAACATTATTATTATTATTATTGTTATTATTATTATTATTATTATTATTAGTATTATTAGTATTATTAGTATTATTAGTATTATTATTTTCATTATTAGTATTAGTGCTATATATATATATATATATATATATATATATATATATATATATATATATATATATATATATATATATATATATATATATATATTTATATATATATATACATATATATATATATATTTATATATTTATTCATTCATTCATTCATTTATTCATTCATTCATTGTATTTTTAAACTTGTCCTTCAGAATGGTATTATGTCAAAGTGGGGGCATCATTTTAAAGTGGGTACCGCACATACAAATATTCAATGCCTTAAAATCAAAGTCTGTATTAAATTTGTTTGCTGTATGCCTCTATTATACGAGAATAATGTTGGTATTTACATTTTTTTGCATCAATGGTGGATATCAACACAGTAGAATAAATAGGCACAGTATAATAAATAGGCAAAATGTAATATATTGACCAAAGTAAGGTGACAAATTTGTATTCATGGGTGCAATTTTCTCAATTATCGCTTACAACTCGTTTTAAGCACATATGTAGTTACACACAAGCAAACAAACAATGAGCATACACTCCTTTACCATGGCAGAAAATTGAAAGCTAGATATTGTGCAAAAACCTGCAGGGTACTATACTATGCCTACACACAATAGCAATATGTTTAAACTCACTTTGGCTTCGTAAGGATTATATTGACATTTTCTAAAGATATTTTTGTGGCAATTTCTATTTTTGTTTACTTCTGTTTAAAGAAGACACAATTGTTCTAGAGAGCAGAACTTGTTTTTCTGCCATTGGTTAAGAGATCACTTATTTTCTATCCTTAAAATGGAATTCAAATATGAATATAATTAATGCACCATATATCCATTCAATTTCCAGACAGTTAGTTTAAATAATCATAACTTTTTATAGAAAACTATTAAAACTTTCAAAATGTGTACCTCAGTTTGAATTTGTTTCACAAAATGTAAGATTCCGATTTATTCTTTAGGTTTGAATTGCAAACTTTTAAACAGTTAGCTAAAACGTTCAGGGCTTATTTCAATTATTTTGCAAATCACTCTTACTCCTGAAATATTGTCAAATATATCATAGATCTGGATAATTCACTTCTATAAAAGATGCGAGCTTTGTTAATTTGAATGTAGATGAAACCGGATTCAAGGCAATCAGCTTTACCCAAAAAGTGGCAGGGCGTTTTTTTTTTGTTTTTTTTTGGTGATATCACTTTGGAAAAGCTTAGAATGACAAGATGAAATCTGAAATGAAATTGATATATAATTATCCATGATTGTGATATCTGGCTAACATCAGAACATGCTGCATCTGCAACAGAGGCATTAATACAATAATTGCACACATTGCACACAAGTTATTGTCAAAAATATTATAGATGTAGACCCAGAAATTTCTTAAAGAACTTTTAACCCTTATGCTGCTGGTGGTTTATATGGCCTATATATAATGACATAAGAAAGCTGAAAATGACTGAAACCCTGAAGTATTTGACTGACATATTTGAAGGAGAAATATTGGTCAGGATACAACTTACATCTCATTCCACAATCATTTCAAGTTACCAATTTGTCTTTATAAGTAGCAAAGATCCAGATGAAAATTTGCATTTTTTTTATTTTCACTTATTCATGCTTTTAGTGCCCTAAAATGTTTTGACAATTTCTTAAGTTGTTTTGTTGAGCAAAGCATTGATTGGATAGCATTTGAAAGAAGAAATGGTAGATGGAATCCAAATGATAACAATCATTTAAGTATTTATTGAATTTTTTGGTACACTCATGAGGGTAGTCAAAAGTACCACAGGTCCAGCTGATATTTTTAATAGGAAGTCTATTTTCAAGCTGTGTGGTTTACAGTCCTTTCCAAAGATTTGTGTTATTTTTTCTTTCAATTTTACTTTCATTGTAATTGTTGAATGTGATTGACAATTATCCTTATTATATTTCAGTGTCCTGTGTTTGATCTTGATCGCAACGTGGAGTTCACAGGAGTCTACCAAACCATGACCAAAAATGCAGGGCTCACAGTTCGGGTAGGTTTAACCCTTCCAATGCTGACGTTATACATTCGCCAAATGCACAAAAATGCAAAAATCTTTGAAAACCATCTAAACCCTGTCATGTTGGTATTCATTTGAAAGCTCACGCTGAGTACTCTCAGATGAGTACCCATTTGCCAGGGTTTCGGTGATTTCTCAGTATTTTTGCATCATTTTGTTTTGGTGGAATTAGTCACCAGCAGCACAAGGGTTAATTACTGCTGTATCACTACCCCATTATGGGTTTGAATCCAGCTTGTGTCATGTGAGAAAGTTACCAGTGACTTGGGGTTATGTGCTGGGTGATGTAGTGTTTTTTGCTGAGCACTCCGGTTTCCTCCACCATTTACAACTGGCTAGTCACTAATTGGCCTAAATATATGTTTAATTCTTATGAAGAAAATTCCTATAAATATTTCCTTTTATTCACTCATACGGTGTATTAGTTGATATGTTGGTCAAGTGATACATTGTTTCAAGTCTGTGGTTTGGTCCTATCAATGTATAGTTTCAACTTAACAATGTATCAACTAGTAAATTATGTCAAAAGGATAGCTATGGTTCAATTGTACCAATTCTTCAGCTAAAAGATTACATTTTTCATTGGAAATATTTATGCAATGCCTTTTTCTTTTCCTTTGTAGAGGAAGGACTATAAAGGGGGGAAGTTTTTTGTGGTCCTGGTGGTGAAGACGGGTGACTATGAATGCACTGGATATGAGTCTGTCTTCGCGAATGTCAGTGGTGAGTATATTTATGATCAGTCAAACTTAATATTGTGCCCGTAATTTTACCTATAGTGTTTAAAAGTGCATCATAGAAATATCATTTGATTAATACATACAGTCCAAACAACAACTTTTGTTTTCTTTTTTTGAGGTTTTCTACATATCACATTATTAGTTATCCTTGTGCAATTTGTATACGGCAAGATGTCTGCGAGAAGCCAGTGACATTGTACAAGGCCGGCAGGCCGACTACAATATCGCTGGCTGAACAGCTATAGTTGGATAGAAATCAAAGAATCTCTTTAACCCATTTATGCTCTCAGCGGTCAAAACAGGCCTGACAATTTTGGATATATTTTTCTAACAAGGCATTTTTGGGGGAAATATTTGAAGGAGAAATGTTAACCAGAGGTCAAACTACAACTCTCCTTCAAATATTTTGATAACTTTTGCTTTATTCCCGAGTTATTTACAAAAGTACAAAAGTAGCAGACTATACTTTCTAGATAAACTCTGAGCATGAATGGGTTAACCCATTAATGCTCACAGTGCTCATAGTTTCGAAACCAATCTCCTCACCTGAGGTTATGACACATCTCACCCATTATTGCTTATCCCTTACATCTTAACCCATTTACACTCAGAACGGCCAAAAGAGGCCTGACAATATTGGTAATATTTTACTTACCAAAACATTTTCTTGAAGACATTTGAAAGAAAAATGTTGATCAGAAGTCAGAAAACAACTTTCGTTCAAATATTCTGCTAACTTTTGCATGATTCCCAAGTTATTTTCAAAAGTATGAGAGTAGCAGACGATACATTCTAGAGAAACTCTGAGTGTTAATGAGTTAAACTTTGCCGTCAGTAGAGTACTATATATCCTTGCTGTATAGTCTGTTATATGTTTTAGGATCAGGCCGAGGAAACTCCAGGTTCGACCGCATCAAGAAAGCCACCATCACTGTCAACAAGACAATATCAGGTAGGGTTAAGACTAGGGTACTTGTCATCATGGTTGAATCCAGGAGATAGGGGGTGAGGCCCTCACCCCTCCCCTCACCGTGAGGGGAGTTCTTGAAAATCATGTGACATGTAGCATGATGAAGATGTTGGCTGTAAAATATCTCCCGCCCCCATCAGAACACATATATCTTATCATGATATTGTTTTAATGATGGTTCTAAAAACCAGCTCAAAAACCTACATGATGTCGAAAAATCTATCAATAGGACAGCCTTAAAAGTTGAAAGGCATATTTTTAAGCCCATTACAATATTTTCTGAAAATATATGTTTCTCTAGTGAGTACTGATAAGTTTTATTTTGAAATATAAAATTTGAATATCGTTTGATGATTCGATTCTTATTTGTTTCTGCTTTCGTTTCAGCTGATCAGTACTACAGCGCCATCTTTGGGGCGGTTGCGTGGTTCATCCTTTTCTACATCTTCTCCTTCATCATGTCTGTGGCCTACTACGTCAAGTAAGTTTCCATCTTACCTTTTATGTAATCATCTAGCTATCAGTATCAAAATTATTCCCAGCATAAAACCTCCAGACATTGCTGACAATATCAACCCTTACAATGCTGAGGCTACTTTCGTCCAAAGCACAAAAATCAGGAAATTAGAAGTAATTTCTTTTTTATAATAAATACTTACCTGCGATCATTGGAAGCTATCTCCAGGGCTTGCTCTGGTCACCCAAAAGGTAGGCTCTCATTTGGCAGTCTCTCCCTATGGAAGATCCTTGCGATGATCATAGCGGAGGGTCTACTAAATGTAGCCTCCAAAATTAAAAATAGACCGTGATTTGTGTGATCCCCGCTAAGGGCAGCACTGATACCGGTCGTGACGTCACGGTTGGCGCATGCGCCTTCATCCTCTTCTCATTTTTGGCGTTAAATACCATCATGGAAGAACGGATTCTAGGGGAGGATACAGAAGGGTGGGCAATGATCGCAGGTAAGTATTTATTATAAAAAAGAAATTACTTCTAATTTCCTGTTTTATATCTAAATTCTTACCTGCTCACATTGGAAGCAGAGTACCACCGCCAAGAAAAGCTGTGGAAGGATCAGTTCTATTTCCTAGAAGCTGTGCCAGCCGTGACCAGCACTGCTCTACTAAACCTGCCTTTTGTTGCAGGAAGATCTTTAAGATAGAACTGCGCAAAAGTTTGCGGCCGGCTCCAGGCTGCGGCATCCATAATAGCTTCAAATGGCACTCCGGCCATTGTAGCCCAAGTAGTTGCGACCCCTCTGGTGTCGTGGGCTCTAATGCCCATGCGTTGCCTCCGTTCCTTAGGAAGGTGCGAGAACGCCCCCGCTATGGCCTCTTTGACCCAACCAGCGACTGTACTCTTGGTAGCCTTAGTATAAGGCTCCCTTGACCGAATGAAAAGGGCTTTTTCATCCCCTCGCAAGGGCTTGGTTAGTTCCAAGTACCATTTCAGGGCCCGGACAGGGCAATGTACTTTGTCGTCTGGCGAGAACTCCTTCAGGCTGAGGAGAAACACCTCACTAGGAGTAAACGAGACCGACTGGTTTTTGTCCAATAGGAGGGATGGGAGAAGACGGACTCCTCCATTTTCCCACCGCAGATGACATGCGTCTATCCTGCAGGAATGGACCCAGCTTCCTCGCCTGGCCGAAGCCAGTTGCAGTAGGAAAGCTGTCTTGACCGCCACCGACCTCAATGGTGCCGTGTGAATCGGCTCAAAGGGAGGGCCCGCTAGGTATTTGAGTACCGTCGGGAGATCCCAAGTCTCATTGAGCGTCCTTGGTCTGGCGGAAACCACAAACAGACCCTTAATAAGGGTCGACAAATCCGTGTTGGACGACACAGTTGTCCCATCCGGAAAACCTCTATGAATGGCTGCGATGGCAGATTTGTAACCTGCAATGGTTGACGGAGCTAAGGGCTTCCCCTTATGCTTCACCGTCCGCAGGCCATTCAGGAATTCCGCGACTTCCGCTACAGGGGCCTCAGCGGGACCCACACCTCGCTCCACACACCATCGTCGGTAGTGGAGAAGACGGGAATCATAAAGCCGGCAAGTTGATTCTCGCCTGGCCCTGGCTGCCGTCTCTGCAACTCCCTGCGAAAAGCCTCGGTCAACGAAGGATTTGCGGACAGCGGCCATACAGCCAGTCTCATTCTGTCCGGTTTGGGGTAAAACATCCCCGTGACCGAGTTCTTCAGGAGGTTGTCCTTGGGTGTGATCACTCGCGGAAGGTCTGTCAGCATGCTGGTCAGCTGACGGAACCACGGCTGGCTGGGCCAGAACGGGGCTACTAGGAGGATCCGGGCTGACCACTGCAGCCTCAGTTTCCTCAATACCCTCGGGATGAGGTTGGTCGGCGGGTACGCGTACCCGTACAGACTCTCCCAATTCTGCGTCAGAGCGTTTATTCCGCTCGACGTCTGAGAGGGGCGCACTGAGAAGAACACTGGAAGTTTGTGGTTCTTCTCTGACGCGAAGAGATCCACATGGGGAGTCGGCCAATGCTCGAATATGAGCCGAACCACTGTCTTGTGGAGGGACCACTCCGTGGGGTGGTTGTGTTTCCCCCTGGACAGGGCGTCCGCCAGGACGTTCCTGACTCCCGATATGTGGTTGGCAACCAGGTAGATCCCGTGTTGCCTGCACCAGGCCCACAGGTCCAGTGCCAGGTAGCACAAGGTGGGGGATTGAGTTCCACCCTCCTTGTTGATGTAGGCCACTGTAGTGGTATTGTCCGTAAGGACATCCACAGCAGTGCCCCGTACCTGAGGCAGAAAATGCTGCAGAGTCAGCCATACTGCCTGCAGTTCGAGCCAGTTGATGTGGTGCTTGGCCCAAGCCGGCGGCCACTGACCTGAGATCACCCAGTCTCCTAGGTGACCTCCCCAGCCCTCCATTGAGGCATCCGTGACTATCGTCATAGTCGGATCTGGCCTGAGAAACGGCCGGCCCACCGTCAGGTTGGCCCGCGATGCCCACCACTCCAGCTCTCTGAGCGATTCGTGGTCGGGGTATATCCGGAGATATGGGCTGTCCGAGACTTGCGTCCACTGACTGTGGAGCATAAGTTGGATCAGACGAGTATGTGTCACCGCCATGGGGACTAACTCGCGCAGACTGGACAGATGTCCTAAGAGCTTCTGCCAAGTTTTCGCTGGCTGAGGGCTCCGTGCTAGGAGCGAGGATGCCAGTCGCGACGCTCTGATGACCCTCTTCTCGCTCGGGAAAACGAGCATATTGATGAGGTCGAGGGTCGATCCCAGGAATGCTGGGAACTGTGTGGGTATCAACTGGGACTTTCCTTCGTTTACGAGGAAGCCCAGTTTTGTCACCCAGAACAGTGTGAGGTCGCGTTGACGTTCCACAAGCGACCTTGACTGGTTCTTTAGAAGCCAGTCGTCTAGATACTGGTGCATGTCTACACCCTGTATCTTGAGGAACGCCTCGATGGTTCGCACAATCCTCGTGAACACCCGAGGTGCTGTTGAGAGCCCGAACGGGAGCACCAGGAATTCGTACGCCCTGCCATCGTAGGCAAAGCGGAGGAACCGTGTGTGCTCGGGAGCTACGGGGACGTGAAAGTAGGCGTCTCTTAAGTCTATAGAGACTGCCCACGTCTCTGACATTGAGGAGTCCCTCAAATGCTCGGAGGTCTTTAGCCTCTGCTGGTGGGCCTCCCCTAGGCAGTCCATCACTGTTCGTAGCGTCTCCATCCGAAAGGATAGGGGCTTTACGAACTTGTTGAACGCCTTTAAATTGAGGATCGGGCGCCAACCGCCCGACTCTTTGGCCACCAGAAAGATAGGGGAGTAAAACCCCGGTATGTCCGCGTGGAAGGGAATCTCCCTGATCGCCCGTTTCTCGAGCATGGACTCCAGGCCTCGTTCGAGGTCCTGACGTCGCGCCTGATTCCGAGGAATCGGGGTGCAGCGGGGCTCCTTTGTTCTTGGGGGGTTCCCCGTGAACTCTATCCTGTAGCCCTTGGTTACAGTCTGCAGTACAAACTGGTCCGACGTAATCAGGGGCCACAGGTGGGCGAACGCTCTTAATCGCCCCCCCACCGGACAAAGCTGATCATTCTGCATCAGCTTTGGGGGCTGGTTTTGGGGTGTTATAGGTGGAGTAAGCGTCTTTTTTGGCGCCTCCACCTCTACCCCTACCACGGCCTCTACCGGCACCTCTACCTCCACCGCCTTCGGACGAGGAGGAGTTCGAGCCTCCACCACCTTTTTTACCCTTCTTGTTGTACTTGCCGCCCGAACCTCTGCCTTTTTTGAAGGGGATCCGAAAACGATCCCCCGATTGCTTCGAGGTCGAGGGCTGGTCACGGGCTAACTGAGCCTGTGACGCACTCAAGAGTTGGGTCTTGGTGGTCGACTCTACTGTTTGGGTCCATTGGCCCGCAAACATGAGACCCTTTGTCAGGGGAAGCTCTCTGAGACGCAGTCTGGCCATCGTGGGCACGACTTTCTTGTTCTCCGCCAGAGCTGCCGATAAGAATCGGATGCGACGGTCAAATCCCGCCTCCAACTTCTGGCGTGTGGAGATGCGTCCTATAGCTGCGGTTAAATAGTTGGCCAGAGACACGGCCCCGGCCAGTGTCTCGTCCACCATGCATTCTGGCATAGGTGGTGGCGTCAACCCCGCGAGGAGAGCAGCGCGCTCTTTCTCTCTACTTACTATAGTCGCAGAAATGAACCCTTGAGTTCGCTGCAAATATATCGAGAGGCGCGCGAGGAGAGATGAAGTCGATTCGACTTGCTTTGCGAATCTCTCCGCCTCTTTGGTCACCGGATGTGGTCCTTTCGGTCCAAAGGGCTTCGCCGGATCCCAATCCAACTTGTAGGTGGATCGCATGTATTCTGTCACCTCGGCGTCCACTTCGAGGACCTTAAGCAAGGTTTCGTCCTCTTCGACAAGAGGGAAGAAACGCGCGAGGGTAGAATCCCCGAAGGACCCGGCCTCCTTCACCACCCGTCTGTCGTCGACAGTACACGCTATCTTAGAGACCCCGTCACGGGCCCATAGCGCTGGTGCCTCCACCGCACGTGAGGTCGGTGTGGCAAAGACACTGAACTCCGACTCCTCCGGGGGAGGAGAAGCGGATGGTGGTGAGGAGAACTTTAGCACTTTCGCAAGTGCATGGAGAACGGGCACGAACTCCAGAGGGCGAGAAAATTTAAAATCCTGCGCCTCCCAGGATTCGCGCCACGACCTAGTGAGGTCAGGGTGTGGTGGGATCGTGTGATCCCCACTCCCATCTCTAGGCGGACCCAGCCTTGCGTAGACCGACGTCACCGGAGCGGTGGACGTGGAGGCCGTCGTGGCTGTCTGAAGTGGCGGAGGCACCTCAGGGGGAGCCACAGGTTCCGCAGGCTTGTCGGAAGCTGCGCCCAAGAGCTCTCGATCGAGCTCAGACCACGCCTCTACAGGCGGAAGACCACAGGGGTCGAAGACCTCCTCGACTTGATCATCGAAGTGATCGTCGTCTTCATCATCCGATTGGTCGGAGAACTGACCGGGAGACAAAGATGCCGGTGACGACCGGCCGGACCTCGTCCTGGTAGGCGAGGGAGAGGCCTCACGGCGGTGAGGTCTCTTGGACGGAGGAGGTGAGCACCTCGATGGAGACAAAGAGGGAGATCGCGGTCTCTTCTCAGGGGCAGCTGGTTTATCCAGCTTCTGAGAGATCGCCACAAGCGACTGAGTGATCGCCAAGATTGACTGAGTCATATCTGGCTGCTGAGGCGGAGGAGGAGGATTTGCCGCCTCCAGGGCCGCCACCAACGTCGCTATGTCGAACACCGGAGGTACATTCGGTGTCGGCTGTGGTTGTGGCTGATTAGCCAGAGTCAGGACTGGGGGGGGAAACAAGTCCTCTTCCACCAGGCCATGACCCTGAGAACCTACACGCCCTGCCAGCTCAAACAACTTCTCCATGTTTTCTTGCTGGCCACAGGGAATGTGTTCCCCGTCAGAGTCCTCTCCGAACAGGTCCACATAGGGGTCACCCCCCAGTGGATCCGCTTCGAGTTCGGGGAACAAGGGGTCTCTCATCGGCGAGGCGACTCCCACCTGGGCTGCGTCATATGACTTCAAGGCAGCCTTTGTTGGAGTACGCCCAACCGATGGAGATACTGCTACTGCGGGAGATACCGCAGGTGCGGTGATCACCGCAGATGTAGCAGCAGCTGCCGAAGCAGTCCTCCGGGTGCTGCTCCTAGTAGTGGGGCCAGAAGACCCCTCTGAGGCACCACTCTTTGTGGCCCCCCCCTTTTTTCTGCTAGGAGCAGCAGTCCCGCGGGATTTCTTCGTTGGGGGTGACTCATCACGAAGACGAGTTGAAGGCATGGCCTTCCTTGGAGATCTCCTCCTGTGTTCAGGAGTGGGAGATTTTCCCGCAGATCTCTTCCCCGTAGATGCGGTAGAAGAGGCTGACACCGCGGTTGCGGATGTCACCGCAGTTGCGGAGGTTACCGCAGTTACCGCGATTGCGGGATTTACCGCATTTGCGGTATTTACCGCATCTCCCGCGATTGCGGTATTTACCGCACTTCCCGCAGCTGCGGGAGTTACCGCAGGTGCGGTACGTCGAGTCCTAGCTCGACCACGCTCTAACGGCAAACCTGAAGGTTTGTCAGAGCGCGGAGAACGAGAACGTTCTCTGCGTGCTTTCGTTTTGCGGGCCCGATAGGCTGCATCCCTCTCAGACCGTTGGATTCTCTTGGTCATCCAAGAATCGAATCCCACCCAGGTCTCCTCCGTCCAGGATTCGCACACAGTGCAGGTATGGTTCCTGTCACAACGGGTGTGCCGAGAGCAGCACCCGTGTGCGATCCAGGGTACGTCAGGAGCAGGGCGAGTGGTGAAATTCGGGCAGGGCGAAGCCCCACACCGAATCTGAGAAGAAGGTCGTCCCGCCGCGGGACCGACGCTATACACGCTGGCCGACGACATCGTCGAAGGTCAGATGGAAACAAGACAAAATATACAGGGAAACACAGAGATACCGACAAGTTACCTGTCCCAGCGATGTATAATGGTCTCACTGTTATACTCGCTTGTACGTCTGTACTGTATGCTCGAGTTTATAGCATAAACGAGCGTAAACTTCCGAGAGCTTTTGAAAACCGATTGGCAGAGCAATGGCGCCCAAAAGAGAAGAGGATGAAGGCGCATGCGCCAACCGTGACGTCACGACCGGTATCAGTGCTGCCCTTAGCGGGGATCACACAAATCACGGTCTATTTTTAATTTTGGAGGCTACATTTAGTAGACCCTCCGCTATGATCATCGCAAGGATCTTCCATAGGGAGAGACTGCCAAATGAGAGCCTACCTTTTGGGTGACCAGAGCAAGCCCTGGAGATAGCTTCCAATGTGAGCAGGTAAGAATTTAGATATAAAAGTAAAGATTCTTGAAAATTATTGAAACCCTGTCCTGTTGGTATTCATTAGATAGGTCTCGCTTAGTACTCTCAGATGAATACCCATTTGCCAGGGTTTCTGTAATTTTTCAGGTTTTTGCATCATTTTTGAATCGGCCAAATTAGCCACCAGCAGCATAAGGGTTAAAGCCTTAACGCCTGTTCACCAGGGAAGTATATGTATTTGGTGTGCGCCTGAAGGCTATTTCTCTTATTGGTTAGTTATGTTATAATTTGTCAGACCTGTATCAAACTTCATGTACAAATGGATAGAGGTATTTCTTTTGATGTCAGTCTTGGCATCTGGTACTTGGTTCTTTCTCACACCAGTGTGTGAATGTTAGAAATTTATCATTCTGTATTTGGTTGCCACATTGGCCACCAGATGGCCTAACTGGATGATATGTGTCAATGGCCCTCAACTGAATTTGTCTCTTGTACATTGTCTAAGTCTAGCACTTGCACTTTTTGACTCTATCTTTTTGATGTGCAATGCCAATATGAGAGGAAGCAACTGGTGTGGGTATTACATTAACCCTTTCAATGCTGAGACTACTTTTGTCTAAGGCACAAGAACTCAAAAATCTTTGAAAATCATCTAAATCCTATCACCTTGGTATTCATTGGAAAGCTCTCATCTAGTATTCTCAGATGAGTACCCATTTGCCAGGGTTTCGGTCATTTTTCAGCTTTTTTCACATCATTTTGTATTGATCAAATTAGCCACCAGCAGCATAAGGGTTAATCTCACAACCTAATCAATTGCTTTCTTGTATCCAACAAAAAGATCTTTCATTCTTACCTTGAATTTCTGTATTTCAATCAATGGGTAAACTCCCATTGTCTTCACATATTGTTATGTAGACATCTATTGTGTTTTCTCTAGGGAGAAGAACCAGCAGCCAGATCAGGAGATGCTGACAGAGCCGCATGATTCTGGTAAGGGCACAGATGACCTTTGACCCCTGTTACCATGGGTATTCTGTGTATGTCACTGTAGAGAAATGAAGTAGTGAAGTGCTTGGCTGATTCATTGAAAGCTTGATATTTTGGTGGTTGTGTTGGGAAGCATAAATTAAGCATAATTGATCTGCTGATTGCTTGTAGACCAGTTATTATGCCTTTGAACAAAATCTAAGATGTTGCTAAAATCAAACCTTTAAGAGCCAAAAAAACTAGCCCACTTGAAACAAGATTTTATTTGCTTGTTCTGCATTAGAAATGCTTCTTGAGGTACTTTGCTTAAAAGAGGGGTCTTTTTCACAAGATTTTTTTTCTTTTTCTATTTCACCCACTCAGAGGCAAACTTTTCTATCTAGTTTCCTGGGGGATTTATTCTTAAGAATTGACACACTATTTTCTGCAGATTTTGACCAGTTCGATGCATGACAATGACTAGTTTAAAATCAGCATATTTGGCATTGAAAAGTCAATTTTAATCTCGAGTATAATCCATATTCTGGGTAATGATTGAGTCAATAATTTGTGGCAATATGGGGCTCTAAACGAAATCATCATTCCTTGAATTTTCTATGTCCATATCCCTTTTTCTTACCTTTTTACTGATAAGTGATGAACACTAAAATATCATGTAGCATTTTGTTTATGGAGAAAAATGTGGTAGAATGGATGAATTACCTAAAATGTTATTTCTTCTCATTCCTATGGAAAGGTAAAACAAATTGCTGTTTTTGATTTTTCATTTTAGAAGTACTCGACATAATACATATGCAAAATTTAGGTGGTAAGAGACCAGTCCGAGTCTATGGTTGTCTATTTCAGATTTAATCCCCTTTTTTCATATCTTTTTCATGGAGTGGAATTTGAATGACCTTCTCATCTTACAGGGTCTGACAATAGCATTAGTCTGACTGGCCCTGAACAGTAATATTGTAATGAATCCTTGTATCCTACCCAACCTTGTGGAAATCATAGGCTTAGCCTGCAGGGCGTCTGCGTGTCATTTGGACACCCAAACCCTCAAAATCACCCTCAGGACACCCAAATTCTTTTATGAGTAAATTCTATCAATGTCAAATTCAAGCATATAATTGAACTTTTTCACCTCAATTGAATTTCCCATGACATGGTATAAGGATATTTGCCCCTTATATTAATAAGTAAACACATGTTCATGGTTATAATCTGAGTATATTGTGGTCTCCCTTAAAACATGCTCCCAAAACTTTACAATTGCCAAATTTGGGCACCCAGTTTCTCAATCCTGGCTAAGACCTTAGTGCAAATACTGATTGATATCCTAGTTACAGTATTTCAATATTATTTGATTATTTTTATGATTGAATGACACACATTTTGATAACAGATTTTATATTTTTTGGTCAATACTTATTGTAATAGAATTTATAGTATAAATAATTGTGCTAAAATGTATCATTAAGTAACATGAGGTTCTCCACTGATGCTACCGTAAATAAATTGTCAGAAATTTCAACCACCCTAGGAATTTGGGCCACCATAGCCATTTTGCAGTTTAATCATTGGGAAATATGGACCACCCATGATCTATCGCTGGTAGCTATTCCACACAGTATGGACAACTACTACTCTGCTTTGTCAGTATTTTCATAAAACATTGGCGGACCTCAACCTATGAAAATTGCAATTACTAGCTAGTGTCCCAAATAACCGAGAATTTACGGTAATAGAAATTTTAGTGGGGCTAGTAGATTTTGGATTTTACTAGTCCGATAGGGCCAGCAGATTGTGCTATGTGTTTTCTGTCAGACCCTATTGTCCTCTTGGCTCATGCACCTTTTAATATTATGGAAAGGATGCAACTTTATTTTATTTCATTTTTAAAAGGATAGTGGAACATGTTTTTGGTAATTTGGCTGAAGATGTGTACTGAAGCAAAGTGTTGCATTGTGGCAGGAATTTGACAGTTATCTATTGTTGGACTCCATGGTTGTTTTTGACATGCCCTCATATTTGTTATTTTTCCTTTTTGGTGTGGTGACACAGTGGTTTTACACTTTGATTTAGAACTTTATTTTGTGTTGCATTATGCATGTATTATCTGCTGAATATCTTATTAACCCATTAATGCTCCCAGCAGCCAAAACCAGCCTTACAATTTTGATGAAATCTTTCATCTTAAAGTATCATTGGCAAAATATTTGAAGGAGAAATGCTGATCAGAACATTACAACTTTCCTTCAAATATTTAGTAAAATTATCCTCAATTCATAAGTTTCAGTCAAAAGTACCTTAGATCCAGATGACAATAATTGGAGGAACGTTTAAGTATTAATGGGTTAAAAGAATTAATAGTGCTGTTCACTGTAATAAAGTGGCATATTAAAGACACATGACTGCATTATCACATTCATGTTGCTTCAAGGATAGAATGATATTTAAATCAAATATGAATAAATTGTGTTCCCGTTGTATACATTTTCCTAGCTGTTATCTGAAACGCACACTTTTAAAGCTTTCAAGTCTTATAAATAATTATTTTTAAGTTTGATGATTAAACCTTTAAGTCACATAGAATTATGACTTAATTCTCACCTTGCGATGTAACCTATCATTTATTTGTGTATAATTTTTGATTTTTGTTTATCTTATGTTTTTTCTTATCATCTTGCATTCCATTTTCCTGTTGCTGTGTTGTGACCTTTGACCTTGGCCTGTGTGACCTTTGACCTGTGTGACCTTGTGCCTGTATATAGAAAGCCTTTTGGCTCGTTCAGGTAATATTCTAAGTTCTATTTTATTGGAGTTTGTAAGATGCTTTATGTGGTAGAAAATGTTGGAAGTCAACTTCTCTGTAAAGCTTCTTTCAATGTGTGTGTACCTTGAGGTTTATGCCTGTAGACTTAGTTTCCAGTAAACTCGTTCATGCTCTAATGATATTGTCGAAGTGGTCTCACACAAGCAGAATACAGTTAAATAGAAAATATGCAAGTTGGTCATTGAGATGAACTCTTGCAGTTTTAACTCTTTTGGTATAAAATCCTGTAAAAAGTGACAAAATTTCTAAAAAGCAATTTTTAGAAAACTAATTTGAAGAATGTAAAAGATGACACATTTCTTTGACATATCATCATATTTTCCAAGATTTATAGTGAATATTAGGACCTGCCCTTATAGTTGAGTTGTCTAATGTATTGTCCTAGGCTATACATTTCCTTTCTCCCTATAATGCCAAGGTTTGAATCTGGTTTAGGATATCTGAGAGTTGCCAGTGACTTGAGGTTATGTGCTGGTTTTTATTTCCATTCTCCTCGACCATTAACAACTGGCTAGTCACAACGTAGCCTGAATGTGGCAGAAAAAATTGGGAATAACATAATTCAAAATTAATAGTTGTTTAAGACCACTAATATAACTTGAGTATGTATTTGTTCAAATAGTCTTAATTTCTTTTTGTGCTGAGCTTTATGCCTAATTTGGTTTATCTTTTAATCAATATTCTGAGGAAAAGGATTTTATATATCCGATTCACCAATATATCTTACATAACTCAACAGAACCCTAACCATTATTTTCATAATATGTGGAAAGTTGATGGCTTTCATCAATAGTTGAATACGCTGTCGTATTTCTACATAAAACCCAGTATATATACTGTCTGGTATTGAAAACAACCTGTTCAATTGCTGGTATGATTACGACACTGTTACAGCAATGTGTACTGCAATTGTACTTATCAGGTATGTTATGGACAACTTAAGATTTTGTTCAGAAATAATGATCTTATTTACTACCTCATAGGTCAGACCATTTTGAAGTCAATATGTTAAGCCTTGTAATCGTAGTTGAATGACAATTGGTGATATTCCAGCTTGATTTTGGTTGCATTTGGGTATTTCTGAGAAAAAGAAATTAAAGTTTATCCTAACACTATGGTGAAATTTACTGTAGCTTCATGGCATTTTCTTTACTTCCTGGTGCAGCAAAAGGAAAACCTGTTGTTCCCCGTGAGTATCTCTGAGAAAAACTAAAAATGTTTTTGGAGTTATAGAAATTTATCTCTTAAATCTTACCAGAGATGTCTACATCCCATAAAACAGGATTCCCCTTAACGTCAATAATTTCATGTGAGAAGTAACTTTGCTGGAAAATTAAAAAGAATGAATTCTAAGTATATTTGAACCAGTTGTATTTTGAGTTTTGATCTAAATTTTTGCATAAGATATTTTCTAGAGAATCCTTTAGTCAGTAAGATATGATGCTTCAGAGTTCCTATAGTTACTGTTGTTGTGATCTATGATACTTTTGACAATAGCTTGTGAATTAAGAACTTAAACAATAAAGAATATTTGAAGAGGAATTTTTGGTAAGTGTTCTGACTAATATTTCTCATTCAAGGTTTTTCCCAAATAAGCTTTTTCCAAAAGATTGGCATGCTGTTTATGACAGGCGTGAACATGAATAGTACAACAATCCCTCTTAACCCTTATGCTGCTGGTGGCGAATTTGACCAGTACAAAATGATGCAAAAATCTGAAAAATGACTGAAACCCTGGCAAATGGGTACTCATATGATAGTACTCAGCGAGAGCTTTCAAATGAATACCAACATGATAGGGTTTAAATGGTTTTCAAAAATCTTTGCGCCCTTGACCTTTGGACAAAAATAGCCTCAGCATTGGAAGGGTTAGAGAATTATTTAATTATCATTTAGTTATGTTCAAAGTTGTCAGACCTGTGGGAACTCCAAATGCAAATGTGCTGAAACCCTAATCTATATACTCACTTCTCTCTTTAGCAGCAGCAAGCAACAATGTTAACACTGACTATGGGGCAACCAGGGGGGCGGACTACTCCGAGTTTGGGAAGGACAGTAATGGCATCCCTCATCGTATCCCGCCGCGCGAGGACGCGGACTCAGACGATGACGTAGATGTGCGTGATGTGGACATGCTTCATGACGCACACTATGAACCGGATGTCTACATGACCAAGGTATGTTTTGGATAAAAAACCTTTTTGTCTTCCAAGTTTGGCGTACTTGCTGCATTTAGCTTGTGCAAGTCCTGCCACTTTTCTGCCAGTCCTGTTACTTCTGAGAATTCAGCCTCCACAGGTGTGCAAAGTACTCATTAATTAAACTGCCGAAATATTTACAATGCATACAAGGATTTGGAGATCACTAATACTTGTACATTTAAAGCTATGGCTCAAACTTGAAATAATTTGATTTCTTACCAAGTTGCATTGCAATTTGATGGAGTGCCCCCTTTAATTGGCATTAATTTCCCCATTATTGATATCTCTCCCCCTTGTAGGAGGAGACATTGTATTCGGCACAGTACTCAATACGGGCATCAGTGACTATGGTTACACCCATTAACTGTTCATTAACCCTTGTAATGCTGAGTCTACTTTTTGTCCTAGGCACAATATCGTAAAAATATTTGGCAATTATCTAAACCATGTCATGTTGGTATTCATTTGAAAGCCCTCGCTGAGTACTATCATATGAGTACCCATTTGCCAGGGTTTCAGTCATTTTCCGGGTTTTTTACATCTTTCTGTATAGGCCACATTAGTTACCAGCAGCATAAGGGTTAACCATTTATCAAAATCTTCAAACTTTTAGGGATGCTTTCTGTTGACAGCACCTTTTAATGATAAGACTTTGGTGACCTTTGATATTTTATTATAGCTATTGTGTTGTTCCTTGCTTTTGAATCTAGACCCCTGAAGGCTCTGGACAGGTAACATATGATGTTCATGTTCAACCCCTTTCTTTATTTATCTTTATTTGTAGTGCATTTCATACAATGGAAGAGATATCTACATTCACTATATCAAAATATATAAAATACTGATAGTCCTCAGCTAACCAACCGTAAACTGTACATGAATAGTCTGACTCATGTGTTTGAGAGTTTCATGCATGCATGAGTCAAGATGACTCAAGCAACGTGTCAAAGTTCAATAAATGTGAAACCATTGAGGCAAATAAATCAAAGGTATAATAATTACTTCATCATGAGCCATTGATATATACAGCAATATAGGCTATGCTGTGGATGCAATCTTTATATTCAGATTCAGTTACAGCATTCTTGTACAATTTCCTAGATCATAGGAGCATGAGAACTTCAAGTCTCTTTGTTGTTGTATGTCAAGTTCTCATGTTCAGTCCGTTCCCTTCATTTAGATTCTAAGTGTTATGCATAGTTTTAAATTTGTATTATTTTACCATTTCATTTTTACCATTGCTCACTGTTGTCACAATATTTCTTTTATGCACTAATATCTTCATAAATATAAGAATCACATTGAAGTTTTCTCATTCCATTGTCTACTTGTAACATTCTATCCAGGTCAGGATTTTATTATAGATGTTACAATGTTAGATAAACCTTTTCCCCTCCCCATTTAAATTTCTTTTTTTCTCTTTTGTGAGTTTCTACTTCTATTGATACAAGTGTGCAATTGTGCCCAGACAATTGATTGAAACCATGATTTCTTGTTGTTTTTCACAATAAACAACTAATCAAGTGTTTCTAATGTGCTGAAATATCTAAGATAAAAAGGTTGACAGAATGCACTGGTCACAAGCATATCATTTTAAAATATATATGTAGATATTATTGACTTGATTGAAGGAGTTAAAATTCGTCTGTTTTTAGTTAGGAGTCATCTGGACTGCAAACATGTGTAAACAAAAGAGAGGCCTAAACATACCAACAAATTAGGGCTAAAAAAGTATCTATCATGATTTAAAAAAAACATTACTACAGGAATCTTTTTATTCACTTTCCAGCACTTATAAATCATAATTATAAACTGAGGAATGTTTTTTTTGTTATTTATTTTTGTAAGAATATCCTGCGAAGTGCTTCGGACCCAGAGCAATTTCCAATGGCAAAATCCCCAAAATAGGCATTTTCTAACACAAAGAGGTAATACAAAACATATTTAAACCATGAAAACATTTCTCAACTGTTTTAAATGTTGTCACTATGTATGATGGTTTAGTTTATTTTTTCTTATTTGTAGTCCATCCTTTATTTGTCTGACCTGTCAAGAAAGGACAAAGCAGTACTGTCCAAGAAATACAAGCTCTACTATTGGTAAGTCTCTCTTTCGTATAAATATAATTTTATTGAATTGATTATGCACAAAGGTGCAGATAATGATACATGGTCAAGTGATTGTGACTGTCTAATATATATAAAACTATTTTTTTAGTTTTTTTTCTGTGATTGTGTTCAGGCCTCAACGCTAACTCAAAATGGTACTGGCCCTGTAGGACAAGTAACACAGAGGATCTACTGGTTCTGCAAAGATTTTGCTGGTCCTACAAATTTTACTTGAAAATAAAAAGAAAAAACATTGCATAAAATACATAGACAATATTTATTTTTATTCATTTTATCTTCGTTTATTTTAAAAACATTTGGGATATTCTTGAGGGGAAACTTGTTAATATTAAGAATGTCCCCAGATGGTTACTGGCCCTGTAGGACCAGTTGAAGTCTTTTTTTACTGGCCCGAAGTAGGACTGTCATTGACATCCATTTTTTTTCGATTCGATCATTGACATTTTATTTTTCGATTCCGATTATTTCGATTCGATTGTGAAGAACTGCAGTAATAGAATATTTTCACATGTTCCACACTATTTTTGTGGCTAGGATCCTAAGATTCCCACAATGCAAAGACAATGAAGGTTTTCTCAACACTTTCTGATTAGATACTTGAGTTTCTCTTCAAAATTCTTAATAGTGTTGGCTAAAAATTGCGTAAAACGCTGAAAAAATGTGTTTCGATTAATTCGATTCGATTGACATAATATTTTTTTCTCGATTAATTGGAAAAATTATTTCGATCGATCGATACTTGTCATATCAATGACACTCCTAGCCCGAAGCCGTTTTTGGGAATTTTTACTGGCCTGGGGCCATAGGACCACTGTTAGCGTCGAGCCCTAGTGTTTTTATTACAGAATATACCTCTCTTTGCAGGAATCTCATCACAATTTCCATCTTCTACGGCCTGCCAGTGGCACAATTGGTCATCACATACCAGACGGTAAGGCTTGTGCTGGTCACCGTAATTTAGCCACTGTATAGTATACTTTTGCAACCTAAATCTAAATATTGATTTTAAAAAAAGGGTTCGCTCAGGGGCGCCTAACCTGCCTTCCAGGCCAGATTCACTAATGTCATCCCTCACAGATAGATGGTGCTGTAGTATGGTAGTGGAGAATCGGCTTCTACAGTCCCATCATGGGGCAGTTGTTTGAATTGAATAACCAGAGAGCACTGACCACTCGCTCCAGTAGGGTAAAACATTCTGGGGACTAGTAGCTATGTTAAGATATACCTAAAGCTGAGCTCCTTATGAGGAAAATCATTGTTTTGAGAAAAATATGCATCAGAATAACAAATTAAACTGATTGTTCAAGGTTACAATTTTCTTTCAAATTTGTTTTTAAAACATTTTTTACCTTAATGGAGATACCACTGTCAACTAGTGGTTTCTCTAGCAGATTAGACTGTACCGGAAAAGCTCTCATTAATGAACCCCTCGCAGATGGAAATACCTATTGGAAACAGCGTTTCCCAAGCTAGCCCTTTATGTACCTTTTACATTGAGAAAGGACCTTTCAAATGTGTACACCCCCTAATGCGAACACTTATGCTGTGGTCCCAAGGTTTTCACATTCCTGATGTTTCACTGTATGTTGATTACCGATATGCTAATTGGTCAAGAGATACCAAACATGCAGCCATGTACAGCTAGTGTTGAACCTCTGAAATTCAATATACTATTTGGCGCACCTGAATTATTGATATCACCACTTGGCCAGCATTCTTACTCCACCTCATGGGATTTGGATGACTTAGGGTTGATATCAAGCTGTACCTCACTCTCAATCAGGGTGTAACTAATAGTAACCAGGTTCTGCATGTGAGGATATCCATTACTATAACTTCTACTGTGCCAACCCTCTTGGTGTAATCAGCTGATATTTCACTGTATGTGTATTATTGATGTGTAATACTGTGTATTACCTTTGCAGGTTCTGCATGTGACAGGCAATGAGGATATCTGTTACTATAACTTCTACTGTGCCAACCCTCTTGGGGTAATCAGCTCCTTCAATAACGTCTTCAGCAACGTGGGCTATATCATGCTGGGGCTGCTCTTCCTGCTTCTGGTCTGGAGAAGGTAGGTGTGGCAGGAACTAGGGTTTGGGGGGGGGGGGGGGGGTAATTATGTACATGTAATTATGTACATTGTACAAAACTTCCTGCTCCTAGTTCGGAGAAGGTATGTGTGTCAGGAACCAAGCAATTTAGGTTTTGGGGAGTTATGTATATTATAAGGATTGCTTCATTTTATAAAGTAGGTGGTATTCAGAATGGGGTATTCAGAATTTGGAGGAGGGGGAAGGGGTTGTAAAAACGAGAAAACTTGAGTTCAGAAGTGGGGATAAGAAGGGAGGATACTGGGTATTCAAAATTGGTGGGGGGGGGGGGGGGAGTCAAAATTTCCTCTGGTACCCCCTGGAACCCAACTATTGACTCATATAACTTAAAAAGATTTGATATTTCATGTTTTTTTTGGTAAAGTTATTTCCAAAGGGATCCTAGACCCAGAGAATACTTAAAGAAATGTTAGGCATGATGAAGACTGAAATTAAAATTATTTTTGTAACAAATCTCTTTGGCTATGTATCCCCATAAACTGGTTACACAAACCCATTTGGCATCATAAGCTGATCTGACATGTAACAACACTATTTGAAAATGTTTGAAAATGTTTTGTAAAGCCTAAGAGGAACAAATCATTTTCAGTGAAATATATCACAAAATATTGCCTTGACTCTTCTCAACACCCATTGAGAATGGCCGTTAGAAATTGTTTGTCTTCGATGGTTAATTCTGCCCCATAGTGGTAGAATTAGATTTCTGTATTAAAGGCATGTGTACTGTAGCATTAGATAGTGGTGAATTTGTTTTATTTTCCCCTCTTGCAGGGAGGTTGTCCACAGAAAGGCTGTTGAACAGAATGAACACCTAGATAAGGTAGATAGTTGGTTTCGTTTTATTTTATATTTTGCTTGCGTGATAATAAAATTTCTATTCTAACTTAATTTTTGTGTCGAAAAAATTATACCAGGAGATTGTGGTCTCAGATATCAAATTTTAAATTCAATTAGATATACAAATATTCTTATAATTTTCTTGCACTTTTGTTGTCACATGTTCTATATGGTGATAGATCATTTGTTGGTACTATTACTTAGTTAGCAGTCGTTAGTCACACAAGGGTGTCCAAGAATAAGAGATAAACCATAGCATAGCATCTAAGGTGCGACAAAATGGATCACAAACTTTTGTTAGTTGGCACTATACTATTAGCCTTATTAATAATGGAGACCTCAATTGAGCGAAAGATTACAGTGATGGGTGTATATATGTTGAACGTAATCTACATAAAGTAATATAATTCAGAATATATAAAAGGCTCTACAGGCCAAGTAGTCTGATAATTTGGGGAGTTAAGAGGTGCTCGATGGATTTGGCCTGTTGCAGGTTTTTGAGCCTCTGACACAGGCTGGTGTGATAATGCAAGAGTTGGACACCCCCTGTAACAATGTTTCCTTTATTCTTGTCATTTCTTGCTCCTATGAATTGTCAAAAGAGTGAAACCTTCCAATTGGAAAACATCTACAAGTTTAAAATGCTCCATTTAATAGAATATTTTGGTCACCCACCTAACCTATATTTTAAATCACACAATGATATACTTTGTTCAGTGATTTCTAGAAATGTCCATTTCAATTCAGAGCAAATAATTTAAAAAAATTACTTCATTGAAAATTGTGGGACAAAAATCATAACTCAAAAGTACTTCTGCTGTTTCTTGCCAAATAAATACATTTTTATGGTTGATATCTGATGTGTCCCTAGCTAGAATTTCTATAAATACGCACACTTTGGGCATTAATGGCGCTGTCATCGGCAGCTACCTTCACTAACATAAAGATACGCTATGAAGCGAAAACTCCCTAATTCGCTATATTTGGGACACAAGTCATATATGTGTGTGCTACAGTATGTACTGGCTAAGGGCTCCATTCCAGTCCAATCTTTATTTGTATTACTCTGCCGGTAGAGCCTTGGAGTGCCTCAGCATTTTGGACTATTCTACGCCATGGGGATTGCTCTGGTCATGGAGGGGGTCCTCTCAGGCTGCTATCACGTCTGTCCAAGCTACTCCAACTTCCAGTTTGGTAAGTAATCAGGGACATACGCACATTTTACAAGTAGAGAAAGCTTATATAGAATTTTGCTTGCCCAGGGCATGGTTAACGTCAGGCTTTAAGAACCTAGTCCAAGCCTGCACTGCAGTTAAGATATTCAGCTTCTGTACCAGTCGACCAGTTGATTGCTGCCAACAGGTAGGCGTGCCCGGCTGTGTTTTAATTAAGTATGTACATTTATGACCAACATAGCGGCACACTAAAGCTATTTTTAGCTGTGACATCACAGGCCTTATCTATGCCCAAGCAACCAGATGGCATTCGGACATGCTATCTCTCTAACAAACGCATATTTTGAAATATATTTGAGAAATAAATGTTCATCATGACCCCGCCTATAACTCTCCATCAAATAGTTTGAGGAGCAATTTATCATTCCAAAGTTATTTTCAAAAGTAGCTTTTCGTAAATTCTCGCAAATCTCGGACACTTTTTATTAATTACAATTTTTGTTGGCTGATGGTGGCCGAAATTTACTGAAAATAGCGATCAAATGTCAGACACCGTGGCCGAGATTCGTCGATATCATCAATTGAAACGAAACCTACATGTACTATGATGTAGATGGAACTGAAAATCAATCGCTAACTTCGTGAACAAGAACACAATTTTTCCCCACAAAATCATTATTGTCCACCTACCTGACTTGTCATTCCTATGCTTTATATACTTGTAAAGTAACTTGCCTCCCTTGTATGTCGTTTACTTGTTTATTCTTGCTGCTGCACGTCAATTACACATTGAATTATATACTTATTCAAGTTGTTGACAAGTCTTATTTCGAAATGGCGCCGCCCAAGCTGTATTCCACTCTCCACGCAGAAATGTGATACCTACTTCCGGTTACGCACCGATCATCTTTTGGCGGATATGGGCACTAGAAACGATCGTTAATAATCTAAAATCAATCGCAAACTTTGGAAATCTAAATGTTTTTAGAGGTTGACCTACAAAGGTCAACCTATATTGTTATCGCTTTTGTTGTCTTGCATTCCCGGGGGGGTCCTGGGAGCTGGTTGATGCATTTTCCCTATGTTGTCTTACATGGCTGTTTTGGATTTTTCTAGCCGCATGATCTGGAGAGTGGGGTGTGGTGGGGTCGTTTTGTTTATTGTTTCTGTTAGTGTTGAGTGTGTAGTTTATAATGGTTGTTTCATTTTTTCTGTGGGTTGCCTAGTTTTTTTTTGGTGGATTTTTACGTGTTTATACTTTATGTTTTCTTCACTCTAATACGCTTCTGTAACGCGTCGGGTGGGGCGGCCGTTGGATGCGCATGCGTGGGTTTTCTGCATATTTAATGCAATCGGCTAATCACGTGACGGTGCGTGTTGGGGTTTCCCAGCACCACGTGGTTTGTCTCTGGTGAATTATCCAATGAGCGGTCTCACTGCCTCACCGTCACACCACATGGTACTCTTTCCCGCGGTTTATTAACCAATGAGCGGCTATTTGTATCCCTGTTTGTACTATTCTACTTACGTGTTCATTCACGTATTTTTTACATTGGCGAGGTTACGGTCCGCCATTTTGAATATCGGGTTTGACGAAATTTGCACCCCGATTTCAAAGCTTTCGTTTGTGGCCATCTCTAACTCTAAAATTCTGAAACCAAAAGAATTAACAAGCCAAGTATCTATATTATTAAGATTAATTCTTTTGGTTTCGGAAAATCGAAAATATTTTGAGATATTTGTCAACACGCAGCGATGATGACGTGTTGACCATGGCGATGAGTACATTTTCAATGGTACCTCGCCGATTCCTGTCAATTTCATCAAGCTATCACCCCCCGATCACAATATGACTACCTACCTGGATAGATGAGATCCTCATCTATCTGATTCAATCATTTTTTAAATTCAACTTCAGGTTGGAAGCGAAAAAATAGCTTTTCGCTACAACCGGAAGTTGATTTTTTTGACATTAGCGAGGTTACGGCATTGATATGCATTGTGTGCATTTCACACAAAAAACATACTTTTTTCAATAAATTGTCACGTCGCCGTTTCTGGGTCAAAATTTACAAATGACCCATCAAAGTGTTCGCAACAAATAGGGCTTTTACCCTATTATCATAACTTGTTGGTTATATTTGTAATTATTGAAAAAAATTGGCGACTTCATCGCAGCCATTTTGCCTATTTATAATTCTGAGCGGGATCTTACCACGTGGTTTGTCTCTGGTGTATTATCCAATGAGCGGTCTCACTGCCTCACCGTCACACCACGTGGTACTCTTTCCCGCGGTTTATTAACCAATGAGCGGCTATTTGTATCCCTGTTTGTACTATTCTACTTACGTGTTCATTCACGTATTTTTTACATTGGCGAGGTTACGGTCCGCCATTTTGAATATCGGGTTTGACGAAATTTGCACCCCGATTTCAAAGCTTTCGTTTGTGGCCATCTCTAACTCTAACATTCTGAAACCAAAAGAATTAACAAGCCAAGTATCTATATTATTAAGATTAATTCTTTTGGTTTCGGAAAATCGAAAATATTTTGAGATATTTGTCAACACGCATCGATGATGACATGTTGACCATGGCGATGAGTACATTCTCAATGGTACCTCGCCGATTCCTGTCAATTTCATCAAGCTATCACCCCCCGATCACAATATGACTACCTACCTGGATAGATGAGATCCTCATCTATCTGATTCAATCATTTTTTTAATTCAACTTCAGGTTGGAAGCGAAAAAATAGCTTTTCGCTACAACCGGAAGTTGATTTTTTTGACATTAGCGAGGTTACAGCATTGATATGCATTGTGTGCATTTCACACAAAAAACATACTTTTTTCAATAAATTGTCACGTCGCCGTTTCTGGGTCAAAATTTACAAATGACCCATCAAAGTGTTCGCAACAAATAGGGCTTTTACCCTATTATCATAACTTGTTGGTTATATTTGTAATTTTTGAAAAAAATTGGCGACTTCATCGCAGCCATTTTGCCTATTTATAATTCTGAGCGGGATCTTACCACGTGGTTTGTCTCTGGTGTATTATCCAATGAGCGGTCTCACTGCCTCACCGTCACACCACGTGGTACTCTTTCCCGCGGTTTATTAACCAATGAGCGGCTATTTGTATCCCTGTTTGTACTATTCTACTTACGTGTTCATTCACGTATTTTTTACATTGGCGAGGTTACGGTCCGCCATTTTGAATATCGGGTTTGACGAAATTTGCACCCCGATTTCAAAGCTTTCGTTTGTGGCCATCTCTAACTCTAAAATTCTGAAACCAAAAGAATTAACAAGCCAAGTATCTATATTATTAAGATTAATTCTTTTGGTTTCGGAAAATCGAAAATATTTTGAGATATTTGTCAACACGCATCGATGATGACATGTTGACCATGGCGATGAGTACATTCTCAATGGTACCTCGCCGATTCCTGTCAATTTCATCAAGCTATCACCCCCCGATCACAATATGACTACCTACCTGGATAGATGAGATCCTCATCTATCTGATTCAATCATTTTTTTAATTCAACTTCAGGTTGGAAGCGAAAAAATAGCTTTTCGCTACAACCGGAAGTTGATTTTTTTGACATTAGCGAGGTTACAGCATTGATATGCATTGTGTGCATTTCACACAAAAAACATACTTTTTTCAATAAATTGTCACGTCGCCGTTTCTGGGTCAAAATTTACAAATGACCCATCAAAGTGTTCGCAACAAATAGGGCTTTTACCCTATTATCATAACTTGTTGGTTATATTTGTAATTTTTGAAAAAAAAATGGCGACTTCGGAAAAAAACGGCAAAAACGGCTTTTTGGAATGTTGATTTAGGAACCCTGGCGAAATTCTAAATTTACTTATTAATTTCGCCACTAAAACCGGAAAAAAAGTTTCAACTTCAAGAAAACAGACTCTAAATAATCCATCCTGCCCATTTGTGGATTTTTTTTGTTCCCCACAATCGTAAAAAAACAACTTTGAAAAAAACGGAAGTAGTAAATATTTTTATCGCGATTTCAGCAGTCAGTATATATACCCTTCTCACCATGAGTGTAGTATGCAGTCCTGAAGTTAGCAGACCTTTAACCCTGCCATCAGGATTTTATGTTTAGGTGCAAATAAATTCCTGTGCTGGCACCATGACGGTAAGGTTTTGCCAGGGGTGCACTGTTTAGGTTTGGGGATTTTGGAGCATGCTCCCAGGGAAAAAATTGAATAGTTTGTGTTTCTGATGTATTTTTTGGCACTATTAGGTATGATAAAAAGATAAAGAAGTTCAAAAAAATTGAATTTTTTTTTAAATGTTCTAAGCTGATATTTAATGTCCATTCACAAACTTGGCTCTTATAGTTCATCATCAGGTAGCAAAATCACATAATCCAGGAACATATGCCCCTTAAGGGACCATAAGGTTGATCCTTGTGCATGTTTGCATTCAGGCAGTGTTTGGTAATTTTCATGTAAAGGTAAGTCACGGACTAATGTTCTTCAGGCAGCAGCAAGTAAGTTGTGGCAAGCATGCTATTGGTGGGGTTTTGTTGACTCTCATTTGCAGTGCAGGATGTGGGCTTTTCCCATTCATGTTTGGTGATCTACTGGATGAGTGATGGTGGGTTTGTCATAGTTTCTTGGATAGCTAGGAGTGGGTTATAATTTTGGGAAATATTTGGGGGAGGGTTTTAGATAGAATTCTTATGAAAAAATTGAAGGATATGTGTTTCAGATGTATTTTTTGGCACTATTAGGTATGATAAAAAGATAAAGAATTTAAAGAAAAAGGAAAATGTTTTAAAATGCTCAAGCACGTAAACACAAGCACACTGGAATCAACAACTGGATATGATAACAAAACAAACACATACCTAACATGTATATACCGCTACCCGAACACATCCATTGCAACTTTCATTCATGACCTCACAGCAATATCACCACCAACAATAAAACATCAAAAAATACTTATGGGTGACTTTAACATTAACATACAAAACAAACACATAAATACCACAGAAAAAATTTGCAAATGTATAGGAACAAACCAACTCATAAACAACCCAACAACAAAACAAAACACCATAATAGATCACATTCACACCAACCTTACAGAATACCATTCAACAGGTGTCATCAAAACGTATTACTCAGATCACGACCAAATATACATAACACTTAAATAAGTCAATCCAACAGAAAAAGCAAAACCACTGTAACCACTAACGAAAAAACACAAAAATCAGAAAAATTTCAAAATAGCAAAATATTAAAAAAACAAAAAATTGCAAATGATTAACTACAAAAAGACATACACGGAATCAACC
Organism: Maea johnstoni; assembly: GCA_963942565.1. Lineage (NCBI taxonomy): Eukaryota > Metazoa > Annelida > Polychaeta > Spionida > Magelonidae > Maea > Maea johnstoni. The sequence continues at coordinate 27,341,156 of OZ012689.1, read as the reverse complement.
TCTTGACGCCACTGACGTCTATCTTGTTTTCTTATATCAATGAAATTTACTTGGTGGCCGACTTTTGGTGAAATGTGTCCTTGGATGAATCGGGGGTGGGCGAATTTCCCCAGTAATTATTTGGTAGATTAATTATAGGGCGACCAAGATTTCCGAGAATTTACGGTACTACCAGACGACAATTTGGTTAAGAACTCCCAGGCTCTACTGTTTTGTTGCTTGTAGACACTTCGTTCATGTACATGATCGCGTGGCTGTCCATGTTGAAGATCTACCAGACTCGGCACCCTGACATCAACGCGGCCTCACACACGGCCTACTTCGCCCTGGCCTTCGTCATATTCCTGGCAGTTATTGGAGTGGTGAGTTTGCCTTCTATACCTCTAGCGACCAGTCTTGTATACGGCTTTAATTTGAAGTGCTGGAAATTTTGCTACAGCCCTGTTGGAGATTATTTGTGCTACTTTAAATTCTTGCATTCACGCACTCTAACTGGAGGAGATACAGAGCAGAGTATTTATTTGAAGGATGTTATTTTGGCGCTATCATGGAGAGCGTGAAAATAGCGAAAATGAAAAACCAGTTATACTCTACTTTGAGGATGCATTCCTAATATATTTCTGATAAAATATATTCCTAATAAAAAGCATATTATGGAAGATATTTAAATACATAATGCTAGTCAAAAATTGAAGGCCTCTGTTGAATATTCATAGCATCCTTACAAGCAGTCACTGAGGTTTCCAGAAACACTGCATTGTTTATCTGTTTGCTGTGCTCTAATGCTGGTTTATTAGAAATAACAAGAACAAGGCATCTGGATAGCAGCCATGCTTTTTGTTAAGAGGCTAAGTCAACTTTTATTGCTTTCTACTAAGAATCAGGATAGGATGTTGACACATGATAGCAATATATAGAAATTACAAGAGAGGACATCTAGTGGGGAACTTGGGAACTAATCTTAGTACAGGATTCATATATATGATTATAGTATACATCATCATTTTTTTATTTACTTTTTATCTGTCATAATATTTTTATTTCAGGTTTACGGAAATATGGCATTCTGGATTCTCTTCACGATAGTCCACATCCTGGCCACACTGACCCTCAGTGCTCAGATCTACTACGTAGGCAGGGTCAGGATTGGTAAGTCTAGCTGTACAATTGATATGAATAACCTTCTTGTATGATGTTTGTTAAATTAATGTTGGTAGCTATTCTAGCTGGCCCAGAATGGGATTACATAGGACTCCCTTCAAGACTGGTTAAACTGAACTTATGTAGCCCTAATTGATCTGTTAGTAATATTACAGAGAAAATCCATGTTAATTTCATATCTTTTATTTTCAAGGTATGAATTCATCAACTGAATTCAAAACTTTTTTGATATGAGTTTAGTATTATATGATATTCACATAAAAAGTTGCATCATTGCCTTATTACTTTGCGGCTGGACCTATCTGCTGGAGCTAGTGCAATCCATAGTTTGAATAGCTGTAGAAGTTGAATACTCATTCCTGGATGGTGTTCAACAAAGACAGTTCCAAATTTATATAAACTTCTTTGAGTAATCTAGACTTGAACCATTCTAATACTGAGGCTCCTTATTTCCAAAGCTCAAGGACACACAGATTTTTGAAATTATCTAAACCCTATCATGTGGGTATTCATTGGATAGCTCTCGCTGAGATCTCTTAGACGAGTACCCATGTGCCAGGTTTTCAATCATTTTAAAGTGTTTTTTTTTGCATAATTCTGTATTGGCCAATACAATTTGCCAGCAGCATGTGTTGTTTAGTTACTATCTGGCCGTATTATTTATAGTATCTGGCATGATATATTGTTTCCATAACCCTTCAATGATAAGTGCTTAATCTCTAAACACCTTTCATCATTTTTTAACCTTACAGTAGGTGAGTTCCATTTTTTTCCTTTCTCTTTTTACTGTTTTTGTGGCGGGATATCGAAAACTATTTTATAGCTCATTTCTAGCTATCATGATCATCCTTTCCAGTTTTTCTGATAATATTGTTGTTTTTGCCCTTCTACCTTTAGACCGTTAGACCAAAGATCTTAATTTTTTAATACCACTCAAGGCATGTAAGAAAAGTGTACTTGTAAATAGTGTTTTTGATGTTTAATCATTCAATTGACCAAGACTAGAAAATATAGTGCTTGCTTTTGCAAGGAATCATCAGAACATTTGACTTCGCATGGTAGGCCCCTTTGATATGTATGATCTCCATTTTTTGAGATAGTTTGTTAGTTTTAAACATATGGGAAATTCATTAGATGCAATTATTTTTAGCATCATGATGGCTACTATTACCCAATGATTTTCAACTCATCTTTTTATCTACTATCCCGGAGGTTTACTTTCATTTTTTCTCTTACTTTCATTTTTTCATGATGCTCTACGTTAACAATATTTCTTTAATGATACAATATCTTAAAGATATTCCTAACAATACTGCCTGCCTCCAAGGTACCTAATATTGTCAAATGTAACACTGTCAGCTTAAGAAATTTTGTCAAGTCATGAAACTGCCAATATGGAAGCACTGGGAAGTAAACTTCTGCTATCCTATGTATCGTATTCTATTAAAGGTAAAGGTATTCGGTTTATAATCTTGTATCCACCGAAGCGCTCACACGACCTTCCTCCCCTAGCAGGCCTGTACACACAGAAACCATTTCAATCCCCCGGGGGATATTCCAGAGCAACTGGCAGCATATAACGCACATGCTCTAAGCACTGCCTTTTTATGCTAGGTACCCATTTTGCAGCTGGGTAGACTGAAGCAATATGGAATAAACTGTCTTGCCCAAGGACAGACCAAAGTGCCCCGGCCGGGAATTGAACCAGCGACCCTCTGATTACTAGTCAGACACCTTACCAACTGAGCTACTTTGTCCTATTAGGGTCCTGGAAAGTACAGTTGTCATATACAGTGGAACCCCTTTATAGTGGCCACCTGTGGGATTGACCACAACTGGTCAACTAAGAGGGGTTTTCAACTTATAGGGTCAACTTAGAGGGGTGGTCAACTTAGAGAGGTGGCCAACTTAGAGGGGTGGTCAACTTTCAACTCTCAATGAGTACTCTCAAATGAGTATCCATATGCCAGGGTTTCAACCATTCTATTGCCTTTTGTGCGCAATTTTGCATTGGCAAAATTAGCCACCACCAGCATAAGGGTTAATATAACGTAATGGGAAAATGTTTGCTTCAGACTGACAAAAGGTGTTAACTTTAGAGGGATGGTCACTTCGAAGGGATCCACTGTAGATTGTGTTCTAGTTTTATGTCCATGTGTCTCATCACAAACCTGTCTTTTATTGATTAGATGGAGGTCTGTTCAAGCGAGTGTGGTTCATTATCAGGAGTGACTTCCCTCACTGTACCAAGCCCCTTTACCCGGTAAGTACTTGATTTTATCTATGAATTTAACCCACTAAGGCTTAATGGCATAGTCCTAGCCAGTTGGGTGTCTCAGCATCATTTGGATACCCAGACACTTAAAAATCAAAAAATTGAAGTGCTTACAGTCCTTTTAACCCATTCATGCCCAGATTTATTTAAGAGTTTCAGTAAGATATATCATACTTTTGAAAATAACAGTAATTGAGATTATATAGTGAGATTCACAAAAGATAAGAATTCTAAGTTTAGTTTTACCTATCCTTTTTGAATCAAATAATTTCCAAAAGAAATGAGAGATCAATTAGGTAGGGTGACCTTTTTGTGCCGATGACAGCTTAATTGAATTGTTCATATCAGGGACATACATACCTGTCCATTCTCCCTGGTTATATGAAATGCATAACAATAGCCTATTGTTCTCTTTCACAGGACCGTATGATTCTACTGATTATGGGCAACTTGGTCAACTGGTCGTTGTAAGTATCATGGCTTCACACATTTCCATCTTAACCCTTCCAATGCTGTGGCTACTTTTGTCCAAAGCACAAGGATGCAAAGATTTTTTAAAACCATCAAAACCCTGTCATGTTGAAAGCTCATTGGAAAGCTCTTGCTGAGCACTCCGAGATGAGTACCCATTTGCCAAGGGTTTCGATGGTTTTCCAGGATTTCTGCATAATTTTGTATTGGCCAATTTAGCCATCAGCAGCATAAGGGTTAAATATGTGCATGGTCTGACAATTTTGAACACAAATCATCAAATAGAGTGGTAGTTGAAAAACATGAAGAGGCTTTGTTGAACCTAACAAGAAAAATAATTTCCTTGTAATTGTTTCTCCAAATATTGCATTGTTTACAAGATATTTCCCTATGTGTCAGAGTATGTTTATGCTTCCCAGTTGATGAGAATAACATCTCATTGACTACCTTGTTTTCTTTAAAGTTGAGAGTCTTTTTATCTAAAAAAAATACAGACAAGCAAAATAATTTCAGGGCTAGTAAAACTTCAAGCAGCTAGCCCTGCTTGGCTAGTTGAAATTAAATATTTGCACTAAATGTGCAAGTAGACTGGACATTTCACACTACCACATGCCTGATTGCCTACTGGGTGCCTGGGCATAGATAAGCCTACACACACCAGTGACACCACAGCTAAAGATAGCTTGAATACAGCTAAAATGGTCATGAATATATGTGCCTATTAATTATATTGACTGCATAGTCTGTCTGGTCAATATCTCTACCAGTTGCTAACAGGCGACTGGTCAACTGATGCAGGAATATCTTTACTGCAATTGTTTGTTTGTTGCAGTGCCTTGTTTGGGTTGATCACTCAGCCGAGAGATTTTGCCTCCTATCTCCTTGCCATCTTTATCATCAACCTCCTACTCTACTGTGCGTTCTACATCATACTCAAGGTAAGCCATTCTCTTATATATATATATGTATATATATATATATATATATATATATATATATATATATATATATATATATATATATATATATATATATATATATATATATATATATATGTCTGTATGTATATAAGTATATATATCAAATCTCACACCTACTCAAGGCTATGTGAGCCTACTAGTGGGTCATTTATCGCAAAATGGCCCAAAGAGGAGGTTGTACATGCAATTTAACATACCACAGTACCATTTATCTACAACAGAGATCCCCTTGCCATTCCTAGCTTCATTCAGTAGTGTAGAGCCTATCCACCTATCCTCACTCTAGAACAGGTAATGAAGTACTAAAATCATGATGTTACTTGGCCTACAATGGGGTCTTTTTATTGTTTGTTTTCAGCTGAGGTCGAGTGAGAGAATCCTTCACGTTCCTCTCCTGTTTATCGTCCTGGCAACCATCGTCTGGGGATTCGCATTCTACTTCTTCAAGTCCAAGCTCACTTCATGGGAGGTAAGTCAAAAGTTCCATGTTATCAACAATTGCAAAGATTATGATAATAATGATATCATAACACAACTCTAGAGAGTTTCTATTGTTTGAGGCAGGTAAGGTTGTATATCTATTGTGTTTTTTTATAAGCCAATCAGAGGATGTTTACCTTATTGTCAAGCAAGTGATAAGCCCATGAGACAGTAAGATGGATTTCACCACATTACCAGACCCAAGTCAGCATGTTTTGCAACTTATTGAATGAGTTTTAAATGTGAGAAGTTATGTATGATAAAGACAGAGTATGGCCTCCTAAGACGGGTTGGGGGCCTGAGATGGGTAGCCGAACCCAATATGGGTTGCCAAGCCAAAATGGTTAGGTGCAAAAAGGTCACTTCCCAACTCTCACATTTAGCTGTGGTGTAGTAATTAACGTTCTTGTACTCTAAACCAGGGACAATCTATTTATAAATAGACCTCTCTGTCTAAACCATGATGGGTTATGTAATCCTTCCCAGTAGGCCATCAATTCTTATGTTAAGTTGTTAAAAAAGAAGTACATTAAAAATCATAAAAATGAAAAGAAAATTAACAATTTATTTTAGAGATTTGACCTGTTATCTGCACTTTCCAGGTGACCCCAGCGATGTCACGTGAAGGCAACCATCCCTGCATTCTCCTCAACTTCTACGATGAGCACGACATCTGGCACTTCCTCTCCGCCATGAGCATGTTCTTCTCATTCATGGTAAGATTGGAAATAGAACCCATTAACCCTTCCAATGCCAATGCTACTAATCCACCTAAAGCATAAGGAAGGAAGGTTTTTGAAAACCATCTAAACCCTATGATATTGGTATTCATTGGATACTGCTCGATGAGTACTCTCAAATGAGTACACATGTGCCAGGGTTTCAGGCACGTTTTAGGTTTTTTGCATCATTTTATAATTAGGTCCATATGTATCTTGACTTAATCATGAACAACCCAGTACTGGATTTTTGCCAATAATTCACATTACAATTTGGCATCAGACATTTGTAGGATTAATTACAATTGGGACTCACAAGGATTAACAGGCATGAATAGGTTGAACAGCAATTGGGAAATGAAAAATGTGGGGTTGGGAACCGTCTTTAATTATCTGACGTTTTATTTGCTAGATTCTGCTGACGCTTGATGATGATCTTATCTACACCCCGCGAGAAAGGATACCAGTCTTCTAGACATTCCCCGGATGTTGATCTCAGTGAAACACCAAGAAAGCTGAACAAAATACTCGTCACTGAAAGCTCTCATGATGACAGTATGATCTAAAGATTCCCTGGATGTTGATCTCAGCAAAACACCAAGAAAGCTGAACAAAATACCATCATTGAAAGCACTTATGATGACAGTATGATCTAAAGATTCCCTGGATGTTGACCTCAGCAAAACACCAAGAAAGCTAAACAAGATACCGCCATTGAAAGCACTTATGATGACAGTATGATCTATAGATTCCCTAGATATTGATCTCAGTGATAACTGTCATTGGAAGACTCACTTTAATAATATGATCTGTGTCCCGAGAGATCCAGCAATGTCTTTCTGAGGTCACGCCCAGGCCGAGGAATGGAAGTAATGAAGGAGATAAAAAAGAGTAGATGGATATTTGTCCACACAGCAGAGACGTAAAGGCTGGAAATGAAGAGCGACTAAGCTACTTAAACCCATTTCACTTTGGAATGCACACAAGGTCTCTGAACCTGATTTATCAATTACGGATATGTTTAAAAACCTTTTAAAGAGGTGTTTTGAATCCATCACCATTGTAAATGTTTCTCTAAAGATTGTTTTGTTAGCAAGATATGTCTACAAATTTTAGACCAACTGTGCATCCCTATGAGAATGGGTTTAATGTACATTGTGCTCCACTTTGTACAGGTATAGAAAGAAGAGGAAACGATTGACTAAATTTGCCAAATGCAAAGTTGTATGCCACGGTGCAAATCTACCGAATGTAAGATAGGTTAGCAGTTAAAGGGGAACTAAAGGCTCAAATACATATTAGCTTATATGAAAGTAATACACTTATAGAATAGGATGCTGTCCTCCTTTTTCTCTTAGTGAGCCCATGAGGGGAGAATTTTGAGTTTTGCTACCAGCTTCAGCCAGCCCCTAGCAGCCCCTGGTAGCAGCCATGTTGCTCTACTGCTATCAGCTGCGACCTAAATGGGTGGCAGCCCACTTGCTGTGCCCTAGCTCTGGGCAGGCATCATAGACTGTAGTGCTCTATACACCAAGTCTCTTCGCAAGTTGCATAACAACTTGTATGAGTATCAAACAGGTAAATGGTAAAATCATGAGCAGCAATTGGTTGTACAAAAAGACAGGGTGGTAGAGTTATTTTTCATATATTTCCTGTTGGTAAATTCAGACAAAAACAGTGGCTAGCATCACTGAATTTCTGTCCTGAAGCATGTATGTAATTTTATGTTCAGACCACTTGGCTGATTTTTTTTTATACCAGAAATCAAAAATGCAGTCAGGAATACTCAACAGGATGGTGCTGTGCCATTCAACAAAAGGAAGTAACAACTCCTTAAAGGAAAAGGATAAACAAAGGGTTAATTATAACCTTGTGGCATTACACATCTAGATCCCAGGAGACAGAAGTTAATCAACGCAGGAAATAGCTATCAGTACTTGGGACAGCAATCATTTCCTTTAGTATCTGTGTAGGTTACATGAAAGAAAACAGTTTTTGTAGAACAGCTAGCTTCAAGTAAAATCAAATACTGAAAATCTGGATGATTGATGTATATACAAGTATTGTTTTTATTCAACCCTTCCTTCATAGTCTCACAGGTATACAATTTATTTGCAGATGTTGAGCTATGTTCATGAATTTTCAAATAACCTTATGATTTGCTGTCCCCCAAGTTCCCCTTTTATAAGTAATCCTGACTGTGGTTTGTGATTTCTTACATAATATGCGTCAGGGAAGTGGTCTGAACATAGAACTGAATACTTCAAGACAGGTGGATTTACTAGTTTCAGTGATGCTAACCACTGTTTTTGTCTGAATTTACCAACAGGAAATATATGAAAAATAACTCTACCACCCTGTCTTTTTGTACAACCAATTGCTGCTCATGATTTTACCATTTACCTGTTTGATACTCATACAAGTTTTTATGCAACTTTCAAAGAGACTTGGTGTATAGAGCACTACAGTCTATGATGCCTGCCCAGAGCTAGGGCACAGCAAGTGGGCTGCCACCCATTTAGGTCGCAGCTGATAGCAGTAGAGCAACATGGCTGCTACCAGGGGCTGCTAGGGGCTGGCTGAAGCTGGTAGCAAAACTCAAAATTCTCCCCTCATGGGCTCACTAAGAGAAAAAGGAGGACAGCATCCTATTCTTGAAGTGTATTACTTTCATATAAGCTAATATGTATGTGAGCCTTTAGTTCCCCTTTAAGTTATTTAATCATAAAGATATATTATATGCCATTGCGCAGGGATACGGATTGAAAAAGATATGAGCAACTAAGTTATTTTAAATATTGTTTGTGTGCCGCCGGGTTCAGAGCCATAGAAGGTAGGAAAGAATGATTGACTAAGTTAGTTGAAATCAGCATAGTGTGCCACTCTGCAGAGATATAGAATGTTAAAGATATGTGCTATTTAAAACATACATTGCCTGCCAAGAGGTACAGAGCCATGAAAAGGGATTTTGGAATTTCATTCATCAATACTCTTTCTGCCATATTACAGCGAAGTCATGACTAACCAATAGTAAAGTGATGGAAGAAAATGGGCAAGAACTACCAGAAAATTTAGTGATATCATTATGATTTACACTGTGAGGCAACATATATCTTTTAATGGAGGAACTAAAACCTTAGGCTTTACTTTCTTTGCAGTGTTGTCTAAAGTCGTAAATTCAGAAATTTGGTTATTGTCACTTTTTCTAGCATTGTTTGTCTAAGTTGTGACTAGCCAGTTGTAAGTATTTCAAGAAACTGGGCTACTAGGTTAAAGCCACTGCATAACCCCACCAAAGTTTTTAACAAATGGCAAATCAACACTAGTGGCAAAATGACGCCAGTAATGGTTTAATAGATTTTACTGTGGTGTTTATCCAGAGTTGGTCTTTTAGTAGATAGAAATACATCATAGAGCATACAATTAAAATATACCTTTTATAATGGTCATTGAATATTCAAGGTTTCTACTTACTAAACCTACTTACTGATGTGTGACACTTACTTACTCTGATTGAATTTGTTTCCAGCTGTTGCAAAATAATTCACAGCTAGTGATATACATATATATATATATATATATATATATATATATATATATATATATATATATATATATATATATATATATATATATATATATATATATATATATATATATATATATTTATATATATATATATTTATATATATATATATATATATATATATATATATATATATATATATATATATATATATATCCCTATGTACATACATACCATTACAGAATGATAAATATCCAATATTCAAGAAATAAATATTCATAATTTGCATATATATGTATTATTTCAGAATGATTTTACATATTTTTGGGGTTCATTCTTCTATGTGATATATCTAGTTGATATCTCTGCTATTTCTCAATAAGAAAAAATGACGTAGGAGAGTCATATTGATGTCAGTAAGTTGTAGGATGTTATACAAAGTCTGATTGTTATCATTTGTTTTGATACACATTCCAAATACTCTTTATATTTCAGTTTTGTCTAATATGTTAGAGTAGTTTTATCTAATTTAATGTGACTACTGATTTTTTATGTCACATATGTAATGTGTTTTAATTCATGATTAGTAAACTAGCATAACTAATATATGTCTATCTGCATAAAGGCCTGTTTGCATAAAATATCTTAATGTTAGTAATCCCTGAAGGTTTCTGTAAGAACCAAGTTTTACCCTTATTTTATCCTTCAGGTATATCATAAACTTTATTTTAAATTGGAAATTATTAAAGAATCTTATCTTTAATGCGAAAGTCTCATCTTAAAGGCCACTATAGGGGTACCATAAGTGAAATCAGTATGATCTTTAAAGATTTCCTATTCAAAATAAGGTTAAGGTATACTGAAGGATAATGTTAAGCTAAACCCTACCCCTAAAGGGAACCTTACCTTAAGACACGCTATGCAACTGGTCCCATAAGTCTAAGGAAACTTGAAGGTTAAATTTAGCATGTAGGAAATGAGGCTCGGAATTTCCTTTTGTTTAAAAAGTATGCATGTTGTATTATCATAGTCAAGGAACTATCTTTACCTACCTTTCAAGCGTAAAGGAGATTAATTTTACGTATGTGGTAAAAACATGAGTACATGCCTTACAAGGTTATATCGAAAAACGTGTGGTGCATTGTGCAACCAGATCATGGGGATGTAAAAGAAATTCTGCTCTTTATGATATTTGATCAAAAAATCCATGATGGTATTTTTCTGTATATGAAATTGATTGATACTGGTAAGCCGTCAAGCGAGGTTGGAAAATGTCTGTTTGTGGAATCGAAATCATTAAGGAATGCCAGTCAGTATTAGAAAATGTACAGAAGGGGAGGGGGGGGGGGGGGGGCAAGAGGTTGATCCTTAAACTTTGAATTTTTAACCATCTGCCTTTCAAACGTCAGTATACGTATACTGTAACTCTCCATTTATTCATTATGGAGGAAATTGGTGCGCCTGGGGAAAACCACAGATTTACCCTAACTTTTACTGCTATCCTCTAGGAATCAAGTGGGACTGAAACATTGGACCTTGTGCAGTGGTGAGACACAGTATGCCTTAGCAGTGCAATACAATAGATTGCTGGGCTATGGAGGCTGACACATTTAGAGGGAGGGGGGGGGGGCTATTGAGGAGGGGGAAGATAATCAGGATTTTCAAGGAGACATTTTCTGTTAAAGAAATCTGCTTTAACTTTGAACCTAAATCAAAGTGCAATGATGACTGCGGTTTGTCAACAAATAAAAGAGTTAAGGTATCTATTCATCTACTGCTTGAAATGTAACTATTTATACTTAATTGTCTCTAGCATAGCTTAGGCTTTGTCATGGTAGCTCAAAGGATTTAACTATTTTGCAGTATCAATTTCTATTGCTAAATGACTGTTTCAATTGAACTATTTTCAAATAGTATTAGTAACGTCTTTTGTATATTTTGTTTTTATTGTACATACTTAGGAAGTGAACTGTTTTAAAGGTAGTAGTTCAATTGTTAGTTTGACTTGATGCAGAAATAAGATATAAATACATATACAAAGATTATTTTTAAATATTTATATCAGTATACTGCTCAAGAGTCTTAGTGTTTGTTATACTATTTATTCAAGCTCATTCCAATTGTGATTCTAAAGATTTGCCTTACGGTCCCACAACAAGACGCAACTCCTAGAAATAGAAACAAAGCTATATTTATGATGGATTGGTAAACTGGCTTCTGATTGGCTGATCAGAGCTGTGATGGGTTGACCAATCTGTCATGGCTCAAACATTAAATTGTTCCAGTCATGTAATAACCTTAGATCAAAACCACCCGGTTACAAGTATAACTATACATAGCATTATTATCATTCGTTTTGTCTATGCTTTACTTAACTCACCAATGCCGAAATGCACTTTAGGCCACGCTATTGTAGATCTGGTTAATTTGATGTGTCCAAGATTCTACTATCTAGGCTTTATTAGAATTATCTGAATATTAATTTACCTATCATGATCGCATGTGATCAGCAAATTAAGAAATGCAGTGATCTGTTCCACTATTAATACAATGCACCAGTACCCAGGAAGGCCTCACTGAGAACAGAGTGGCTCATCTACTCGAATTTGAATTAAATTTTAATTAAATTGAATTACATAATTTGGTGATTGAATGGGTTAGGGAGAGTGGATTGAAATTAATACTGATGAGCCGAGAGGGTAGAGTTGGCACTATACTAGGTATAGACTAGAGGGTGTCTGCTCTCATCTCAGCTCTTTAATGGGTTTGGCAACAACTGGCCACTTGTCATTAATAATTACAATTTACCCTTCATTCAAAATGTTACAATCGTGTCTTGTTAATTTTTTGTGGCAGGGCAGACGTATGAATTGCATGTTAATGTTGTAAATTTGCTGGTCTGAAGCTTTTCTGAATTTTCCCAAATCTTAATTCAAAGTAATCATCTGACCAATACATATTGGCAAATTACAAACATTGGTAAATTTACAGGATTTTGGTGATACCTAGACCAATAGAATCTATTGAATTTAAGTAAAATGTTGATCAGACTTCAATTAATAACTATCCGAGAAATAATTTAAAAATCCATGCCAAAAATATATTTTTGTAAGTACCAAAACACCAAGACATCATTATCAAATGGAACTAAACCTAAAAGTATGAATGGGTATAACTACAATCTACGATAACTTAATTAATGTCATAGATATTTTTGCATGATAATACTTTCTCTGTCTAGCTTGTTTGAAACAATTGTTTATACTTGCACAATTTGTTTCTGTTTCCCGCAGTATTTTTCCGACAGTAGTGTGGAAGCCAGTGCCCCCTATTGGCAGGATTCAGCATTGTACTGTATTTAACAGCGTAGGTGGTTGAGTTTGTGGTGTAACAGACATGAATTGGAAGGTGTTTTCTGTGATCAATACTGTATATGTTAGGAAATTGTGACGGCAATAAACTTCAATTGAAGGATGAAACTTGTTACTATTTTCTCTGCCATTGTTAACCTTTTCTTTTTGTTCTTTTCTTTTCAATCCTTGAAATGAGGAAATTATCTAGTACGTGACCCTTTTCAAAGTAACTTTTGTTTGAAACATGAATTCTCAGGAATTCTGAAGAGGAGTACCAAATATTTTTCCAAAGATGTTTTGTCAGAAAGGTATAGAAGAGTTGGGTTGTTTTTGGTCACTAAAAGCAAAAGACATATGCACTTTTACTAGATGAATTATGTTGGAACTAGGATTTCAGTACTTGACAGAAAATAATGATTTCTCCCAAAGTAGAGTAATACATAGGTAGGAACTGAATCAATGTCATCTTTAAATGAACCCCTGAATCTGTTTATGCTTTGCTTTTAAGGATTGTGATCATGACAAAAAGTTCAAGTCCAACAAGAATAATCCCCATTTTAAAATACCCATAAGAAAATTCCATTGCAAATAAATTGATTCATATTAAAGTATATATTTTGTTGCAGTAATGTTACATTCCATGATCCTCCACTGAAGAAATTTTGATTCAAAAAGACCTTGAAAACTAATCATGGAACTTCCATAATAAGTAAGGATACCTATAAATTTATGATTTCATTGAACCTTTATCGAATCACAGGGTCTGACACTTAGATTTTAGGCTAGGGGCCCGAAAAGTTTTTTTGATAAAAAAAAAGTAGTGGTCAAAAACAGGATTTCTGGTTAATATATATACTTTTTTGGGCCCCAAGTCTGAAATATCTAGGGGCCCTCAGCAAAATCTAGGGGCATATGCCCCTGGGAATGTCGAACCCAGAATCATCTTGCAGGAATGTTCAACCTTGGGTGTGGACGCCAGCATTGACAGGAACTGTGCCAAAATCTGATACACATACTAATTTCTTGTATTTTCTCAGTCATCTATTCAAGTTTTACAAAATGAGGTAACGTCCTCTCAATATAAAGAATGGGACTGAGGTACTACTACCTTTGAGTATTGAAGACCAGGAAGCTGTTCACGATGCTGGACTTTGGGTCTTGGAAGTGTTCACATCTAAGGATTACACTGTTCAACTTAGTACCACAAAGCATAGGGGGGTAGAAAAGAAAATATTCCAATCCAAATTAATTTTCTGTAAAATGTTTTATTAAGTTTATTGCAAGGTAAAAAAGTCATAAATAAGTCAACGTGTAAATGCGGCTGATGAAACAGATAATATAATTTACAGAGAAACTACATATACTGTATGATTGGTTAATATGGCATGTACTTAAGTTGGCGTTTTTTTCAAAAAAATATTTTCCCTGTATTTATTTTGGCGTCTGCAGCAGTCAGAACAACGCCATCTACATGAAGATATAGGAACCAATTTATACACTTTGTCTGAGGCAATCAATGGCTCCATAACTTGGCAGGAGCTCCCCAGAATTGGACAGGTAAGAATGTAAATTATAATATCATACCTTGGTAACATTCATAAGTAACCAATGTATCATATCATAATAGTTTTGTGAAGTTATTGCATATATTTTTCTACATTTCAACCTAGACCGGCTAGCAGTCAAATTTACACTACGTTGGCAGATATAGTCGCTAACCATGGCATGGAACACACTTGGATTTGTTGGGCAGCTCCCCTAGCTGCTTAAAGGAATTAAACTGTATTTTATGCGATCTTTAATTTGGTGTTGATAGGTATATGCCAAAAAATGCCAAATTAAAAACCATGCCAAATTAACCAGTTATATAGTAGTTCTATATGCTCTATTGTTTAGTTCTGGTAGAATGCAAACAAACGGCCAATGTTTTCGCTATCAAGTATAAAATTATGCTTCAAGTAATCTGATGAATATTCTGTAATGTACAACATGTCATGATAATATTGGCACTAAATATGCTTTCACTATAAGCATCGGATATTGACCATTTCTCAAAGAAATTCAGATAAGGCTATCTGACTGTCTAGTAATTTATTTGATCACCCTAGTACATAATACAAAAAACTGCAATATATCTCACACCCACAAGCAGTTTACCTATAACTATGATTTTTATAAAACATCAAGAATAGTCACTAGATTATGCATTAGTATAAGTGATGTTTTCAGAGCAAATAAGTGCCAAATCGTCAGATCTGACCTTTCATTGTATTGATACAGGCTGTATAACTAGTTAAAGGCATCTAAAAGTTTAACCCATATCTATAACACTTCACCCAGATATGGATAAGACATCTTTAACTAGTCAGTGTTCACCATGGTCTTTCAATACATGTAATGGTCTTTCAGTACATGTATTCTATATCTAACCATACATTGACTCCTGTTTGAATAAGAGCAACCTCCTAAGTCCTATCCCATCCCCTTAACTAATCATTTTCAAATGTATTTATGGGTTAACCCTTCCAATGACAAGGCTACTTTCGTCCAAAGCACAAGGACACAAAGATGTTTGAAAACCATCTAAACCTTGTCATGTTGGTATTCATTGGATAGCTCTTGCGGAGTACTCCCAGATGAGTACCCATGTGCCAGGTTTCTGTCATTTTTCATCATGTTTTTGGTCAAATTAGCCACCAGTAGCATAAGAGTTAACATCAACCAGAATTATTTTTCACAGGAGGTTTCACTGTACATAGTAAAAATGACTGTTTCTGCCACATACAGTCATAGAGTAAGCTTTATTATCCAAAGTCACAAATAGGCTTGGAATCCAAGAATTGTCATGTGTATGATATTATCACAATATGCGACCTAAAATCATGCAATAAACTATGCATCAGCAGCAGCGATGATTCATGTGATGCACCCTTCATACCGGTTCATCCCAGAGACACTGCTGTTTCTGCCGTACGTAGTAATCGAACACGCGGCACTTGGAGCACGTTTTTATGCCACACCTGTAACTGACCACCTTTCCGGACGAGTCCTTTCCTCGGCAGTATTTCAGCCCACAGGGGTACCAGCCAATGCAGATCTCGTAGCGACAGGTACAGGGCTTCCAGTGCTCCGGGACCTCCTTGCAGCGCTGGGTACGGTAGAACGAGTAACGCTTGGAGGTACTAAGTAATACATTGTAATCTTTATTGAGAGCTGAAATGAAAAAAAAAATTAAAATATAGAATTATGGTTAAAGTATTTTTTTGCATAACCATGCCTTATCAGAAAGATAAGTTTTATTAGTCCATGCCCTAGATAGTTAAAAATATTAGAATTTTTTTTTATAAAAGTAACAGTAAAATCTGTTCAGATTTACTTCTTGTTTTAAGGGGTCAACTTGACCACTGGGCCCTATCATGTAAACCCAGGCTTTAAGAAAATCTTTGCGGCTATAAAAAGGTTTGGCTTGTGGGTTTTTGAAAACTATTTAAAAGGGAAATATTAAATTCAAAATTTAAGTATAAATTCAAAAATATTTTGTTATCATGATGACTTTCCATACATGTGAGACCATACGTGCACTTAAACTTTTGACTGTTAATGCAAACTTACTTCTTGCTACAGTTTTGAAGTCCAGGTCCTTGGCGTAGGTGGAGTCCTTGGCGTCTTGGCACATGGTGGGTACATAGGGACTGATGTATCTGGCTCGATCCACGTCCACGAGAAGATCTTTTTGATGCATCTCAAGACCTTTATCGTCCTCTGGTTTCCTTATTGTACCAGGATTTTTCTGGAGTAAAAGTATCATCATCATCATATTATTCAGCAAAACAAGATTTCCAAAGATACTTTCCAGGCATGAATACATTATCTTTCATTAGTTGCCAATGCCACTAACTGTTTTCTTTTCAGAGATCCTTTTGAATCGCTACCTTTGTGATAAACTTGTTATTACATTATCGTTGTTTTGTGCCCCAGCCAAGCGTTAATTTCAAGCAGAAAAGCACTGCATTTAAATTCAAAATGACGGAATGAAAAAACCCCATCATGGTCTTTGGTAATTAAAAATTAAAACAAATGCTTGCTGAATATAGTAAATACATAATAACAAAAAATATATATATAAATCCTTTATTTTTCCATTACTGGTTTTGTAAATTTTGGTGACTAGAAATGAAGCCTTTAAAGCCAGGGTTGAAATGCATATTCATTTCATTTGCAAAGAGCAATATTGATGAAGTCAAATTCTCACATTCTTGGAAAGATATTCCTACAATTAGCCTCGTCCCATTACATAAGAAAGAGAGTGGATTGAGGAAAAATCATTCATAGTTCATACCTGTCTCAGCTTAGACATTGCATCTGATGATATAAATTCATTTTTGATGAAACGTGTGACAAAGCACATCACTTGAAACTGACTTTGTCCTCGTTCTTCTTCACCTAGAACCAGTGACTTGAAAATCTGGATCTCCTGAAAAAACGAAAGCATTTTGTTTTATCAAGATTATCACATCAACACTGTTTTGAAGAGGTATATGGTCAAAATCGCTGATTCCGAAATCGCCGTTCGCAAAATCGCCGTTTGCAAAAAGGCTGATGGTTAAAAGGGCCCTATTTATTGGAAATTATGCACCAGTCAATTGAATCCCTGGGAGGGGGGGGGGGGCCGGGACTTGGCCGGGAAACACGGTGCTTCTACTAAATACTGCTTGAAATAGCTGCCCGGTGTACCGGGATTACTGTGATTTATTGCTGTCCGTCGTAGCGGTGCATGATAGACGGGGATTTGAATAGTGACGTCATATTTTGCTGCTACAATTCCAGTAGGCCTATCAGCCGGGCGCACCCGGCCTGTGCTAGGTCCACTGTGTTGACCAACTACGGACCTTCACCCGGGGGACTTCCCGGCGCGGGAGAATGAGTACACAAAAGCAGAATTTTCGCAGTCACATGTAGTTCAGACATAAACGCTACCTATTTTCCCGTTTCTGATTTCACTTTAACTGTAGCGTTTAGTTTAAAGCCTTATTAATTACGTTAGCAACGTTCCGCAGAGAATTTCGGCGGAAGCATTTTCATTCTACTTTAGTAAAATTGTATCATTTAAACACGACGCATACACGTTTCGACTCTCTATTTGGTAGAGAGACATTCTATTTCAAACATTTCGCGAATAAAGTTGAAGAATCATATGTTTATTTGATCAATAAATACGAGTTTATGCTTACATGTACGAGTTTGCGAGTTTCAAGAACTCAAAAACCGTAAACGAGGCGCTATGATAATGAATGCTATTTCTAAAATGGAGGCTCTCGTAAATCAACTTCGGCTGCAGGTAAATAAATACGTCTTTCCACCACTTATTCACTTATTGACATACTGACATGTATGTGCTTCGTAAGCGAGTGGTGTATAATACATATTTATAAACTTTAGAGGGTCCAAAATTGTTATAGACACGAGATTTCAGTAAAAGTTAAATACCATATACAGTGCTATAGGGAATCTACCACTTTTGATTGAACCTTACCTGCATGAAAAAAGACGTCGGCAGTAAAAACATCT
Source organism: Maea johnstoni (assembly GCA_963942565.1). Classification (NCBI taxonomy): domain Eukaryota; kingdom Metazoa; phylum Annelida; class Polychaeta; order Spionida; family Magelonidae; genus Maea; species Maea johnstoni. Next base: position 27,322,623 of record OZ012689.1, on the reverse strand, counting down.
CATGCATACGTAAGGTTCAATATTATTGAACTAAGTCACATGGTGCTGCAGGTGTTTAATAATGGACGTCAGGTGTTTAATAAAAGTAATGTGAAGGGTGACTTCTCCAAGTCTAAAATTTTATTTTTATAACTGCTGAAGGTTTTGTTATTTGTGATGTAACTGCTAGGATTTTTGTGGTTTATTTTCACAAAATAAAACACAGAATTGGTTCCTGCCAGTGGGGATGAGTGCTATTTATTGATTTTTTCCTGAGCAGTATCCCGCATGTCCCGGCCCCCCCTCCCAGGGATTCAATTGACTGGTGCATTAATTAGGCTTAGTGTCTGTGTAAAAGAGTGTGGAAAGTGATAAAAAAAGTTTTGGATTGGTTTAAAATGATCATGATGTCACAGGGCTTGACGTTAAGGCTAGCCCCGTAGCCCGGGGCTAGTTCTTGAAAGTCAGGGCTAGTAAATTCTACCTGTGAGTAGCCCAAAGGGGCTAGATAGAAATATTGGCGCTTAAAAAATATGAAGCCGTCCTTTGGCTCTGTATACCTGGATGATAATATAATTCATTTCAACACAATACACTGCATGCTTTTCATGTTATCAACAGTGGCTATGGGGTCATTCATTGCTTGAAAAATTTTGATAATTAATATCAGGGCTAGCAAAAATATTTCAGGGCTAGTAAAAGATACGGCAGGGAGTGTTACCTAAAGGGAGTGGCAACGTGGCATGCAGTCCATTAGCTTTACACTGTGGAGGGAAATCTTACCTAGGAGCTCAGTTAGATAAGGAAGGCGGCCATCTTGCCTAGCAGGTTGGGTAGCAGGTTGAATGGACCTGTTGTACTTTCAAACATGTAAGACATGAATTTTATTTTTTGGAGAGGCTTAACAACATAGAGATTCTGGGGATGAATGTAGGAACTATTGTTTACTATGCTTAATTGATGTTAGTGTAATTGCAATACACATATTTGGGGTGGTTCAATCGGGGACTCTATTTCAATTGTGATAAGACTAAACATCAGTCATGAGTCATTTTTAGTAAATTCCACCTTCTAATTCTCAGAAACCAACACTTTCAAGTTTGTTTATAAGGTGAAATAGATAGATAGAGAAGTTAATCTCTAGCGTAAAACTATTTTCAAAGAAATTTGTTTACCTGAAATAGTATTTTTTCCCGGTTTTCTGGACCTTATGTAAGGTAATAATGGGATTATATGTTCTGCCATTTTGTATGCTTGATGTTGAATAAAACACTTTTTTACATATTTTTCTCCCATGTAAAGTTTTGAAATATTAATAGATTTGTATTTCCTATTATCAAGCTATTCTGTGCTGCATTTTCTAGTTTCCAGGATTTTGAAGTCTCAAATTTGAGGTCAACTTCAGGTCCAAGGAATCAACAGACAAATAAACTAGAAATAGGCCGTCACATAAGGGGTTATTTATTGAAATAGTGCTGATGACACATACCTATGTTAGCATCCTGAAGATACGTCAAAAGTCTTAAACTGAAGCAAACGTATGCTCATTGCAACAAGGCTAACATTAATTAAACATGGCCATTCAACAAACAAAATATCTAACAGTACTCACATACATTCCTAGAATGCCCAGGTTGTTAAGCCTCCCCAAAAGGTAAAAACTGAAACTATCTAGATGTTTGAGAGGTTGATGAACCCTCTCCCTCCACCAAACATATTTGAGGTTTTCCAAGCTAAAATGACACTTCTATGATAAGTCTGCAAATCAAATATCTACTGTAATTCTGTTTCTGCCTGTTGGCAGCAGACAATACCCTCACTCAGGATGTTATGAGGCCCATCCCGTCTGACACCAATTAGCTTATTGTCTTTTTAAGACCTGAGGAAATAAAAGAAGCCCAACCTGGCCAGTAGGGATTGCAATCAGACGGGTGTGTCCTGTACTGCCCCTGACAGGTGTGGATCTGAGAGTAAAGGCAATCCACACCAGTAGAATAAAACTATACACTGAGACAGGAAAATATCATGTTTTGTCACTGCATCCTGTCTGATGTTATGGACCTGTGAAACCATGAAATAGACAAACTAACAGAACTCTTCTACATTAAGCTAATGGCATTACTTTAGGAAAACTTCATGTATTCTGTTTGGACAACAAAGCTATTGTACTGTAAAGAACTCGGAGAATATAGGCTTATTTACAGCTTTACAATGTATTAAAATAGATGGGTGTATGGATTTTAGAATAATCTTGTTTCAATTTATGAAGATGTGAAGAACTGAGGAATGGTACAATTTACAGAAACATTTTTGCTAAGGCAACTCAAAAAAACACTTAATCATCATGAGTTTTTGAATTAGCATCTTTTCTCAACCCATTCATACTCTAGACAACTACATACCCTGTGGTACAGCCTACACAGGAAGTTGTGATAAGTAGAGCAGTGCACATGCCCGGCTGAGCCAGGATGAGCTCCTGGGTATGAGTGGGGTGCAGATAAGAGCTCATTTGCATAACAATAGTGCATGACTGGTGTAGGAGCTTTTACTCTTTGTGTCATATCTCCTTAGTCTATATATCTCTGGATACGGTAACTAGCCCTGCTGGGCTTATGAAGTTTTTTCTTAATGTTGAGCCCTGTGTCATTTATCATTAGACAGATTTTGGAATTAAAAAAGAATATTTCAAGAAGAAAAGTCGGCGTAGCTAGCCGCTATAACTGTAGGAGGTCTTGGCTTTGTGGCGTAATTATGTCTAGAATTAACATTCAGATTTAAACAAAAACATATATGTCGAAACACAGAATAGTTAATAAGACTGTTTATGACACTTGACATAGGAAGAATGTTAAGTTCAATAACTGAATAAGTTGAATACGGTTTATTTCAGGAGGGCCCAATGAGTCATCGGCCGTTTTTTTGCGATCGGCCATTTAGGTAGTCAGCATTTTTCGGATCGGCGATTTTGACCGACATTCAGTAGTTGTTAACTCACATGTCGAATACTAAAACATACTTAAATCCCTACCTACCTAACTTTTGATTTGGGGACTGTTATGTACAGGAAACACACATGTTTTATGCCTTGCTGTGAGGGCTTTTTGAATTCATTTCCCAAACACTTTACAAAGTCACTGTGCCTAATCTATCCCGTACCAGTCCAGTTTCTTCAAAGAATAAGAATTATTATGCTATAATCTGCTATAAAATTTCACAAAAAGGAGTTTGAATAACAGAAGTTCATTAGTTTACAGACAGTTTTGTATTGTTCACTGATATCATTAATCAGAGTAAGACACAGTAAGTACTTTCAAACTTGTACTTCAAACAAAGTGCTGGTCATAACCACAACTATGAAAGACCAACCTAATCAGTTCCCTTGAACCTCAAATATCTGACATATGAATTAACAAAATTTACATTGTGGGAGACACAACCCATGAAAACTTGGACAGTAGTAGCGATGCCGGCGCTCAATAGAGGGGGCGTCGAACGTTTGAGAACGGCACTGCGTCATTTTCTGCCACAGCCTACAAGCCTTGAATTACGGGCTTTTTCATTGGCTGTGAGGACAGGAAATCCTTGTATGCCTTGGGGAAGTTTAGAACACTTCTTCCGATTGGTGTATGAGGCCTCCTGACTTTCCGTGGTGAATTCAATACCACTTTGGCGAGGTAAAGTAGTTTTATATCTGAAATTTCACCTCTTAGATGATTCCATACAGTAAAATCAGGTACACCATCGTGTTCCGCATCGTTTTTTACCCCTATTCATGACATAGAAAAAATGATTTTGCCACGTATTGAGTGCATTTGAGCGAGTTGTAAACAACTTCAAATTTGTTTGTTTTGTTGTGCTCAGAGCGCCATGTGGAGCATCTGGTGGGGATTGATAAAAAATAAACAAGGTGTTTAAAACACGCTCAAATACACTCAGTACAGGACAAAATCATCTTCTTGGGGGGATGGATGGGGGTAAAAAATCATGAGGAACTCAATGGTGTACATGATTTCACTGTATGGAATCATCTGAAAGGTGAAATTTCAGAAATAAAAATGTTACTTTGGTAGGTAGAACAAGTGATTCTTTGAATAATGAATTCACTATAGTGTGATACATGATATTGAAGCTGAGACTGAGAGAAATGCATTGGCATCATAAAAAACAACAAAAATACAACATTTTTCAGGGTTCGACATTAAGAAAGAATTTCACAAGCCCAGCAGGGCTAGTTACCGAAACTTTTACTAGCCCTGAGATGTTTTTGCTAGCCCTGATATTAATGACAACTCTTTTCAAATCTTAGTGACCTCTGTTGATATCATAGCCTCTGTTGATAACATGAAAAGAGAACAGTGTATTGTGGAAAATTGAGTTAAATTATCATCCAGGTATGCAGAGCCAAAGGTGGGCTTCATAATTTTTTAAGTGCTGGTATTTTTATTCTATCTAGCCGCTCAGGGCTACTCACAGGTAGAATTTACTAGCCCTGACTTTCAATAACTAGCCCGGGGCTACAGGGCTAGCCTTAACGTCGAGCCCTGATGTTTGCCAAAAAATAACTTTTCATTTATTTCAACAGGATTTTCAGTCTGCCAAAATCCATATGATGGCAAAAATAGCATAAACACCCTTGATAATTCTAAAATGATAAAATATATACATGGTAGTTTTAACCATGCCAGTATATTTCTGCCATTCATCACAAAAAGAACTAGTTTGGGTCATAACCTGTGATGATGTGAATCTATAGACCCCATCACACCAAGCACAATCTGCATCATGGGCTTAAAGTATATAAGCAATGAAAATCATACTGGTCGTTGCCACTTTCAGTCACACCCCTTATAGTTACACCCCTTATCAAAAACAGAATGTCAAATGTAATCACAAGAAAAACTAAAAGATGTGTGACTGTCTTTGCTTTTGGAATGTTCTATTTAAAATCTTCAAGGATGCACAAAAAAATCATGTCCAGCAGAAAGATGACATGAAGATGAGATATTTATTGTTCAAAGTGGGTTAATGTTACAAAAATAGCATATCTGCATGATTTTGTCACATTTTTCTGAACTTTTAATAATTTCATATGACATTATTTTCTAGTGTTTTTATCGGTATTTTAATACGGTTATTTTTATTCATATTCTTCACTTAAGTACACTAGCTGCACCGGTTCCATTTTTATCAATTGATACTGAAAATGTTTGTGGGAAAACTACCAGCCACTAGGAGGCAGAGTGGTGGGGCAAGTAGAAGTGCTGGTGGGGCAAGTAAACTTTAGGGTCAACTTGCCCCGTTTGAAGGATGTGTTGCATCCTGTGTCCCTCCATTTGCATTGCGATATCGTTCAGTTAATCATCCATTGAATGACTGTGAAGTGAGTACCTGATTCTTTTTTTTTTCAGGAAAATAGTTATCACAGGTCTCTATGGTAGTTCAGAATAGAATAGAATAGTTCAGCATGAATACACGTCAACCTATAAATGTTATTAGGGCTATCAATTCCTGTGGCCAACTTTCACCAGCCTTAGAAAGAGATGTGAAATTGGACTATGTCCTAGAGTGGCGTGTCCTGATATCTGATGATGAGCGCGAGTTGTTTGAGCGATTCTGTAGTTTGAGGAAGTCAGCTGTGTTTAATACAAAATTTCACCGCGTTTTCATGGATGGTCTGGAAGCAGGTCTGATGTCGAAGACAAATCGTCATGGTTTTTACAGATTCAAGCAAATTGTGCGTCCGGTGTTTCTTGCCATCAGAGATGTTCCCCCCAGACGTCGTTTCAGTGAGAAATTCGGTTTGCCACAGGAATATGTCGACTTTGAGAAAGATTTGCTGAAGGCTGGTGCCCTGGGTGGTCTGTCATACCTGAGTGATCCTGACGTCACGTGCTCCGAATCCAGCGATGAAAATTAGTTTGTTCTATACATAAGATCGTTCAAGTTGTTTCATGTTAGTTTTTGACTGAAAATGTCTTTTCTCGTTAAACAGAAGATTTCTGAGACTGATTTGATGAATGACAAACTGGCACCTCAAGAAGAGGTCAGTAATGGTCTGATAATTGACCTATATAATTTCATGAAGGACAAGGATTTGTCCAGAGGACATCTGAGAAAATGGATATCAATCCTGGTGGGCAGAGATTTGGAATTGAACTCATTAATGACTTGAGTACACAGATTGGTTTCAAAATCAAAATCATTGCGTGGTCTGAAATCGCATGAACTAAAGAACGATACTTTCATTTTGCCTGAACCTAAAAAAGAAGCATGCAAAACGGCATTTGAATCTGCATCTCTTCATGTTTCTAAAGAAATTATAGCACTAAACAAGGAGTTGCTTAAGGAAGTTAGTGCATCCCATGAAGAAGTGAAAGAGGTTACTGCACAAAAAAGGAAATTAAGGGAAGAGAAGAGAAATGTCGAGCGGCGTTTGGAGACCAAAAAAAGAAAGCTGGATATTCTACCAGCTAAAAGCGCAGGTCAAGAAGATAAAGAAATGGCCAAGAAAATAGAGAACCTTGAGAGGAGGGTGGCGATGGTTCAGCAACAAAAGCAGAAACGTCTCTCAACTATTGTGAAGTATCGTCAAGAATTGAAGCAGGAGAGGCTAAAACTAACAAGAGCGCATAAGTCGCGTGCACAGATGATGGAGGAGGTAATTTCCACCAAGGGAAAATTAGCCAAGAGTGAAGCCTGCCTGGCTGAAGTTCGGAAGGAGAAAGATAAATTGGAGAAGGACTTCAATTGTGAAAAAGTCAACTGTGACTACCTGCAGTCCCTTATTAGCGACAATTCTGAGCTGCTTCTGTTTGATGAGACCACAGACAAGTTCACTCCTCAGACACGGGAGTGTGTCATGAATTTAACAAATCTCTCAGTGGCAACAAAGAATGTTCCAGGTGTCATAAGAGAGGTTTCAAAACTTTGTGGTAAAGAACCCAACCGTTTACCTGCTCGACAAACAGTAGATGATATAGTCCAATCGAAAGTCGTTCTTGCACATAAGCAACTCAGCCAAGTGCTCCCAGACAAAGCAAGTACCACATTGATGAGTGATGAAACCAGCAAGTTTGGTGCAAAGTATGAAGTATACTTAGCCTCAGATGAAAATAAAGATAGCTACCTTATGGGACTACGCGAGATCAGTGACAAGACTGCTAGAACAACTCTTGAGACATTCAAGGAAATCTTGCATGACATAGAGTCAACTTGTGTGGAATATGAGAATGAAGGTAAGGAAGCGAATATTGGCTATCGCATTTTAGCTGGAATACGAGACACTATGTCCGACAGGGCTGCCACAGAAAAGGCGTTCAATAAGCTTTTAGAAGAATATAGGGCCTCAATTCTTCCGAAAGTCAAGGATGGATGGAAAGACATGAGTCCTGAGGAGCAGCAAAAGTGTTCAAAATTGAATAATTTTTTCTGTGCCTTACACTTGTTAGTGGCGATGGCTGAAGTTTGCTCTGCCAGTGTCAGAAACTTTGAAAAGACCTCTATGGCAGGAGACTCCTCTTCACAGGGCAATGAGGCTGGAACTGTCGAAATGATAAGAATGTCTGCAAAAGCCTTCTCACGTGGAGGGGATGAGAGGAGCGGGTGCCACCAAGCATGGAAAACGTACACCAAGCAGGAAAACAAGAAAGTCCTCTTTGTAAACTTCAAAGGTAACAGATTCAACATCATGTTTTATGTTGCGCAAGTTCTTTTTTACCACCATGAGATGGCACAGGAGTTTCTGAAAAATGTGAATGGGTTGACGAATCGCCTGTTGGAAAGCCTCAGTAAATCCTTGGAATGTCCTCTCTATATATCATGCTGCCGGGTCTTGGGTCTGCTGGCCAAGTTGATAACCTCCCCATTCTGGCGGATAGTGGAGAACTGTAACCATGTTCTAGACCTCAATGAACAGTACCTGCACCTGTCTGAATACCTTGGGGAAAATGCATCTGATCCCGAGCCAACTTTATTGAGCGGCCAGTCACCATTTGATGACGTCTGGATTGAGAAAGACTATATGCTTGATGCGCTACTTCAAGGAGCGCAGGATGATTCCACCGCTGTCCAGCTCACCCATGTTTTGTGTTTAGCATTGCAGTCATTGTTGAAAAGAATGGTGGCCGATCAGTTGCCTGGGGGTAAATATTTTACCAAGACAGAGGAACTTGTCAAAGAAACTTCATCAGTTATCTCCCATAACAAGCTACCTGAATTTGTGTTCGGTATTCTGGACCACCTCGTTAGATTTCGACCTAACGCTACTGTTCTGACAAATGAGGCATTTCTAATGTACTCATATAACAAGACTGGCCAATGGCTGGCAGAAATACCAGAAGAGGAACGATCAAAGCTGATCGAAAGTGCACGAAAAGCGACTCCCCAATTCAAGAAAATGTTTAAAGAGAGAAAAACGGCAATAGAGGAAAAGCGAAGGGAAGCCTTGAAGAAAAAGGCAGAGGAAATCAGAAGGAAACGACAGAAATTAGTAGAGGAAAAAGAGAAAATGAGTAGCAAAGTGGTGTATTATGGTTTGTGGCAGACACAAATAGAAGTGGAACAAAAACTCTCGGAATTCACAGTGAAGGAACAGGTTGAAGCACTGAAGTCTCAACTCAATTTCCGTAAAAAAGTGCTACACCAGGATATAGGTGACAAGACTGTGTTTGCATTCTCAGTGAAATCCAAGAAGCACGGAGTGGAGCAATTAAAGAGCAATGTATTAAGGCTGGTGAAAAGTGCTCAGGAAGGGGTATGTGAGGAAAGTCTGGGTAGTAATAGGCCTTTATTAGTTGGGAAGAGAGTACTTCACAAATTCGATGAAGGAGAATGGATAGGAAAGGTGATCTCAGTGGTTCCAGGCTACGTAGAATGGTATAACATCATATATGAAGGACAGGACAGTGTGTATACCTACAGACTACAGGAAGATTACAGCAAGGGAGATCTGCGGATAATGATTGGCAATGAGCATCCCTATGTGGAGCAGTGAGTGGACAGTTGACATTTTTGTACCCACAATCATTGGACTATGATAAGTGCGATTTTCTGCAATAACAAAATTGTTACTGATAGGATAAGCCCTAAAGGAGTGTGATTATTCCTTTAGCTTTGATTGGTGTTGTGCATGTGCATGGGCTTACTGTTTTTCTTGCCCCTACCCCCCCCCCCCCCCGCCCTAAAATTTTCTGTATGATTCCAGGTAAGTTGTTACATGCTAATAAGTTCTTATGCATGCAAAATATGAACATGTTATGCATGTTTCTATTATTTATGAGCCCACCAGGGTCTGACAACACACCAAAATCACTGAGTAAACCAGCAGGTCCAGGCTGGTAGCCCTGCGTGATTTGCGGGAGATCTGGGATCTTGGCATCAGCTCATTTCCAGCCATGGAATCAAAATTATGCATTCTTAATATCAGAGATTAAGTCGCTCAGGAGAGCTGGGGGTGGGTGTCTTGCAGCTCTCACTTGACTTTTCAGACAAAATCCAGGTGACTGTTTATATGGATGAGTATAAGCTGCTAGACTACCAAATGTCAGACCCTGTCCATTGTCAATTTACAGTTTACCCTGTTTCATCTGATTTACTCTCATTTCAGGGCCACTACCAGTGATAGCAGTGTTGGACCACAAAATTAAACTCAGAAGATAAAACCTGTGCATCAATGTAATTCTAAGCTGGTAAGTATGAAATTCTGCAAAATTAAAGCTTTTTAAAATTGCAATATCTTTTCTGTGAATCATATATGTTATATTGCCTGGCCTAGCAGTGCTATAATGTTGTGAATGTCTTTAAAAAGCCTCACAACAAAGTGATAAATCATGTTCTTTTCCTAACCCAAAGATAGAGAAAAACCTGAAATTTTTAAATAAAATGATAATGCGATATGCATGGTATGCTGCATATATGAAAGACCATTCCACACAATTAGGGTTTTTTGGTCCCATTTTTGACCTGCAAGTGGTATAAAATGCTCATTTCAGGTTCAGTTTATGCTCTAGGGGAATGTCCAGGACAGATCCTATAATGTGATGTTAAATGAGTGGTAATTATCTTGCATTTTGCAGAAATAATACAGTATTGGAGGTGAAATTGGCTAAATTTGCTGTCATTCTGGTCCCATTTTGAGGGCTTTCATCGTTTTCAAGGAAGTGTATCTCAGGACTGCATGAAAGTTGAGTCCCAATTTTTTGCATAAATTGAGGTATATATATGAGTTATGAAAATATGCAGTCCCCATTGAGAGTTTCCATTTCCTAACAAAATGGCGCATGGGTGCGGATTTTTGGGACAAAATTGAATAAAATGTGGATTATGTGCCCGTAATTACGTCTATCTTTGAATGGCCATAACTGGAGGTAGGTAGGTGATAGATAGAAAATTCAAAAAGATCTGAGCTCTACTCATTGAGGGCTTTCTTTTGACATATAGAACATGGCTGTATGTTTCTGAGAAAATTTTGGCCCGGCATTCCTAACAGTAGGCCCCTCCAATCCAGGTTCAATACAGGAAACATACCTTTTTTAGGCCTACAGGTACAATGTAGCTACCAGATTTAAAGTTGCAACATTGTAACAGCACTTAGAGATGTTGCAGTATATAAGTTACATAAAATCTTTTTCTTATAAACATTGTATCAAATTACCTACAAAAATAGCACTGCATAGTGCCAAGATGTGACTAGGGTGTGGTTATATAGTTGAAATAAATTTTACCTTACACTCCTGAAATTATATGCCATAGGTAAGAGCTTCTTCACTCATGGACTTGATTATCTGAGATATTTGTTTATTCGAATACTAAATATTGTCGCATCCCCTAAAAATAGGACAATCTGAATCACAGGACAGGCTTTTTTGACAGCTTGAACAGTTTCAAAACCCTGCGCTGCAGTGCCCCTGGCAAAGACCCTGATTTCGAGGTGCTACGCCTGATATCGTGTTGAACAACTATTTATATATGTTGAATATGTAGAGTAGAATGGTTACTGTCCACCCAAACCCATCTTTCAAAAAGCACTTACATTTTTAAAGTCGATGAATTGCGTGACAAGAGTTCCATCAGATTTCTGAAACTCCAGTGTGATGGAATCCTGGCTTGTGTTGGCATTGATGCTCTCTCGCAGGACGTCGCCGCCTTTATTCTTCACATTCACAACCAACTGACACAGGGCAATAGTCAATAAATTACATAACACCGCCAATGATGACACCCGAAGCTTCATGATGAGCAAAATCAACAAAATTGTCTTAGAAAAATAGTTTATGTTATCAGATCCGCCATCTTAATTTTAGTCTCTAACCCCTAAAGTGGGTCACATAAACAAATACATTTTTCTACAAATTTAGCATGAATTCTAATACAAAAGTATGTATTTCTGATATATTATAATAAAAATATGTTAGGATATGATTAATTCTTTTTGTTTTCTATCTATTCATATAGAAAATGAAAGTAAACCAGTTATAAACTCGTAAGCAAGATGACGTCATCGTCAGGCGGTAGATAAACAAGCGGAGAGGGAAGTCGAACCATCAGCAGTTCAGTTAGAGTAAAAGGTATGTTTTAGCGTATATCTGAATTTGACATCGATGTACAAGTCTTTGAATAAGCAATATATGTTAACTAGCATTCTATCATTTTCGTCACGTTGTTGTCATTATTCTAATTCATCAAAATTGGTTACCCTCATGGCTCATACCATGGTGTCAGGCGAAAACGCCCTATATGCGAAAACGCCCTAGTCGAAAACGCCCTACTTTTCAAGTGCTGCCGTGAGCCGTGAGCGGCGGCTTGCTGTGAAGTGAAGTGCTCTCTCCGTCGGTGGCACATCAGGGGGCCATATAATTCATGGATATATAAGTCATGGATATTGTCATTGACAGTTGTCAATTTAATTTCAGTTATAATAATTACTGTCTCCAGATATTTCATGGATATTGTCACAGTTGTTGTTATTGACAGTCTGTCAACTGTCAGTGCCAGCAGCAATTAAAATACATATCTACGTATGTGCTGTTCCTCGTGTGTCCGATTGTCGTTGATGGGTGAAGCCATATATTTATCTATAATGGTGAAATAACTCATTTTCGAACTTTATTCCAATGTTTCAAAGTGACATAGCATGTGCCGATACACGAGTGAAATGAATCCACGGCGGCCAGATCCAACTATCACTAATACTATCAGGTGTGTTCTTGTGAGAGTATAAACCTGCAAAGAAAAGATGGACACCACTAACTACACTACTACTTTAACTCGACTATGAACGTAAATAACTAAGAAAAAGAGAACGAGAAAGGAAAAGAAGATAAAGGAGAAAGAAAAGAAGAAGAAATACACTGTTGTGAAAAGTAAGAAAAATAGGGCGTTTTCGACTAGGGCGTTTTCGCATATAGGGCGTTTTCGCCTGTATTCCATACCATGGACATTGCACTTGGATTTCAACAGTCAGAGGGTACTATGGCCCATAGTATGGGTATGGGTTGCTGGGGTATCATGTCATTATAGGAGAAAGGGTTCCTAGATGTACTTCTAAATGGACAATTTATTCCAATAACAAATTCGGTTTTGTGTTATGTACTACTTTTTAATGGCCCTTCCACACTAGGCCAAAAATTGGTCAGTCATAAAATTTTGACATTTCTCCCATTTATCGGACCAAATGCAGGCCTACATTTATTCGGTCGCCAAAACATATTCAATTGTTGATCGAATCATGAAAGCAGATCCACTGGATACGCAACCAGCATGTCACACATAACAGCCTGGCTACAACAAATAGCCCAGACTTGGTCAAGAGATGCGTTCTGCGCATGTTGGTGGGCAACTTTCTCTGTAATGAAAACGATACAAGAGCGGGCTCATTGGCCTTTTTCTCCTAGTGAGGTTACACTGGGACTAGCTTTGGCAAGATTAGTTGTAGCCAGGGTTCTGTGAAGGTTCCTATGGCAATAGGATGTTCTTCCCGCGCTCACCGCTAATAGATGGCGCCACTCGCATGCGGACCACTCGCTGAAGAGTGCGGGTATTTATAGAGTGTGTCTGTGACATACTAAGGCAAGCGAATGCCTTCAAACACTGTTCGCGTATGATAACATATGTTTTATACAATATCTACAAAACTACAGATGCGCGTTTAATTATTTTTCCAATCGGAATAGCTGTAGGCAATGATTGTCTCTTTACTTTCCATATATCTTCGCATTTACGCGCGTATATTGATGCATTTTACGTGCAAACGACATTCCCATCATGTCTGGATCGCGTGTAAACTATTATAGGGGTAAAGTACCAGCCAGGCTGTCGTGTTGGAAAACCCAAGACTAAGGGTGGTCTGATGTATCTCAGAGCCGAGGGGCTCAGGCCAGAGTCTGTAAGATGCACCCGACCTCCCGAGGCCTTAGGGTTTCCAACTCAGCTGCCTGGCGAGGTCTTATTGGCTACTATTAGAGCATGGAAAATATTGTTTTCTGCTCAAAAAGCCTGTAATTTGTGAAAACAAGGCCTCTTTAATATGTTGTTTACATGTGGTTGCCTTGACAGCGCACGCGGGCAAAAAATGAGGCCAGAAAACACTTGTCATAGTTGCACTGTGTGGCAGAAAATAATGTCTATACATTGCTGTGGCAATATACTATATATATTTTTTTTAATTCGTGGGAAAAGTGCATTTACTTGATGAACCTAGGCCATTTTAAAAGTTGTTTACATATAGTTGCCATGACACCGTGCGAGGACAATGAACGAGGGTAGGAAAAATGTCTAAATAATACTATGGCAACATGCTGTAATATTTATAAAGCAATAAGAAGTGGCGAAACATTGCTGGTGGCGGGCAGTGGGGATAAATGGGTTTCTTCACTCAGTCAGTACCGACAGCTTCGGTAAATACAATGACCCGTTCCAGAGCTGTCATAAAAAGGAAGATAAGTGAGCTCCACTGTCTTAATGGCGATTGCAAACCACTTAGACCGTAGACACATCACACCGACGTAACCCTAAAACTTAGCATAGCCTATGCGTCACAAGGTGTATATATATATATATATATATATATATATATATATATATACATATATATATATATATATATATATATATATATATATATATATATATACATATATATATATATATATATATATATATATATATATATATATATATATATATATATATATATGTATATATATATATATATATATATATATATATATATACTTATATACATATATATATATATACATGTATATATATATATTACAAGACGACCAGTATATAAGAACATTTGCGTGGCAGCATGCTCATTGCAAAAATCCTTTCGAGTAAATATCAGTCAGGCGCAAATTCCAGAAAAAGTTACCTATTGAAGCATTTTTTGTTTAAAGTCGGTAGCCGGTAATTCTACCCAATATCAGGGCACTAATTCTGAAAATGACAGATACCAAGCTAATTTTTCAGTGTTACTACCTCTTAATCAGCATTCTTGGATGACTCTGCACGTTTTATACGTTAATTTGCATAATTTATTTTAGATCAGTGTGACAACATTCCAAATTTGGGTATCAGAATCAAGCTCTCAACCGTAGGAGTTCATTCATGTGTTTTTTTTGGTAGTTTTAATCAAAACTGAGGAAAATGCTTATGTTCTTGATTTGTGTGATACTTAAGCGCTCAACCCACATTTAACACATCTAAGGACATCAGTATGTTTATTTCAAAAACTTTGTAAACTTAACTATATCAGCCTCTCGGACTATATCAGACTCTTTTCAACTCCGGCCGGCTATCAATCGGGACAAGTTGTAAATGTCCAGCATAAAGTTTTTGTGAAAGCCGGAATTATTTACAGAACGGATTTAATTAGAAATGTGGAGTAGCGCGAATGCAACAAGTATATTATTAACCTAAATAGTACGTATTGTTTCTATTTCAAAATGTCCACCACATTTGCTGGAACTAGACATACACTATGATAGTTAAGGACACTTTAAGGACCAAGAAGCCTAGCATTGGTTCCGTTTATGTGTTTTATGCCAATTTGGCAAACCTTTTCCCTGCTAACATCAAGTTAGATGATGGCATTGAACCTTACATGTGGAACACAGAACATCCACAGTCGTTGCATATGGTAAGGTTCACTATTATTGAAATAACCCTGGTTCAGTACCAAAACCGGGCTGGCACCCTTGTATTGATTTCTGGTGTTATATAGCGGGACTAGGGTTTAGTGTCGTCTCCCATAAACTATATTATCAGCTTAGACGAAGAAAAGAATGGTGTGTAGCGAGAGACTAATTATTATATGCGCTATAGTGAAGGGTTGGACACGACAGGGGTTTCTGATCTGGCATCAGGGTGGGGTTACGAGGAAACAATGACCAATCAAGGCTCTCGTATAATTTACATTACAGAGAACCCTGTGCGCCAGCATCATCTGAGCATGCTCAGAGCTCGACTTTTAGACTATTGGCTGAGGCTAGCCTGTTGAGGTTGACCGGCTGGTATCATATCCACTTGTTTTTTTTATTTATCTATAAAGGTCAGCAGGCTTCCGACCAAAACCAAGTCAGAAGCATTTTGCTATGCTCCGGACACGTACAAAGGGTTGGGAAACGTATTTCCCCTCTTTTCAGTCACCGACGTCTAGGTCTATGTATTGTAGTCATTGATTAATGACAGCGCCGTTTAAATTAGACTTAATCAGACTTTTTTCAATTTCCAACCAGCGATCGAGTTGAATAAGTTGTAAATGTCCACCATATTGATTTTGTAAAGGCCGGAAATATTTACGGAATGGATGTAATTTTAAATTTTGGATTAGTGCAAATGCAACAAATATATTGTTAACCTAAATAGTATATATTTTTTCTATTACGAATCATCCAGAATATTTGCTGGGAGAAGGCATATCATATTGGTATTGATTAATGACACTTTCAAGACAAAGCTGCCTGGCATTGGGCTCCGTTTATTGTTTTTTTGCAAAACCATCCCTGCTACTGTTAAATGATGGCATTGAACCTTACATGTGCAACAGCGGACCTTCCACAATAAGATATCGTTGCACATAGTAAGGTTCAATATCATTAAACTAATCACACCCATGCATCCATAAAACTAAACTATAGCCTATGCGACACAAGCTTGTTGATGTATTATTCGTGTATATATGCATGAATATATATATATATATATATATATATATATATATATATATATATATATATATATATATATATATATATATATATATATATATATATATATATATACATACATACATACATATATGTGTGTGTCTGTGTGCCTCTCTCTATGTCCGTACTGACTCTTTCAAAAGTGACAGTTTAATAATCGATCATACAATTTCATTAATAAAGTCAGTAGTTGTGGCACCACTATATATTTATGTATATCAAAAATGTTAGACTATCCTTACTTGGTTATACATTATTTCTCATCCCTTAATGAAATTTGTTGCCACTTTGGCGCCACCTATATGGACGGCATGACTGGTGACCCCCCCCCCCCCCCTTTTTTATTCTAGACATTGGACCTGACAATGAAAGCTTAAACAAGGTATAAGAACATTCTAATGGTGATGTAGTTTAACCCTTTCTATGCTGAGACTTCTTTCGTCCATTCTCAGAAAAATGCAGAGTTTTGAAAACCATCTGAACCCTGCCATGTTGGCATTCATTGGATAGCTCTCGTGTGTACTCTCAGATGAGTACCAATGTGCCAGGGTTTCAGTAATTTTTCACATCACCTTGTATTGGATAAATTATCCACCAGCAGCATAACGGTATAATGAACTTTCAATTTTAGACATGAAATATGCAAATGTATAAGGTGGCACTTCGGATACCACCTATACGGCCCCACTTTTTGAGATTTTCAAAGGAGATCTGACAATGACTTTAAGTTTAGATGTCACTGTCACCTTGTCGAATAACCCAATACAGTATGCCTAAGGAGTTTCTATTGATTTCTCAGAACCAGCAGTCAAATGCGCCGTCCAGTAGTCTTAGATGAATAAAAGCAATTCATGTATATTATTCCAAGGTAGAGGGGAAAGTAAATCGCGTGTAAAACGTTTTTATTAGCGACTTTTAAACGCGTGGTTTGAAGGCTTCCTTTTGCCATGTATGTATGTGACTGCCAGGCAGAGCGCACGCTATACCGGCTGACCCACTTTGGTCCGCACCCGGCGTGAAGCGCCGCTCAGCGGAATAGTTCCTAGAACATCCTATTGGCATGTGGCGACAAATCAGTCTGGACCAATCCATGTGACAAATCCATCTAATTTCGAATGGAGTTAAATTCTGAAAAAAAATATGATACCTTTCCCTCCGTATTGTTCTTTTCTCCACATGGAATTTGATGGTCCTCCATTTAAGATTGTGGGTAAGAACTCCAATTGAAAATACTATATGCATGTTGTTGTTTTTTCAGTTTTTCACCCCAAAAACTTTACATCCTGCTGGGAGGGTACATTGGTGATCATTAATGTGTTCCTAATATCAAAATTACCTTTCAGGCAAAAGATAATTTGTATTAGGCTAAATAGCCAAATAAAGATAGGATAGAGGAAAACTGAGTCCAAAAATTACCCCATAAGCTAACTTATCCACGCAGCACGAGGGGACTCTTTCTGAGGTGTCAAAGTATAAACGTCATGGGTTTCATAGGATTATGTATATACATCATTTAGGGTCATATTTAATAGGTAGTTTAAAAAAAATAGGAAATAGTTTTCATTTCCAACTGCTTTTGAGTTTTGCTCTATGAACCACGTGTACAGGGCTTGACATTAAGGATTGTCCCGTCGTCCGGGACAAGTGATATTGACCACCGGACAAGTACTTCAGTTTAGTTACTGTTCCGGCTGACCAGTGGAATTATCAGACGCATTAGTACCCCTAGTGAGGCCGGGCAAGTAAAACTTAGCCCAGGCAAGTGAAAGCCTCATGGCACTTGCCCTCATGGCAAGTGCCTCAAAAACTTAATGTCAAGGTCTGATAGGTACACTTCAAAACATTACGCACAGGTATGACCACATTTATTTTCCTTATTATTTTTCTGTTTTTTACTTGAAGGATCATCATGGCTCAGAAGTACCCAGGAGGACCTCCTCCCCCTTACAAGGCTCAGCCTCAAGTCTATGTGGCACCGGTATGTACACCATTCTCTATTTAATAATGATAATAATAATAATTGGAATTTATATAGCACCATTTCCATTTCCATTGGGTTTATAAGGCACAAGCAGCTCCTTGATGTACTTAGGTGCAAGTCCGTTTAGCGCCTTGTATACCAGCAGTAGGACCTTAAATTGGATGCGGAATTTGATTGGTAGATTATTTGATAGTACATGTATTTCATTCTATCAAAGAAAGGATGCATCTGATTCTCTCTTCACATACAGTAACTCATTCAATAATGCTTAAAACTTCCCATCAAAAGTGTTCTTATGAAATTTTTTCCAAATTAGGATTCTCTAGTGAGAATTGATGGTTTAAAATGTTGACAGAATGATAAGCCATGCACTGACACACTTCTCTTAGAAAATTTATATTTTTATGGTAGAAGTACTTCTTTCTGATTTTTTGGCATGTATAACATTTAATGTGCTATAATACTGCCGTTCAGGAAATCAGACCTTTTTAGCATTGTTGATAATTCAACTATCGTGGTTAGGCATGGGTTTATTTGTAATGTGAAATGTAGTTGTAGATGTTTAATATTGTCCTCTTTGCTTTTCCAGACCACAGTTATTGTACAACAACAAAAACCAGCAGTAAGTATCTTATATACAATGCTAAAATTGATTTAGAATAGATAGTTTGTAAACACAGACATAGTCCATATATATTTTATATATATTTCACAGGTCAAGAGGCATTCTAGTTATTACATTAAAATTAGGGGTTGGCATATGAGGGGTTCAGACAGATGGAAATTTTATAAGATAAGTATGGCATCACTGCCCTAGTTACTGTTCAATATGAATTTTTTATATGATTTTATTGCTCCATATGACTTATAAGGGATATGTAATATTGATAATAGAAAAAGTAAGTAGTATAGTTGAGACATGAACAGAAGATAAAAAGAGTAAGTTGACTAAGTATCATTTGCTGAAAAAATGTTTGAATTTTTGAAGTGTAAATAACACTGGGATAAACTTGCAAAATATGGCAAGTTGATCCCCCAAAATTTGTCTTCCCTTGGTATCTTTCATTTCCTACAAATACTTTGACACTTTTTCAATTTATTTCAAACATTTCTCTTTGTCTGGAAGAGATTACAAATTCTATCTAGCATGGCAAACTAATCCTAA
Organism: Maea johnstoni; assembly: GCA_963942565.1. Lineage (NCBI taxonomy): Eukaryota > Metazoa > Annelida > Polychaeta > Spionida > Magelonidae > Maea > Maea johnstoni. The sequence continues at coordinate 27,303,290 of OZ012689.1, read as the reverse complement.
TAATACTATACTTCTCCCTGTGTCTTTCACTTCTCCCTGTGTCTTAACCCTGACAAAATTTGATGATATCTTATCAAGCTTCATTGTGTATTTCAGCCTGGTCTCTTTTCGTCGCTAGGCAACACGCTGGACAGAGAGCTGAATAACCTTGGTAAACAGCTCGACAGCGGCATAGCAGTTGTTACAGCTCCAGTAGCCATGTCTCCTGTTCTGGTGAGGACATTTATATATGTTTGTATATATATGTGTGTGTGTGTGTTACTTCTTCAGTTCATTTGTAACCAGAATTCTAAAAAATATGGATTTTTGATACTTTACTAATAATGAATTAATAATACCTTGATATTCAAAAAAAATTCAGATATGAAACATAGATTCATGAAATATTGTAAAATCAGTTGTTAGTCCTTGTCTTATAAACATTTATCATTCAGATTTTGTTAATGCTTTTATCAGATAGATTTCATGAATATAGTGTTGATTTTTGGGTGTAATATGAAAGTGATAGAGGAAATCATCCAGCATGCAGATAACACATGATACATATAACAAGAATAAATAATTAATTGGGTGATCACAATGATTGTGTGGTCAAAAATACATTAATATCATTAATTATATAACACAACAATGTCATACTTTATTGTACTACATACATGACATATATAATGACTGTATTTATTCCTTTCTATATTTTTGTTTTTTCCATTGTCTTCCAGGATGTATTTCACACTGGAAACGTTATTCAGCTGGTGTCCCGTGTCAGCAATCATGCCCTGCAGATAGTCATGTCACCCACCAAGCAGCTGGTTGTAGATGGCGCCGGTGGTCAGGGTCCACAGTTCACAAACGGTAAGTAGTGATGTCACCAAGCAAGCAGCTTGTTGTAGATGGCGCCGGTGGTCAGGGTCCACAGTTCACAAACGGTAAGTAGTGATGTCACCAAGCAAGCAGCTGGTTGTAGATGGCGCCGGTGGTCAGGGTCCACAGTTCACAAACGGTAAGAAGTGATGTCACCAAGCAAGCAGCTTGTTGTAGATGGCGCCGGTGGTCAGGGTCCACAGTTCACAAACGGTAAGTAGTGATGTCACCCAGCAAGCAGCTTGTTGTAGATGGCACCGGTGGTCAGGGTCCACAGTTCACAAACGGTAAGTAGTGACGGCACCCAGCAAGCAGCTGGGTGTAGGTGGCACTGGTGGTCAGGGTCCACAGTTCACAAACAGTAAGTAGTGATGTCACCCAGCAAGCAGCTGGTTGTAGGTGGCGCCGGTGGTAAGGGTCCACAGTTCACAAACGGTAAGTAGTGACGGCACCCAGCAAGCAGCTGGTTGTAGGTGGCGCTGGTGGTCAGGGTCCACAGTTCACAAACGGTAAGTAGTGATGTCACCCAGCAAGCAGCTGGTTGTAGGTGGCGCCGGTGGTCAGGGTCCACAGTTCACAAATGGTAACTTATCATCAGGGATGGACATAGGCTTTAATTGTTCTGAGAATTCACAGGGAATTTGTTTTTAATCTATTCATTTTTCAAGTTCTTGAAAACTAATGCGAGATTAGAGTTATCGCTCTGATTAGAATCCCAACTTTCCAATCTAGTGTAGTATAACTTATATGATAGCAACAATCACTTTCATTTTATCTATCCTTATTTGTATATTTTTTGATTCCAGCCCATTGGACGATTGTAAATGAAGGCAACAATGTCGTGAAACTGCATAACAACAATAACTTCCTCACTATTGTTAATGGTGAAACATTAGTTGTTAACTTTGTAAGTATTTTTGAAATTATCTAATTCTTTTTAATCACATTTTTCATGGGTCACCCCCTCTAATTATTCATCAGATGTGATAGGTCTTAGGAAGATAAAAAAGCAGAACTTAAAATCCAAACGTGGTTGTGTCATTTCTAGGTGTAAATTACAACAATTATATCTCCCTTATTAGGGGTGACACATTGGTTTTGGCATGGTTCTGCATTGGCATAGGCATCGGTATCCAGGCTTGTCTGCGAGATATCTCATAAACCATTCAGTGATATATCTTTAAATCATAAGGGATCCTTTCTCATGGCATTCCCTCAAATTGATTAGATTTGAGTTATTGATACGGTCGTTTTGGTCCATTTTGCTAGTCCAGTCCAGATTGTCAGCAAGATATCTCTAAACCACTCAATGAAGTTATTTAGAATTTTATTCGATTCTTTCTTATGGCATTGCCATTTTGTTTATTTCTATTTTATATCCTTTTATCGCTGCATTGCATTTCCTGTATTTGTTACATGCTGTCCATTGTAACAATATGTTTCTTTCTGGTCTATTTGAATAAAAATCCTGTATTTGTTGCGTTCTACCCATTGTAACAATATCGTTCTCTCTGGTCTATTTAAATCTAAATCTAAATCCATCTATTTCCTTGTATTATTTCCTTGTATTCCCTGTATTTGTTGCATGCTGCCTATTGTAACAATACATTTCTCTCTTTCTTAAATATTAATTTAAATTCAACCATTGTCATATTATTTCCTTATATTGCCTGTATTTATTGTATGCTGCCAATTGTTACATTTTTCTTCTCTCCGGTTTATTCCAGCCCTCTGCTAGCCACACTGGTGTGGAGGTCAAGTTCCAACTGGTCCAGATGGGTCCGTACGTGGTCCTCAGATCCGTCAAGGAACCAGGCCGGCATGTGGCAGTCCTGCGCAACGGTCAGCTAGGCTCTCCAAGGGTCTCAAACACAGAGGAATGTTCTCATTTTGCAGCAAAACTAGTGGTAAGTAAATATCTGTTATGCAGGCACTGATATAAGTGTTTTGCCATGGCAGGCAGGTAAAAATGGCTACTTAATGAAATGTTATCAGGGCTCAACATTAAGAAAAAAATTCAATAGCCCAGCAGGGCTAGTTACCCAAACTTTTACTAGCCCTGAAATATTTTTGCTAGCCCTGATATAAATGACAACCTTTTTCAAATAGTCACCTCTGTTGATATCATAGCCTCTGTTGATAACATGAAAAGAATACAGCGTATTGTGGTAAATTAAGTTAAATTATCATTAAGTATGCAGAGCCAAAGGTGGGCTTCATAATTTTTTAAGCACTGGTATTTTAATTCTATCTAGCCGCTCAGGGCTAATCACAGGTAGAATTTACTAGCCCTGACTTTCAATAAAGTTCTAGCCCGGGGCTACAGGGTTAGCCTTAACGTCGAGCCCCGGTTATTAGATTACTATTAAGAAAGGAGTTAGTTTGACCTTATGGACCATAAACATCTGTCCACTGACTATTCTTTATAAAGCACTTTTGAACATTATAGGTGGAAAGGGGGCTATATCAAATATCAATTATTATTATTATTAATAATTAATAATAATAAATATTATTATTAATCTATGATATATATATATATATATATATATATATATATATATATATATATATATATATATATATATATATATATATATATATATATATATATATATATATATATCACTCAATGTTGAAACTCATATGAAATGTATTTATTGAATTCATTCACATTGATGCTGTTGTATAAACATTAGAAAGGAAAATATCCAAAATAAACATCATAAGATTGTCCTAGGAAATACTTAGATTTCAGGCATACTCAATTTTTGCCTGGAAAGTTCAAATTTTAGCATGACAACCAATAATCAATGGTACTACCCTGGCCGTCATGAGGATGATATATAAATACACACTCCCAATATATTCCAAACTTAGTACTGTATGACCCACCCACCCCAACTACAATGAAACCTCATAGATGTGAACACCTTGGGATCAGGGCAAAAGTGTTCACATAAGGGGTTGTTCACATTTCAGGGGCATTTTTATAATGTAAAAGATACAAATGGGATCAGGAAAATTATGTTCACATTTAGAGGTGTTCACATCTCCAGGGTGTTCACAATGAGAGGTTTCACTGTATTACACTTATTCTGAATCCTAACAGTTGTGATTTTATCGTTTTATTGAGTTCACATTAAGTGGTGTTCACATCTCCAGGGTGTTCACAATGAGAGGTTTCACTGTATTTCACTTGTTCTGAATCCTAACAGTTGTGATTTTATCATTTTATTGAGTTCACATTAAGAGGTGTTCACATCTCCAGGGTGTTCACAATGAGAGGTTTCACTGTATTTCACTTGTTCTGAATCCTAACAGTTGTGATTTTGTGTTTTTCAGTACTCGCCCTACAAGAAGTAATTGTTCATGGAGAAGATGACATCATTGGAACACCAAGAGAGTCCTGTGCTGGGAACTGTGATATTTTTGTAATTCCATACTTTGTATTTAGCTGATTTCTCATTTAAAAGAACTTGAAAGTTTTGTCTTTATTCGCAAAGAACTACACAAGTATGACATACTGTTTTATGCTTACTTGCTTTATTTCAAGTGGGAAAGTAGTATCATTCGTGTTGCTAAGTATGTATTTTTCTTGGATTATCTGTTTAGATAGAAAAGGGTCTGCCATGCACATATACTCTAGTCAGTAAAGTTGTCTATTTGTCAAAGATGAGCTTCATTATAACAATTCAGAAAGTTTTCACCGATAAGTTCCTTAAGAATATATATTAAAACATGGATATCTCAATACTGAATGACCTTTTTTCTATTTCCTGGGAGCTTATTTTTCAGTTCTTTTGACTTGGCTTATGTTGAACATTTAGAGATACCCTATGAGCTTTCAATTGAAGCATGTACCATTTTACATAGTATTTGTTATTAGAACATTGATGGCCTATGGTTAGTACCTTAAAACTTCACTTTTCTTATTGGTCTTAAAGATTATATAATTTGCAGATGTTTACTTGTGAATTTTTCTAACCAGTTCAGCAGACTGGATGCTTCCAGATTCTTCAGTTCCTACCATGCTTGCCGTTACTTGTGAGAATTTTGTGTCAGTTTGAGTTGCACATGAAAATGCATACATAAATGCATGGGTAATAGGCACTGGCTTACATTATCGTCAAATTCAAAAATATTTCTCATTTTATATCAAACTGACAACTTACATTTACATTTCATAAATTGGTCTTAGGAAACTACTTAGACAATAATTTCCAATATCTTCTATTTGCAGCTTTGAATCTTTTTCTGATTAGTGACAATTTACATATACACTTAATTGATTGTACTTAAATTGTTTTTAAATGAAACTAAATCAGCAATATCAAATAATTGGCAATATCTTTTTTATTTCATAATCATCTTTAATGTAATTCATATTTTAATGATGTAAGCGTTGAGCACTATTATCTATTTCTCTCATTATTGATTGCTCCACCCCAAATCAACCACTTCCATCTTGTTATGATTTTTTTCTAGCATTGATACACTCCTAACACCATGACAGGGCTCGACGTTAAGGCTAGCCCCGTAGCCCCGGGCTAGTTATTGAAAGTCAGGGCTAGTAAATTCTACCTGTGAGTAGCCCTGAGGGGCTAGATAGAATTAGAATATCAGCGCTTAAAAATTATGAAGCCCACCTTTGGCTCTGCATACCTGGATGATAATTTACCTCAATTTACCACAACACACTGTATTCTTTTCATGTTATCAACAGAGGCTATGATATGAACAGAGGTCACTATTTGAAAAGAGTTGTCATTAATATCAGGGCTAGCAAAAATATTTCAGGGCTAGCAAAAATTCCGGTAACTAGCCCTGCTGGGCTTATGAAATTTTTTCTTAATGTTGAGCCCTGCATGAATATCTAAGAAGTGTGAAGATATCTTTCTGAACTATATAACTATAATGTTAATATGCACGAGCTAGTATTTTTTTTTGTTTTTTTTTTTAAGTGCAATATCCTATCTAACCCAGGGTTGCATAGATTTTTGCACTGTGTCTCACCCCTGCACAGGGTATGACATTTGACTCCCATCCAGTGCATGTGAGAAAGTTGTAAGTGACTTTTAGAACTTTGAGATTTTTGATGTTTTATCTTGGCTACTGTGGATTTGGATTATACCATGTCATTTATCATGATGTTTTTGCCATGTAGATAATAAATTGTGACTAGCCAGCTATAAATGGTGAAGGTCAGAGGACCTGGGAAAACACCTGATATATTGATTCCTGCTTATTTTCAATTTTTGGACTGATTTACTGTCACGTAAAATATAGAACTTTTGAATTATTTAAACACATAATGTAGTGTGGGTAGTCCCTCTATCAATGAATTTTAGTTGAAGTGCCTTATAACCAACAGAAGTTAATCATGCTATCTTTTTTGTTATTGCTTATGTAGATATATATAGACTTGGTTTTTGTATACCTTTTGCGCAAATTAATGTTGTGTGTTGTGTGTAGATGTTTTATCTTTTAGGGAAAATTTATTTGAATCATTTATCAGATATCATGTATATTTTATTCACCAAATTTCTTGTAAATATCTATGAAATCTAAATATATGATCTATTCATGTACTTCACCAACACACATGGCTCCTTATTTTTTATTCATTGAAATTGTCCCAATCAATATGTAGGTGTGATCTTGATGCTTAACTGCGTCAATACGGGTCTACCTTATCAGGCCACAGCTGACCCTCCGTATAAAATATTGAAATGCCTACAAAAGATGAATTATAACAACACAAGGAGTAAGTTTATGAGATCTTTAATAATGATGAAAATTGGTATATAATATGTATATATAGCACTTTCCTACAGGGTCTGATAATGTTTCTTGTACAAAATGTTGATGGCTCGGTACAGTTACAGCATGTTGTAAAGTACTCCATATAAAAATCTGCCCCAAAATCGGCCAATACGATTTACAGTAGATAAGGCACTTATGTACTGCATGCTGGGAAGACAAACTAACAATGAGGATGAAGATGATGACAACTACGACAACGACGATGATGATGAGAATGATTATGTAATACTAGCCTATTCTAATACCGTTGAAGCCAACAATTACTTCCATAAACCTTGATACAATGCTTTTCGGTGACTAATTGTTGTTTTGGCAAGCAGGAGCGCTCCATCTTACATGTAATGTACAAAAAGAATGTCAGTGTGTTCTTTGGATCAGGGTATGCTGTACGTTTCTCTCACTGCTGGGGCCCACTGCACAAAGAATCTTAAGTCAAATCTTGGCTAAGTGTTTGTCTTCAACAAATGTAAAATCTTACGTCAACAATTACAACAAAAGCAATCAAGTTAGTTTTTGACTCAAGATTCTGTGTGTGGTCGGTAACTATTGTTTGTATCTTTCACACATTTAACCCTTCTGATGCTGAGGTTACTTTCATCTAATGCACAAAAAAAGCAAAAAATTACGAAAATCATCTCAACCCTGTGATGTTGGTATTCATTGGAAAGCTCTCACTGAGTACTTTCAGATGAGTACCCGTTTACCATGGTTCAGGTCATTTCTCAGTTTTTTCACCTTTTCATGTTGACCATATTAGCCACCAGCAGCATAAGGGTTATGAGGATTGACTCACAAAATTTTTTCATGACTCACGATTTGCTCTAGCTATGAAATCTCCACAAGGATATCCAATCTCATTCAAGAAAACATCTCCCAAAACTGAACAAGTAGATATAATCAATGATGACCACAGTGGTAGGAATATTATTACTATTTTCCAAGAAATGAAGATAAAAGAGTGAGTTTAGATTTATTGAATTCTCCTAAGGTTCAGAATAACTAGGTCTTAAGGTGGGCAATAAGCCCCCAGGATTACAAGTTAGTTATAAAATATGCCACCAGGTGGTCAAATTCCTCATACTACTTGCTCAGAAACTGGAGTTTGACATCTTCAAGTAAATGGAGATTGAACATAGAGAGAATAACCAATTAAAGGCACTATCATTTTGATAACTTTACATACATGTACATGAGATTCAAGTACTTAACCCATTTATACACAGGGTCCCCAAGTGGGCAGGAAAACATAGGAGAATGAGATTTTTGGTTGGAAATTTCAGAATGATGGTTATCATACTAATATTAGAACTGTTTTCAGCTTTTTTTGAAAAATATTTGTATTTTGCAATTTGGCTACACTGTGGATGAATGGGTCAAAATATGACAACTTAAATCCCCTTTCCACAAACCCACTTTCCTATGCCATTTGATACCTTGAGGGGTATGCCTACAAAAGGGGCGTTGGAAAAAGGGGGAGGGGCTGCCCCCTCACACCTTATCTGGGAAGTATCTTATAGGACGCTATCATATAGATACACAAATGTACAACAAAAAGACAATTATTGCATGGAAAACCCAACTAAAACACTACTGCCATATTAGTAAATAAAAATGTCTACTAGAAATCATACAAAGAATAACTCACTGTAAATAAACTTAAAACTCCTTGTATTCACCATAGAATAGTTTCACTTTGTGTTGATCTTATTAAAGACTATTTCCTACTTAGGAATTATTCACCACAAACCATATGAACAGTTAACATTTGTAACAATTTGTACATTCTCTCATTGATCTTAAAATGTTAAAACGTATCTGAATAGCCGCGTGCCATTGGCTGAGCTCTGACACTAGTCTTCTTCAGAACCATGCTACCGACAGGTACTTTGAATTATCCCTTGTAGGTAATCATTCAAACTGTGCAAAACTTTGAACTTACTAATCCCTGATAATATTTCTTATAGTTTTTATAGAAAACTAATTTAGGATGAAACAATAGTTTTTTGGAAATGGGTATTTTAATATTCATAAAACATATTTACAAGAGAATTCACAAACTGGCAAAATGCTAACTGATCAGGACCGAATTACCTGATTAAATCAGCTGGTAAATAACTACATGTACATTATACATGATTCACATCGCTAATCTCATAAAAACACTATCAAAAGTTTTGATTTCAATCTCATAACATATTTCACCATAGCCTGCATACATTTTAAGTATTCTTTGCTGCATGGAAATGCACAGACCTATTGTCCAATAGTGTCCAAGTGGCCTGCTATTTAAATGCAAATATTCCACAATAATCTGAATGCAATCTTTAGACAATATTTGAAAGGACATTCACTGGTGCAATAGGTGCTTAACTTTTAAATTAGTGAGATTTTTTTCATCATTTACATTTGGTTTGTTTATTCATCCAAGTAGGTAAAAAAGAATTTTAATAATTTCAAAAATCTTTCAATATACTTTCATGATGAAGGTTTATCTGCAGAATGAGGTTTAGATAAAAGTCCAGCGATCTTTCATTGCCATCGAAATATTAAAATCTGGTGTAAAACATGCATGAATCATATCACCCATAAGGCACCTTTACCCACAATGCATCTCTATCCATCGCCATTATCTACAAAAGTTACATTGGTAATAAAATAACCGTTGCCTCACTTGGAGAATGTGGTGGGTACTTCTAACCTACTAAACAGGACAGCCAAATACTGTAAAATGGAAAATATAGCCAGTGTTTTATCATGATAAAAATATTAGCTATGTAGATCATTTTGTAAAATTTACAACCTATAATTCAGTATGTGAAATCCAAATGCAAAATCTCAAAAAATAGTGAGCACATCAGGTATGCGTTTTTTTTAAGTAGAACATAAAATGTGTATGTTTCATCTTTACATATATTGGTGATTATTTTGTGCATTTCAACCTATCAATATTATTGAGTTTCATTCAATTGCCATTAAAAGCATCTAGCACTGACTAACTCTTTCCATCAGCATGATAAAGGTCCAGTATTGTGAATTCAGTGAAATTTTGCTCTGGCAATTTTTTCCATTTTACTGTACGGTTCTATTCCAGAAGGAAACGGACCACCCCCTCTTATCTGAGCACAAGGCAAATCCTAGGATATACTATTCACAGATATACCATGTATTTTCTCATAAAAGGCACATGTGCATACAAATCATTGAGACAATTGAGTATTTTTTGGTACCTTGAGTATTCAACAAGCAAAAAAGCATCATAAAAAATCTGTACAAAATAGTTTTCTTTTCCATTTACAGGCCCATGATAAATATACCATCTTATCTTTGGGTAGATATGTGAATAGCTACTTAATATGCAAATGAGTTAGACTTCGTCTTTACAACAATCAGTAGCCTTTGCAAAATAACTTGTATGTCAATAAAATTGTAAAAAAATCTCAATGGGCTATTAAGGCTACAATATTGGCTAAAAGCCCTCTTTAAAAGATCAATTATCCACAGCATGTACCATTTCATGGTTGCCATGGTATTGTCATGGTTACTTAGTTGCATAGCAGCCATTGGCAAGTGTGTGCATCTGACTTCTACTACTTAGATCCTGCTCCTTTTGATCACATTAACTTCTATCAATCACCTACTCATAACAATAGGTGAGAACAATGGATTGTCCCCATGAGTTCTTTGTATCTATATCATCTATAGATGCATTTCAGATGGTGCTGCATATTCAATGTTTTTTCACCATCACCACAGTGATGATCATGTATCCTACATTTGGCTAATGTGTTGGACGTTGTTTTTCCTGGACGGCTGCTCTGAAGTGTCACAGATAAGCTTCTTCAAGATTACATGAAGATCCGAGTTCCTTGTCATACCTGTACCTATTCATTTAAAGTACCAGGAAGATTTCCCATTACCAATTCAAGGTGTCTGTATCCATAACTAGTATAAGATATATGTATTTATTACCAGTATAAGGTATGTTTATCCATTACCTGTATAAGTTACATGTACTCATTACCAGTATTAGGCATATGTATTCCTTACCACTATTAGGTACATGCATCCATTACCAGTATAAGTTACATGTATTCACTACCAGTATTAGGTACATGTATTTATTACTAACGTCATTACTGAAATTGGAATTACTTGGCATAAGTACATATATCTACAAACAGTATGTATTAAACACCAATGCAATACATCCATTACTAGTATTGCACTAACTATCCATTACCAGGACACTGTGTCCATTATTGGAATATGTATCTGATATCTGCGATATGTATCCATTGCAAAACATTGTATACATTTGCCAGTACTATGTATCCATCTCCAGTTTAATGTATCAACTGTCTGTATAATGTATCTATTACCAGTACTATGTATCAATTGCACCCATTTTGTATCCATGACGGAAACATTGTATCCTTAGATACCACCTGTACACTGTATCCATCAGCAGTACACTGTATGCATGGTATACCACACTATATACACTGCCACCTCACTGCATCCATTCCCAGCATTGTGATTCACATGTGTCACATGCAGTTGAATGTTCTGGATGAATAAGTAGAAATTGAAATTTCTGGACTGGAATCCCGACTTGATCATTAACATGACCCCTAGGTCATCAGGAGAGTAGTAAGTTCAGGTTGGATCTATTTTTGCATTATTACTTGTTGGTAGTCAACACACCATAGGACTAGGTAACAGGTCCCATGCTGCTTATTTCACATTGTCCTTCCAACTGTCACATAATGTCCAGTACCTGGCACGGATCGCTGATTCTGATTTCTGCTCATTTTTGATTGGCCGAGTATGACCAGTATAAAGAGCACCTTTTGCACACGCCTACAAATGAACTGTACTTGATAGTGAAATGATTGAATGTCAATGAAACTGTTGCCAGTTGTGTATAGTTATTTCTGATTCCTAGTGTTTGATAGTAAGGCACATCCAGTACAATACACCTGTAATGTTGTATTATACTTCCTCAATACACACAAGTTCCATATTTTTTCTGACACTTTGGCGATTACTAGGAATCCTGAACTTGCACAATTCATCTATAAACATTGAACTGTTCATTCTCAAACTCCTCAGGGTCGCATGTTGTTCAAGTATTTATTCTCCTCCGCAAGTTGCGTAAGCACGGAACTCATGTCGTTGACCACCATATTGGACGTATCGAGCACGGAGGATTTTCCCTCGGTGTAGGGCGTATTGTACCTGGAGGATGTCTGCGACATGGAGCGATTCAGCAGCTGAGTCGGGCTGAGAATGTTACCGTTCATCGTCTCGCTCGATATACAGCTCAGATTATCAATGAGGTTCTCCGTGGAGATGGACGAGAGATTGTTCATCATGTCGACGAATTCCTGCTGCTCCTGCTGTTTGCCGATGTCGCTGGTGCTGCTGACCTTATTGCACCCAGGCGACATTTGTTTATTGGGTGGCATCGAGGCATTGTTACCGTTCATCTGGCAGTCAGGGTGATTCCCAGTATTAGCTTGATTCATGTAGTTATTATTGGGTGCCTGTTGGTAGGGTGACGGACCAGGGGGCGGGTGGGGTACCATCTGACCGTTGGGCATGAACTGTTGTTGGGGTTGTTGGGGTGCTGGTGGTTGCGGTTGCTGTTGTCGTTGTTGTTGTTGTTGTTGTGGTTGCTGGGCTGGAGGCTGAGGTACCGGTGCCTGCATCATGTTAGGCGGGGGCATCATATTTTGCTGGTTGGGCATAGCGTTGAACTGTTGTTGCTGCCCGTTCATCATTTGCTGTTGTTGTTGATTTTTTACTGCCTTCGCCCGAGCGGGGATTTGTGATTGGCTGATGTGGGGTACCTGAACCTGTGGGCTCTCTCGCTCTCGCCGATGCATGTGCATCATGCCTCCTTGTGGTCCCATCATGCCTTGCGGCTGTCCCATCATGCCTTGTTGCTGTCCCATCATGCCTTGCTGTTGCTGTCCCATCATGCCTTGGGGTTGCTGTCCCATCATGCCTTGGGGTTGCTGTCCCATCATGCCTTGGGGTTGCTGTCCCATCATGCCTTGGGGCTGCTGTCCCATCATGCCTTGCTGCTGTCCCATCATGCCTTGGGGCTGTCCCATCATGCCCTGCTGCTGTCCCATCATGCCCTGCTGATGAGGGAAAAACTGCTGATTGTAATTTTGCTGTTGAGGCATATTTTGTGACTGGTTTCCATTCGCCTGCTGCCATTGGTTCATTTGCTGAGGAGCCATGGCCTGTGATTGGTTGAAATTTTGCTGCCCCATTCCCTGATTATAGTTGGGCGATAACTGAGACTGCATATTGTTCATATTGCCCTGAGGAAATTGTTGTGGTGCCTGCGGTTGCTGTGGCTGCTGCTGCTGTTGAAAGTTCTGGCATGCCATTGGCTGATTTTGCTGCTGTGGCATTTGTATATTAGGTGCGGCGGGACTTCGCTGCTCCTGTATAGGGCTGTGGTTACTGACCCACTGTTCGGTATAACTCTGCTGCTTCTGCTGCGGATTTTGCGGCTGCTGCTGCTGGTTGTTTTGATGTGGGGATGGACCTGCCGGAGGATGCGGGACCCGGGGAGGTGCGAAACCGGGCTCGTTGGGTCCTATCGTCATGGCGCTTTCACACCGACTGGGCCCTTCGCTCTGTAGACCTGCATCAAGTAGGTTCTGCCTGCGTATCGTGCTGTTGTAGCGCTCCTCCAGGAACTGGCGCATGTCGTCAGGAATGATCATCTCGCTGTTGTCCTCAATGAGCTTCTCCTCCAAGGCCGCCTCATCCTGCTCCATCATGATGCTCTCGTTCAGCATCTGGGAACCGAAATTACTGCCGTTATCCTGAGTGTAGTCCGTAGCAATACTGCTCTGGGACGAACACAGATTGTTGTGACTGTCCGACTTTTGCTGCTGCCTTAGACTCTTCATGGACTGTGGAACTGGAAGCGGACGCATGGTGTTGAGACTATGGAAGCGCTGCATCTTGTGCAGTTTCTTCATCTCGGCGAACTGAGGATCGTAGTGTCGCACGGGGTCACTTGCTCGCCTTATCTCCCGATTGGGAATCTCGTGTGGCAGGGGTGTACGGCAAGGTGTCCCTGTTCTCCAGCCACCGTTCTCACGGCGGAAGGCCATCATGCGCGCCATGTGCTCGTTGCTACACTGCGCCTGCGTCGACATGTTCTGTGATTGGACGAAAAGATTTGGATTACTACTCAGCGTAGCTTTTCGCATCTGGGCCGTCATGCCGGCGATGTTTGTGCTACTGGCTTGACTCGAGCGGCGTGAGTTGGCATTGACCGCCACCATGTTGCCAGAAATGTCATACTCGTAGGGAGAGTTGATGATGCTTAGTCGGGCTGATACCTGCGAGGTCTGGCTGGAGCGGCGGCTGGAGAGCTGACTCCCCAGGGGAGGGTAGGGACTCTGATCGGAGCGCACGCTGCTGAAGTAGGAGCTGATGGTACTCGTGTTGCTGTCACGACGCGGGGCCTGGTAGTTCATCTCAGGGTTACCTGGTGAAAGGAAAACAATAAGAATGAATATATTATCACATAACTACTCTCACGTGTATATTTCATGCACTTGTTCATGTATTTTCTTGCTGTTTTTAAACATTTCAGAAGAATTCTTATTCATAAACATTACTTGCATTGTGAAAAAGTAATGGATGATCATATGTACTTATAACTACCATTGTTTGCTATGCTCACCCCAAATCATCATGCACTTAAGTAAATTTTGTAGTTACCCATTATTTCAAGAACCTGTATTATTATATGGAAACTGAAAATTTGAATGAAAAGTGAACTAATGAAATGTATGAACACTACTTCCTTGGACACTTAAAAGAGAATACATACCTAAGGTAGATACATTTATTAAAGAGTTATAATCCAAACCTGTACTCCCTGAATGCTACAATATCCTTAAGAAATACCAAATATTTCAATTTATGGGTTGAATTACGATCATCATTCTTTCTAGTATCTTTAAAAATTTTCTTTACCTCACAAGATAACCCCAAAAAGATCAATCCTTTTTTGAGTTATGGGCATGAATGAATTAAAATCAACTTAACCCTTATGCTGCTGGTGGCTAATTCTGCCAATACAAAATGATGCAAAAATCTGAAAAAATGATTGAAACCCTGGCAAATGGGTACTCATCTGAAAGTACTCAGCGAGAGCTTTCCAATGAATACCAAAATGACAGGGTTTAGATGGTTTTCAGAAAAATTTGCATCTTTGTGCTTTGGATGAAAGTGGACTCAGCATTGGAAGGGTTAAACATGGACATTATTCCTACTCACCAACTAGATCACTGATGCGTTTGTGGTTTGGACTCGTTTGCTTCATCTGAGAGACCCTAGTGTTAATCTCAGTCATGCTCGGTGCCGTTTTATTATTGTTGCCTCCTACTCCTCCAGTGGGACGGTTACCTGAAAAGGATAGCAAATAGAAATGAATCAGATGCAGGATTTGGATGGTTACCTAAAAAGGGTAGTAAATAGAAATGAACTGACTACAAATGGGATAGTTCCCTGAAATGGGTAGCAAATTGAAATCTTAACTGTTATGTGTCTCTAAGCTGTTAGAATATCCACCAATAGGGTTAAATAAACACTTAAAACATATGATTTTAAAGTCAAATTCACACTTTTTTCCACTTGGATATATGGTAGATTAATGTTGATACTAGCATTTTAGTGTGATTTTAGTGTAATAACGCTGTTTGTCTTGCTCCTTTTGACCAATCAGCATCAAGCATTGCAGCAGAGCTGGTGATAAGTATAAATACAGTCTCTCTGAAAACGACCACAACATCTTATGAGGAACCTTACCTCCAATATTGGGTAGCGTGGGCAAGCTGGGTAGTGAACCGTTCTTGTCCTGTAGCCGGTTCTTAAGGCGGTTGTTCATATTGCGGTTGAGATTAAGGCGGTTATTCCTTGTCATGGTCACAGTGCTGTTGCTACCAGGGCCCTAAGGTGGAGCAAACAAGAGTTATATTACATGGGGTCTGTGCAGCTAGAAGAAGAACTATTAGTGATTCTGCCCTGTTAGAAAATGCTTTAAGAATTGCTGAATTTATTGAGATCTTTAAAGTGACATTTAACTCAATGAAAACATTATCAAGTGACCTGTTACTTTGTAACTTTTGGGTTAAACAACTAAATAAAAAAGCAGACATCTTGTTTACAGGGCATGTGAATGCATTATGCTCATATTGCATGAAGGATGTCACATCAAGTCTCAGCAGTAACTAGTGATATCTAATTTTTTTTCATGTAGGTTGCTGAGATAAAATAATGTGCAAGCACTAGTGGACCAGTAATAATTGAGGTAGCGATTACACTTCCAATTACACTTCCAATTACGGGATGGTAGAACCAAATTCCATAGGGAGCATACCTCATTTTGACATCCATTTCATACAAAGCAAATTAATCTGCTTTTGACCAGAAATATATGCACATGTTATAGATACATTAAAAGAGGTGTGTGAACAATTTTGTCTTTTTAATGTTGTCCAAAAATGTCATAGTTCGGTAACTTACCTCAATATCCTCTGGTTCCGGTATCACATCTTCCTCCTCCACCGACACTCCCGTGTTCCCAGTGCTGCTCACACGCGCCCCAGTCGTGGGGTGGTCTATGATCTCTGGTGCCGTACATGCCACGTTGATCTCCACGTAATCGCTGGGCTGTGAGGACGGGGGCTGAGAGACCGAGCCAACGTTCTCCTGTGATTTGCGCCTCTCACCGGAGCTGGTGCCTTGGAGCTGTGTCACCGTTAGACATTCCTCCATCTTCTTGTTCTGGTCATCATCCTTGTCCTGAGAGAAAAGAGAGACAAGTATTTTAATCCTTTCATTATTTCAACTGTGGCAGTTATGATCATTTGTTATACCTTTAAATTAGATTGACTATAACAATTAAAACAAAGTGTTTCTATGTTGTTCCCGTGAGGTTTGAGCATAGTATTGCTTTTACAAATCAATCAATCATACAAATTTCAACCTCTCCTTCTTCTTTATTTAGAAAATAAGTAAGCATCTGACATCACCATTATATAATCAAATATATTACAACCATGATGTTCCAAACACTAATATATAACCAAGTTCTTGGCAGTAAAGAAAAGTTGATTCAGATTTTATCTGCATTGTCAGAGTGCATTAAATGAGCATCAGACATCACCATTCTTTTATCAAATAGTTTACAGCCAAGATAATCCAAACACTAAAATATAACTGAGTCCTCTAAAGTAAAGAAAAGGTGATCCAGAATTATCTGCATCGTCAGAGCGTATTGGAGAAATGTCCGTACCTCATCATTGTCATCGATGTTGTTGTTGTTTGGCCCGTGTTTCTCGTTGCCTTTGTGTTTCTTGTTGGCGTAGAAGTCGGGCCCGTGGACGGTCTTGACGTGTTTCCTCAGGGAGCTGGGATCAGTGTACCTCTTGGTGCAGCCGGGCGCTTTACAGATGTAGGGTTTCTGAAACGACAGCACATGAATAATGAGGGCCTGGTACAATCTCACAGATACCCAAACCTTTGTCCAGTCATTAAATTATTCAATTAATTGCAGATCTCCTTGACAAATGGCATCTGGAACTTTGACCTAAACATGATGTCAATCATGTCAAGAATAAAATATGACACCTATATGTATGATACTGATAGAAAACAATGCAGAAAAAAAATTGAATACCAAATGTATTTAAATAAAGGGGGGTTGTTGTTGGTTGGTTTGTAATGTATGTTTTTTCTTCAAACATTTTCCAAAGGATGGATATCAACAAACTAATCAGACCATTTTGGCGTGCTATAGGCAAATACAAACCAAGTCAGGAACAGCTCGCCTTATCAATTCTGTTTGAATTCTTAATTTATTACAAAAATTAAGTGTGAAAGTAGAGTAGAGACTTACAGCATTGGAGTGCGTTCTGTTCTGATGCTTGGCTCTGTCCGAGGCGTTGCTGAAGGCCTTGGTGCAGCCTGGGAACTCGCACATATACGGCTTTTCTCCCGTGTGAGAGCGCAGATGAGTCTTGAGGTTCTCCAGGCGCGAGTAGGCCTTGTTGCACCCTTCAAACTGAAAGAAACAAAACACAAAATAAATCACCATCCTCTATCTGTGCTAAAGCTTTATGCGGACCAATCATACAAAATATTTTAGGTCAGGTGACAATTATCATAAATCCCTTTACATATCCTTTAAAAATTACAGAACTTTAACAGAGAGTTTCTGTGAAAAATTGTCAACTAGATCTCAGATATCTTTGGAAAATGACCTGAGAATGAGGTGTGTATTCATATAAATTCATTTTTGAGGTAGAGTTCATACATTATTACCTGCATTCTTCAAAACAATTTTTTTCACCAACTTAGTCGTCTTTTTTTAGTGCTATAGGTCTGAATGGGTAACTTTCCCTTTTAATCTGATAGATGCCCTTTTCTTCTTCGATAAATGAAATCCCACATCCAAATCCTAGTATCATGTACTTGGTGTTTGAAATTGCAAGACAAGAGTACTAACCGTGCATTTGTGAGGTTTTTCTCCTGTGTGTCGCCTCATGTGGACGACCAGCATGTACTGAGCCTTGAAGGGCTTCTCCTCACGAGCACACTCCGACCAGCGACACACAAACGCCTTCTTGTTCGCCTGGATATGGTCCTGGTTGATGTGCTGAAATAGATAGAAATAGCTACATAATATTCTTAAAACAATACATATACAAGAATTGCTTATATTTGTAAAGATTTGTATGAAATGTTACATACAAAATTAGACCTCTCAAAACTGAAGATTGATTTTATAGAGAACCGCATAAAATCCTTTTTTACATGCATAACCTAACTAAAACTGAACACTTGAGTGTAAACTTCATTCTTTTAAGTGGCCATTTAAGCAATTCAAACAATACTTTTGCATTCATAACCTAATCTAAAACCACCTTGGGTGTAAACTTCTTTACTTAACCTAAGAAAGTGCCCATTAAAGCAACAGGGCTCGACGCTAAGGCTAGCCCTGTAGCCCCGGGCTAGTTATTGAAAGTCGGGGCTAGTAAATTCAACCTGTGAGTAGCCCTGAGGGGCTAGATAGAATTAGCGCTTTAAAAAGTATGAAGCCCTCCTTTGGCTCTGACTAGCTGGATGATTATAACTCAATTTACCAAAATACACTGTATTCTTTGCATGTAATCAACAGAGGCTATGATATCAACAGAGGTCACTATTTGAAAAGAGTTGTCATTAATATCAGGGCTAGAAAAAATATTTCAGGGCTAGTAAAAGTATCGGTAACTAGCCCTGCCGGGCTTATGAAGTTTTTTCATAATGTTGAGCCCTGAGCAATTTCATTAATTTCACTCAATACACTTTTACTTACCCTGACTAACTCATCCTGTGTTTCATACTCCTTGTTACAATCTGTCCAATGGCAGTTTGTCTCGATGAAGTCGGGTTCCCCCTCGACCGGTATGCGGTCAGGATCCAGCTTAATGTCGGACGGAGATTTGAGATTCGTGTCGGCTGTCATGGAATCTTTGTAATGGAAAAAGGAAATGATGCATGATATCTATTTACTGTAAAATCAAAAATGTTTCCTAATGGTTAATCTAGACAAAATTAACTGAGAGAGCTCGCTGAGTGCCTAAAACAATTGAAATCAGACATTGGAGTGTGTTAGCAAAAAAAAATCTGATGCGATAAATCAACAAGAAGGGAAAGCCATAGAATAGAATTATGGAATCCAAAAAAATCCTGCTGCTGTGACTTCACGTACTTGTATAAGCACTCCTTTCAAGCAGAGGGCAAAATAAGACAAAAAAGAAATTATTTCTTTTCACTTGAATTCAAAATTTTCTCAAAGAAGAAATTTTAACTTTCTAAAAAAAAAATCAAAAACAAGTTTTTTTTTCATTTTAAATTTCAAATTCAAAACTTTTTAAAAAAATGAGAAAATTGAAATTCAATTAATTAATGCACAAAATAATCCAATGTGTGTTTTGTTCACAAAGAGAGGTAACTCACCTTCATCATAAGCGTCTTGTATACAGGACTTATGGTGACTGACCAGGTCGGTCTCGCGCTTGACCTTGGTCTTCTTGAGGTCCCCGTGGTCCACCGTGCTGCTGACCAGACTGCTACTGGGATCCTTGCTGGACGGGTGACCCATGTGACCCTGAAATTACATCAGCAACATATAAACTCACTTTTCATTGATAATTCTTCTATAAACTAACAGGATATATCATACTTTTGGCAATAACTTAGGAATCAAGATTGATCTCACAAACTAAATATTTGATGGAGATATACTGGTAGTGTTCTGGTTAACATTCAACCTTCAAATAGTTTCCCAACTATGTTTTTGGCTGAGAAATTTCAGGAATTTGAATGTTTGTTTTTGACCCTTACAAGTATGAATTAGGTAACTCTCTCACATTTAGGTAGCAATTTAGTCAATTTTATATATATTTTTAATCTTAAATGATACGATAATGTACTTTTTTGATACAATACTTTTTCCCATTCAATATTGGTATTTGGTATCATATCAAGTACTGGTGCTTATCCCTAAGAACAGAGGTTGTTGTCGCCACTGCGTGCAACAGGTTCTAGTCCAGTTGCTCAAAGAGGCTATTTTCTCATTGGTCAAAAAGATCAAAAGGCTCATGTTCACGCTTATGCCTTCGATGCAGCAAAAGCAATGAAAAGCTGAGGTTGGAATTGCTCCACCTTCCATAGATTCTAGTTTAGTTGCTTCAAGCAACTAATTTTTCAGTGGTCAAAAAGATTGCGTTTAATTCTTCAAATGCAGTAAAAGTGATAAAAGACAAATATTCTCAGGTCGGAATTGTCAGACGTACCATTGATTCTAGTTTGGTTGCTCCGAGGGGCTGCACCATTGGCTGGTGCGGCATCAGGTGACTGGAGTGCTGCCGCATCATGGGGTGCATCATGGGATGGAAGAAGGGCGACCCTGGGATACTCCCGTGACGCAGGAACGGATTGGGCGGCAACGGCTGGTGGGCGGGGCTAAGAGCACTTAGTGACGCTGCAGGAAATAAAATAATAATGGATGAATATCATGTATGAATTTCACAAAATGAATAAAATCAATTCAACGCATGCATATTTAGTGAAGCTATTCCAATTAGAAAATCTCAATGGGTGAATATCATGTACGAATATCATAAAATAAATAACATCACAATACATAAAACATGATCTGCATATCTAGGGAAGATATTATATAAAGAAAATCTCATAAATGAAGTGTGTTAGGATAAAGTACAGTAGTTTGTTGTGAAGTAATGGGTGAATATCACGTATAATATCTCAAAATGAATCAGTGAGTAGATATGTTTTTATAGTAATTGCTAATCTGAATAAATGGTGGTTTCCCTTGAATCATAAGACATCCCAAAATATTTACAATGGGCAATTAAGGGCATCCAGTATTCAAACCCTGGCTTGGACCCTGCACACACATGACAATGCACCCACCTGCCGATAAATGCCCATATGATCCACTGGCGGCGCTTGAGCTACGCGAGTGGAGAAATGGCGTGAGCTGTAACGAATCCTCGGAACTCCGCGTTAAGCTCTGAATGTCCAGGTAGTCTGAGATGGGGGAATGTGAGAGGGCCCTTTTCCTACTTTTGCCTAGAACAGACGGCCGAGGACTGGCTCGTCTAGAACCTGGAGAAACAAAACAACATGGTCAACATACATGTCAATGCAAATTTTTAAAGGGTAACAAAGGTATGCAGAATCTAGTAAAGTGTGCTATAGGATAAAGTACAGTACTTTGCTGTGAAGAAAAGAAAAGTTGAGACAAGAAATAATCAGAAAGAAAGAAAAGTAAAGTCTTGTAAAGTAAGGTGAAAAAAGTAGAATAGTTACCAATTAAGTTACGAAAAGGAAAGTTAGGTTAAGAAAAAGCAAAATTAAAATATATTGGAGTTGTGCTAAGTATACTGTATTCGCCTGATTAAGCGCAGGTGCGGGTAGAGGTTGGGAAAATTTTCTGTAGAAGGGGTTTTGACAAACATCCGTATAACCGCACCTCTCAATGATTGTCGATCGGAGAGTAATGACCGTTATTGCACCTTCGCACTCTCGCTGTTCAGAGTGCTTCGACATTTGCCGCAACAATCGGCACGTGAAAAGATTGTTAATTTGTCAATAGTAAGATCATGCGGCGATTATGAACAGTGAGAGCGCGAAGGGACTGCTGAAGTGGCGGAATTCAGCGCTGGTTTGCAGACACGGCAAGAGGAAAGGTATGTGATTTGGTTTGGGTTATTACTTCTAGGGGGAGATCTAACATGAGAAGACGATCTTTGGTGCTTGCTGGTCCCCCAATATCCGCAAAAAATAAGGGGGAATGCGCTTATTCGGGACCATGCGCTTAATAGGGTGAATACGGTAATTTTATAAATTAATGAAAGGTTGAGTAAACTAAAATAAAGAAAAGTAATTTAGAGTTGAATTTCTATTTCCAAAGAAAGCAAGATTAATTTATGCTAAGTGTATAGAGTAAAGTTATGTAAATTATAAGTTACTAAAATAAAGTTAAGTAAATTTTTGTAATCTATATGATACTTACTTTCTAGAGATCCTGGTAGCGTGATGCTGCCGCTACCGGGGGTCGGTGGTATATCGGTGATGTAGCGCATGCCGCTGCTGGGAGCCTCGTGACATCCCGGCGCTAACCCGGGGGTAAGCCCACCAGGGTAACCTGCAACACAGCAATGACATCTAGTGGTCAGAACAGGAACTAAAATTGGCAACACAGTAACAACATCTAGTGCTCAAAACAGGAATTAAAATTGGTTCGCAATACCTAGGCTGGGTTTCAGTTGATTTTCTTGGAGGTTTGAAGTTGGATTTTTTGAGAATCACAACATGGCTGGGATTTCAATACTAGGTGAAAAGGTGCTAATCAGCTGAAAAATGGTCTCAGTTAGAACCATGAAGCATGAAAAAAGTGATTGTGTGTCATTTTGATTAGATCAGTGTGAAACTGGAGTGCTAAATAGACAGTACTTCAGTGCGTTCATTCAGAAACTCTATGATAGATAAACATTGTATATATGACAATCAACTATGTATTGAAACAACTATTTTGATATTGAAGAAAAATATAAATACAAACAATTCATTATATTTCACATTACTTCAGGATATCTATGCATTCATATCATCATTTAAATGCTCAGGACACAAATGCCATATTTCTAGTTGTCTTTTCAGAGTTGTATCAAACTGTACTAAGAGGACCTCTAGTGGCAGGCTTAAGAACTAAAACATGCCCATCTTCCATTATCGACTAATATATGTGCCTCACATATGACCTCAGGTAAAAAGTGTAAAATGATACACTAAAGGGAACATCATAGTTAAAGCAATCAGAAAATATATGGTTACTGGAGTATTCAAAATGTTCCATCAACCATTTTATTGAAAATTGTAAATTAATTTTTGAAAAAAACACCACTAACACTGTTGTCATTTCTTTTTGAATCATCAATCGAAATGGGTTATTTTTTATTTTATGATGGCCTGCTCAGACTGCAATGAGAAAAAAACCCTCTTTCTCATTTTTGTGTTTTCAATCAGATTGGACCAGTTGGTGGCTCCACCTACCGGCTAGACTGGCGGGGCTGTATCCGCGATGGGAGAGCGGGCTCTGGTAGTAGCGGTGATACTGCTCCCATCGTATGCGATTGGCTAGTTGCTGAACGTGCTCCCCGCTATGACGACCAGATAGGTTGATGAGAGAGATGTCTGAGATGGCGGGACTGGCTCCAAAACTGAATGATAAAGAGAAAAAATTCATGGTATTTTCAAATATACGGTATACTTAAAGAGAAAAAATATGTTAACCCATTCATGCCTTCTGTGACCAAAAAGCACAGATGATTTGTTTCTAATGAACTTTCTTGGAGAAATCATTTCGGAAAATGTAGCTAATTTAAAGATAGTTCAAGCAACAACACTTCATCAATATTTAGAGACTTTAATCTTTATTCTCCATTCTTTTCATACTACTACTTTACCCTAATCCAAATTTTTTCACTCTTTCCGAGGAATCAAAATTTTTTTTGTAATTTACCAAGAAAACTATCATCCTAATACCTTTCCCTAACCTATATAGTAGAGGCTTTTCTTTGCTGTATTTTTGGCCTCCTCTAATAGTAGCTTGTCAGTGGTGACCTGGGACGCTATTCATCAGCAAGACGCCCGTAGCCCTAGGCCATCGCCTCAGCCGAGACCATTAAGCGCTCTCGACCAATGAGAATGCGGGGTCATAGAGCACCCGTAATTACTGCGAGGACCATAAAGGTTCATCTCAGCATATTGGACGAAGATGTTCGGGGTTTTTGTGAAAAGGGGCGCAACTTTAACATTGTTGCCATTCCACTAGTAAGAATGGCCTCTCTATTAACACATTCACGCCAACTTCTTTGGATTGTAGTATCTTTTGGAGAAAAGAAATTTAGAGGAAAAAAAATCAAAGGAGAGATGTTTATTGGAGCCCAGCTGACAACCCATTTTCAAATAGTTTGTAAATCTATGTTTAATTGAAGTTATCTTCTATAGTACCAAAGATCCAGACAACACTTGTGAAGGCTATTTTTAGGCATGACTATCAATGGGTTTAAGAGGTTCCACAACCTCTTTGGTTAATGTCATGCTTGGGCATCTAATATTCATATTATATGTGCAGTTGATATGGTTTGATCACATAATGATATCTTAACTAAGTAGGGTGATTTAAATCCATGAAGATCATTTGGATTCATATCTAGATAAAATTCTAGGCCATCCTATTGTGTATCTCTTCAATTCAAGCCATTGTTCAAATAACAAAAATGCAAGAGAAATTACTGTATACCGAACATGTATGTAAATAAACATGTATATCAACACATATGTCTGGACTTTTTAGTGCAACTTCCTCCTACTAGAGGGAGTTCTATCTAAATCCTGACTGATGAACCTCGACAGCAAAATGTCAGGATTACCTAACTTGTCTAAACACTCGTCTTAATCCTGCGGGAGTGTTGGTGTGACTTTGTATGTCGAGAGGCAGCGAGGCCGTGTAATCGCGTTGCCGTGTACAGCAAAGTCACGGCATCTACAGCCCAAATTTGAAAATAAACGAGCTTGGTTGTGTTGAGTGCGCTCAGCGGGGCAGAACCGAGGCACTTAGAGAGTGTGCCATACAAACAGGGGCTATTACACTCACATTCCAGCCCTCTAGTCCCGCAACACAGGTAAGGTGTTGTATAGGAAATACGACGCAAAACGTGTCTCTGCCGGCAGCTCAGGTTTCCACAGATCGTAATGTCATCTTCCGGCGGGAGCGGGGGCGGGGACAGGCGGATTGAGAGATGGGAGAGGCAGCCATTAGGATCAGACTCTTTAATTCAAAGGGTAGTAACAAGGCCTCTCTGATATCAGAAATAACGTACAGCAGCCTGATTCAAAGTTTTATATATTCTCTCACCTTGTACAACTGACCAGCATTTTTCCTAGTTTTGATATTAAGCAAAACTTTCAGAAATTTGGTACTTCTGGAAGTCCATAATACCCATTTTTATTATCCAATCAGCGATCAGGATTTATGCCATGTGACCAGCCATTAGATCTCCATAATGCCTAGTATTTTCCTATTTCTTTCTTGTTTGCAACATTGGTTCAATGCCTACTGCTCCATCCATACAGTGAGCATTTCACTAGAGGGCATAGTATATGAAACAAGGGCTCATTTCTCTCAAATCTCAAAACAACAATAGACATTCAATTGTTGTTTTAATTGTTGTCAATAGCTTTGTTGTGTGCTTACCTAGATGAGTGTTGTTGGAAGGGTGTAGTGATCTAAACAGCAATGAGTGCAACCTCGAAACAACAATAGAAATTGCATTGTTGTTTATGTTGTTGTGAACTTACCTAGATGAGTGCTGTTGGAAGGGCATGGTGGAGGGCCAGTGGTAGCGCCCCTCATGAGTCTGTGATGTGATGGGTATGGGGTTGTTTGGCAGCGAGGGTGGCGGGAGGTAGGGGTAGTGGTACGGGTATGCTGCAGCTGCCGCTGAAAAATAGAATAAAATATGCTATAAACAAACAAATAAAGATTTCTCTATCAATAGTTATTATCTTATTATAACTTAAAAATGCATTCATTCCACCTTGAGTGTTCAAAGGGGCATTGAAGAATGAACATGGCCATATAATATAATAATAGTCGATAGCCAAAACAATTAAAAGTTAATAGCCAAATAAAAGTTAATAGTCAAAATGTATTATAATTCAAAATAATTAATCAAACTACTCCAAAAATAGCATTTCTTGATATCCTGGCTTGATATTGCCTTTGAGCTGCTGATATATTAGACATAATTGATACACAAATACTAAATCAGACACTTTAGAGAATCAAATGAACAAGCAGGTTTTCAATGTCAACAGGTCCACGAACTCTCAAATAAAGGTGTAGCGCAGTGGTTTTCAAATATGCATGATTCATGTCTTACCTAAATGTGCGTCCACAAGAGCATTCCGTGGATCTAGAAATGGTGGCGATGCGAAAGATGGCGGTAGGCGGTGGTCTATAGGAGGGGGGAGGGGCGTCGGGCCCACCCCTCGGTCCACCGTCTCAACATTGGTTGTGCTCGGTTCCTCGTCCACTCGCGACAACGTACTCTGTGGCCGACTGTGAGACCGCTTCAACTTCGCTTGTTCGGCTGAAATGTAAGAAAAGAACTATTTAGTTTTACCACAGAATAAAAGAATAAACATGTTCTTGATTCATTAGTTAATGAAAATACATCATAGATAATTTCTTTTAAAGAAAAAGAATTGAAATACTTCTTAATAACACAAATGTTTATTTGATATGATTAGGAATTGAAGGCCAGTATGGACCTTGATAAAAAAAAGTCCTTCATGACATATTCTATAACTATGTGTTTAATATCTGATTTAGAAAGTTTCACAAAATATATAATATAACAGCATCTTCAAATGACAGTTACAATGTTAATAATGATGGTAGTTTAAATTCAAATTTCACCTAATTCAATTAAACGTAATGTCTCAGAGTCAGTCATGTCAAAGTCTCAGTAGAGTTTCTGTAAGGTATTAATTGTTAGTTCACACAAATTAGTTGAGACAATAACAGCATATTTGTTTAGTCATATATTGTCTTTAAATGATAACTTTAGATGTAACTTAAATTTTAATCAAGCACCTTGTAGATTTCACTGACGGCCTGTGATCAGTTCACCTGACATTCCTTCAAAGTCCAAGTCAAATTGAAACCTTGTGGCCATCTCGATTCAGCATTTATATGGTGCCAGTGACGTTAAGAACCAAATAAATTTTACACCAATTTGATGGCAGTATCGGAAATCTTAAATATTTACAAAGGATGCTGCAATAATGGGAAGACACCATTTAAATGTCTGCGGCATGCCACGGCGGTGTGCCGGCATAGGGGTTTGACACGTTTCCTCGGTTATCAGCATCCCAGCCCACCTGCCTAATGGTCTCATCAGCTTCCAACCAGCATACCTGAAGGTTAACCCACTGAGCACCAGGTTTAGGGTGTTAGTTAATGCAGCACAACACACAGGATAAAGATTTCGTAAACTATTTTTAGAATGGAGAAATTTGGTGAACTATTTTAAGAACATTTTTCTAAGAGACACAAGAAGTAAATGCCATTCAAATATTTTCCAAAAAAAATCTTTAAGTATTAAATTTACAATTGTTTTAGACAGAGAGACAGAGTAAACGTTATGCTTATCTCAAGTCATGTGCAGGATTTAGAAAATATCTCAAGGCTTTTTTGTCAAAGAACAAGGCAACTTATCTTAACAATAGCGCATCAAAATAAATCAAATTAAAGTTCCACATTCTTTTTCTTTAAAATATTTTTGGTTGAAATGGGAATCAATAGGTTAAAGGGTTCCTTGCTGAAGGTGTGAGTAAACCCTATAGCATGCCTAGCACCTTTTCCTGTGGCACTGCCCGGCACCCCAACACCATTCACCACCCACACAGAAGCCACAGGGTATTCACAGCATCAAACCACAAACATAGCCCCAAGTCCACCAACCAGTGGGTAAGTGGTATTAGTCATTGCATGATAGCACTGACCACCCAAAATATCCCTCTCCGGCAACCCCCCCCCCCCCCCCTTATCAATAGTCCCATGTTTAGATCTGGTCAATATTATAAATAGATACAGCAAAGTTAAGAGTTGTATTCCTCCATAGAACTGTTGTCCTTCAGTGCTTTTTGGAAGGGGGGATATACTTTTTAAGATCATTTTCCTTTATTTTTTTTAAATTCCTATTTTTGTCTTTATTTTTTTTAATATATATTTTTTGAAATATTCTGAAGAACCAACACTCTGATTTTGCAGGTGTGAAAATACTTTTAACCTTTTATTTTCCTAAAAGATTAGAAATCTACCGGCCAAACAGGCAATGCTGAGTAAAGAGTGGCCCCTGATACAAATTTGATACATACATTATTGATTTTCAGTTTTACATTTAATCTCCTTCACTTTCTGTGAACACTTCATGAGATATCACAATGAAAAATATGCATATGCATTTTGAGTTAGACTAAGATTTTTCATACACAAGTCCAACAATCCCAAGACTTCATTGTAAACAATTCACCTCAACCATTACCAGCTTATTTGCAGGAGTTATGGGCAAAAAGTTATGAGGAGTTATAGCAAAAAGTTATGAGGAAAATGAGCATTACTTATGAGCAAGCTTTTTAAAGTTTTATTTTGCATCAAAGCTCAAACGTTTCATATACCATTGAAGATTTGCTCCTCCCATCCAGGAAGGAAGGACTCCAACTGGGCAAGATACCCTTGGCTGGTGTCATGGCAACCGGTTGCCATGGAAATGTATGCTTCCTCCATGCAGTCATGGTAACTTGTCGCCATGGAAACTGTCTCCGTAGCAGCAGGTGCGGGAGGAGGAGGATGAGGAGGATCGCTTGAGTTATCATCACAGATTGCCCCTGAGTTTTCTATCTTGTCCCTTTCCTCACATCCTACTTCATCCCTGTTTATTTGTTTATCTTCTAGGGTATTTGCACTTAACGACCTCTCATTCGGAAGGAGGCCTTCCAGATCACATTCTGCATCCAACAGAGTGGAGTTCAACAGCTGGATGAAACTCTCAAACTCGGAATCTTTTGCTTGTGGCATCCTGCCTTGATATCTAAAATGGCTGGTGGATTGAGTTCCCTTATCAGTATAATATATATACATATATATATATATATATATATATATATATATATATATATATATATATATATATATATATATATATATATATATATATATATATATATATATCAGAAAATGTTTGAGGGGGAATTGTCGACTAGCACCCTATCCACATTTCATCTTCAAATATTTTACAATCATCATTCAAAAGATGTCCAAACGATATTTGCTGGTGATATTTTCAGGCATGTAGGGGTTAATCTCAAAGAACAAGTAGGGCACTATGATTATTAGTGGTAGTAAGTTCTGACTTCTTCACAGAGTCTGGTCCATCTGCTTGTGTAAATAGTCCACTCAGACCAGATAGGGGTCAGTGAAAGGGTTTGTTTAGATGGCCGAGTGGGCCAGTCTGGCCGATCTCGCCGACAGGAAGTAGCTCTGAGCGTGCCCAGTTGGCCAGGCACTTAGGACGAGTTGTAATCTGGGAGTTGTTAAGAACATCTTTGAGTAGGAGAAGAAATGTGTTTGGGGAAGGACACAGTTATAATAATAGGTTAAGCCATCACTATTATTGCCATGTGTATCCTATAGGTGGCACCACAGTTAATATTTAAGAAGTTAGGTCAGCAATAGTGGGTGTAGTGGGGTTGGGGGGGGGGGGGGGTTGTTAAAGGGGTACCAGTAACCCCCCCCCCCCCCCCAGATTTTACAAAAAAAAAAATATCAGCTTCATTGGAACTATCGTAGATACAACTTTCCACAAAAAAAACACTGCTAGTATATCCTCTCAATCAATTCTACTTGAATTAATTAAATGTCACTCTTCTCTGATTTTGGCTGAAATTGATCTAAAAACTCCCATCTAAACAAAAAAGAGATCCATATTCTTCAATAAGCCCGTAACTCTCGGACATCAACTACCCCTACTGAAGAAGTCACACACACAGCACCCATAACTCAAGATCAGGTCAGTCTCTCCACCTCCAATGCTGAGGAGGGGTGTAAAGAGGGGGTACAGAGAGGGGGCAGGAGATTGCCTAATGCTCGCTCTATGTGCCTTGATGGAAGATCAAGTTACTTTCTCCACCTCTAGCGAGCCATGTACCTTCCGTCTTCCAACAACATCGCGGGCAACATGAGTGACACATGTCCCGCGCGGGCATCAGTGGGCCTCAGCGGGCGTCAGCGGCAGTGCCACAGCTGAAAACAGTAACCACCACAGGCTGGGCGTCCTACAATTGTCCTACTTTTACAATAAACCACAGCTTGCCAACTCAATTCCAACTTTGTGTGCCCCATCCCTTTTTCATGTTCTTGTTTACACTGCTTCCCAGCACCATACAGTAGAGGAGATAAATGAGATGCAAGGGGTTAAACAAACCATTCTTAAGGTATCAGCCCATAAACAATATAGCAAAAATAGTTTTCTTTGACTTTGACTGAAAATGACACCCCTCAAAGATTTAAGTCATTCTCTTCTCTAACTGTGGCTGAAAAGTTTCATCAACATTAAAACTAACCATTGGTGTATCTAAAGGCGTTTAAGGGATCTAAATAAATCTACTCATCCAACCACCTTAAAAACGGATTCAAATGCCTTTCTTTGAGATATTAATTTATACCAAAAGCAACTTCTGGAAGTACTCCTTTTCAAATATTTTGTGATTTCATGCTATAAATTGCCCGTTAAAGACTAAAAATCCAGTTGATCTTGAAGTTGCTTTTCAAAGGGATCCCTCATAATGCCTGAATGGGTAAAATGAGTGTTTACAAATTTGCCGAGACCTGCAAGTACATGTTCCCATGACTCATGGAGGGCCCTCAGATCAAGACGTAGTTCAAAGAAGTCAACGTTCAAAATATTAGCATGTCTGTCACTGTTCTCAATCATCGCCATAGCAACAACATCAGCAACGCTAAATAACCCTATCTTTTTAAAAACGTTACACAAAGCTGGAGATACTGGGAGCTGTAAAAGGGGGTTGGTCCCCCCTCCCACTTCAACCCCCACATACAACCCTTCTACCCCCTTCTGTTCAGTTTCACAGGATTGAGTTGTTTTCAATGAGAAAATTTAATTTCAGTTGAAGCAGAGGAGCCTTTTTACAATATATAAAGGCTCACAGTTTTAGGAATGAATAATTTTTTTACCAACCACTCACAACCCTTTATTTTTCTTTTATTGGGGTTTGCAATCTACTTAGTCTATATCACAAAATAGGGAGAAAACTTTAAAAAGTGAAAATGCCATTTTCTGTATTTTGACAAAAAAAAACTTTATCAAAGCAAACATTTTCAAACATATTTCGAATGACCATACTTTTTAAGTTATTTCCATTTCATAGAAAACTGCAATGGGCTTTAGGTACCAAAGAGGTTGACCTTTTTATGTCCAGAGCCCCTTTGAACTTCACAGTGATGAGGAAAATAATGGCAGCAAGTGAAGATATTTGCAGCATGAATGTCTCTCAGAGGAGAAAGAATGTATTTCTTTCAAATATTTCCTCCAATTCACCCCGGTTATCAATACATTTGCTTTGGCGTCAGATCACTTGAGACCTGTGGGCATGAATGGGTTGTTTCAATCATTTCCTAGATATCCCTTCCACCAAAATCCATAGGGACAATCAGTCACCACCAATCCTAACTACTGTGCAAACAGCTACAGGTAATTTGTCATGGTAGCCATGAATAATTCATTGGTATACAGACACAGGACTGAGAGAGGAAGATTTCAGCATTTCAGCATTTCGCCACAACCTCATTTATCAATGTCTCGAGGGGCCTCTCCTTTGGTGCGGTATAAAGTTGTCATAATGGAAGCCTCACTGACCCCACCGTCTTGGCGGCCATCTTGGGTGTCACATGATCCTCGCGTCAGTTTGATTCCATATGTTTTATATCCAGTGTCGGCAGAGCGGAGTGTGTGGTTTTATTTTCGATCGGCCCGCCAGATCCCTCGAGTGTCCTGTGGAGTAGAGATAGGGGGACAGGCTACCCCCATACACCCCCAGTCCACCCAGTTCCCATAGTATCATTACACATAGTCCTACTCCCAGCCACCTATGAAAGTTAACATCAACATGTACATGTAGTATGAACTGTACCAGTTCAACCCATTCATACATGTACTTACCCTAAGATGGCCTGGCTATTTTGATAATATCCGGTATCAAATATAACCTCATAACAACTTTCTCAAACTTTTTGGTAAATCCATGCCTCATTTCCATGTTGCTTTCAGAAGTTTCAGAAGTTTTATAGATTCATTTCAAGGGTGACTTTACATCAAAAGAGTGAGTTAATCCAGTCTCTCCAAGCATATTTAGGTCATGACCGGTCAACATTGAGGATCTTGCGGGGGAATGCATATTCAAAGGAATATTATTTGAAAGAAAGATATGTTTTGCCTTGATGGACAGAGAGGTACATCACCAGTAGTATAGCAGTATAGATGTTTCTGCTACGGAGAAATATTCTTCCTCTAACGACTTTTAGTCACAATCTTCTAAAACCTGCATATTTATGTAAAACAGTGCAATAGGACAACTATGATTAATTTGTAAAGAATTATCTTTAAGTAAAATCTGAAAGATGCATTTATTTTCATTAGAACTAGAAAGATATTGCCATAGCGGTCTAACCTGCTTGTGCTGCTGAGGGATGGATGGCAAAACTGTCCTACCTGGTAAGCCCCAAAACTTCCCATTGATCAGAAATACCTTATATTACATCAATCATATTAATAGATGTCCATGATATGCTTGAAGGTCACCTGTCCTATAAGACCACCCTTGAATCATCATGTCTGTAGTCTTTCTAAACAGGTTTGTAAGTACATGTATGTGAAAAAAGAAATCCCACGTACCTGCTTTTCTTCTGACTAGATATGCAAAGGTAATATCTAGACCTTATATTCCCGAAATTGATAAGTCATCATCCATGTGTTGTTCTTAAGGTAATTCCACTGGGATGATGAATCCTAAGAGCACACCTGACTTCCTTGCAGTCCAACTCCACTCTAACTGATCCTCACCCTTTACATCACAGCCATATGTTAAGATCACTGAATTATACATCGGCTAATTTCATTAGTGAACATGTCTTTTCCTTAGACATCTCATAATAGTCATTCCAGCTCATCCTAATTCACATACATGCTTGCTGAATATTCCACCTTTTCTCCTCCTTTCATCTTCCACTCATCTTTTGTCAACTCTCATAATCTGTCTCTCCAGCTAATAGTTTCTTTATTTCTCCCCCGACACATTAGTATCTATTTCGGCTGGCGTACCTTTGTGGGCACCCTGCCCCGAGGGCGCTCATTTCCAACACAGTGGAAGCGGGCACCACCAGACTGTACCCTATAGTGTTTGATGTGGATTTATATTGTTTTTCTGATGGTGATCTGATGGTAACTACTAGGACTCTCCATATGAATGTCTCTGATTTCAATAACAAGAACATTTGCTGGCACACTTGAGAGAGGACTTCAAAGTGCTGGATGTCGACTCTTCAAGAGCTGAGATGGTCGGGAGGAGGTACAAACAGTCCGAGAGCCTCTAGGCCTGGGGTATCTTACTCTCTTACATGATTCAAAAGCTGGTCTAAAGTGGTCTTGTGAGTCATGTCTGATCACCACATGTAACATAGATCATTAATGATCTGGGATTGACACCATCTCAAAATATAATGTGACATCATAGTGAGGACTAAGGAGAGGCTTCCGTCTCAACTAGATGTAATATTGATTGATCAAAATCATCTGGGACGCTCAGAAATCATCACAACTCAATGTAAGGATATAGCGGTCAAAAAAATGTTAATAATAACCTAGGACAGACACCATCAAAACTCTATATTTCAATGTAGTGCTAGTACTGAAATGAGGAACTGGAACTGAGAAAGGCGCCATCACAAATTAACTAAATGGTATGATATAATGGTCAGTAAAAGGTAAAAAGGTACCATCATAATATAATAACAATCTTTGAGTGGTCATCTGTGGTACTATCATTCATTATCGAATAACATAATCTATTAGTAATTATTTCTAAAGGTTAAAAGGCCCATGTACCTTAACCTTCACCTTTTCTTTTCCAAAAAAAATATGTAACTTAATATCCTGGTCTTTCTGGTGCACCCTGGTAATGAGAGGGTTAAGGATTTGACTTACTTGTATGTCCCATGACTGTCATATCATATCCTTTTCTTTCTGTTACTTTCCTTGATGACTATCACACCATATCTGTACGGCCTATGTAATATACATAAACTGACAAGCCCTCTCCTCACCCTCTCCAAGGAGCTGCCCCTAAAAACTGCCTCACCCTGGCGTTGTTCTAGCTCATAGGAGTCGAGGAGAGGATCTGGGGCAGGAACTACGGTCATGCCCCCTGGTGGGAGGTCATGGAGTTATTCCCGGAATCACACCGCACTGATGATTTCGCTCATCGGGAGGAGAGATGAATATACTTAATGCCCCATCCTGTATCTCTGCAAGTCTGACCTGATACCTAACTCTTTTGCTATCAGAACCATCTGTGAGGTACTGTGGGGAAAAAGGGTGGCTCAACTAGCAACAAGTATTCAGTTTTAATGCAGCAGAGGGCGTGACTAATATACCAGTCTTTTTATGCCCCAAAGTGGGGCAGGTAAGTCAGGATTTCTGTGAAGGGGGTTCATCTGTATGAGGGGGGGTTTGTTTTCAGTGACAACTATTATTTACCTCAAGTGAAATTAAAGAAAAGAGACAACTCCTAGCAAGAAACTCTTCCATTTTGGGTTAAAAGGGGGATTCGTCGCCCCCCTCTATTACCCCCTCTGTATTCGCAACAGTATGTGGACACCTGACAAGCACACCTGAGTAGTATTCATTATAATGCAAGAAAGAGCATGTAGAATATCAGCTTTTTTATTCTCGCTAATGCAGTTCAAAATGTAGGAAACACTTCAAACCATCTGCAGGGAGGTTATCTGAAAGAGCAGGCATCTCTATTCCCATTCTTTTTTCAATATATTGTTTTCAATTAATTTTATCTTTAAACAAGATTTTTGTGTGTGTAATAAATGGATAAATCAATTGCAAATAGTGTTAGTATTTGATTCTATTTAAGCTAAAATCTAGGTGGAGATCATATGACAATTAAAAGGTTAAAAGCCAATTTGAATCATTTCCAAAAAGGAAATCTACTCACCAATCATGATTTACAATTTGCATTGTACAGGCACTGTGGCTCAATTGTTCAGCTTACTACTGATAGGAAGTTGTCAATATTGCCTAGGATGGTTAGGATCCAATGCTAAAAGTGTACCAACATTCTGGTTCAACTTTAGATTGATGTACAGTTTCTTTGCATGTAGATCCAAAACTTAGGTTCACAACATCTTTAAGTTTGTATCATTCATTCTCCACTGAGAGATTCATGCTTGTAAGCTATCAGAACAGGTATGTTTCCTAGATGATTGTCCCAGCATTCTTGTTCGTCTACTGAATATGGTACTTTCCTCTGCAGCATCGCACCATTCTAGTTCACCTGTGTCATCAGATATGGTTCTTCCCTCACTGAATCATTTCAGTTTTCTCTCACTCTAACATCACAACTTTCTTGCTCATTTGTGGAACGTGGCATTTTTTTCTTACTGAACCATCATGAATTCCCTGTTCACCTGTGTGATTCGGATATTTTTCCTCACTGTAACATCACGCCATTTCTCTTCACACTTTCTGCCCAAACCATCTCATTACTTCTGTTCACTTCCAGCGCTTGCATGGTAATTTTTCTTATTGAACGATTGCAAATTTCTTGTTCATCTGTGTGATATTGTTATTTTTTCCTCAGAATAGTCTCAACATTCTTGTTTATCAGTGTGATTCGGTACATGTCCCTGAAGAAAGTCCACACCACCCATATTCACCTGTTGAATATGGTGGTTCTATTGCTATTAAGTTGTGACCCGCACTCTGACCACTGGACCGTGGCCGCAGCAGCATGCCTGACTGGACAGGTCAGACAGAGGTGTGGGGAGCAGAGGTCAATCAGTACTCTGATCAGATACATCACCTCTCATTGTGCGGGTGACCCCCTCATTTAAACTACATTTCTGCCCCCAGGGGGAGCCACTGAGAGGGTCTAGGGATTTTATGTCTCGTGTGTCCAACCCCTTTATTGTGAAGGTTGAACCATTGACTGCGGTAGTGCACTAAAGAGACAGCTATTTTGAGTGTGTCTTAAAAAAGGTGAATAAAAGCACACCTTGGAAAATATTTGAAGGAGAAATGTTTATAACTCCACAATGCTTCAACATTCTTTGAAATATTTTGTCATTCTAGACTCAAATTCAAAGTTATCTTTTAAAAGTACCATGAATCCAGATGACACAAAACAGAGGGGAACTTAGCACAAAGATTGCTTTCTTTCCACTTCCCGAGCTTACAGGGAAACTCTAAAATAGCAAGCAAAACATGCAACAAAATGAAACCACGTGAACTGGAAGAAGACCTCTTTCTGGCCACCTGGTGTGCGCATACTGAACTAAACTAGGATAAACTTGTCTTTTTGCTATTGAACTATTTAGATAACAGGATAACATACTTCTTTGTTCATGGCTTAAGGCTCAACCCCCCCTTTCACGGTTGGGCTCATTATCCTCCCCCCCCCCTTTCTCCCCAACAGCACCTTGTTCCCCCAGGAAATCCCCTCAGGGGGATGGGCCTCTGACCAGTCACAGGATGAGGCTGATGAGAAATGGACCAGTTCTGCTGACCACAAAAATGTCCAGCTCACATAAACAAGAGAAATTGACAACAGTTGCCACATTCTCCAGGCTGGCACAGAGGGCAGGAAGTTGAAATGGACGGCAAGATAGTATTATGATGGGAAATGTACAGATCAGCCTTTAAATTGATTTTAAAGAGGAAGATATTATGATTAGCCCTTTTATGTGGTCACTTTCTTTTTTTAAATTTGCTGAATTATCTTTGTTTATGGACATCACACTGTATCTGGGAAATTAACCCACAGATATATTAAAACAAATGATGGGTAAAACATGTTTTCACCATTAAGAAAAGTTACAGAAAATAAGTAAAAGTGAACAATATATAAAGTATTTCTCACACTTGCGAAATAATGAAAATACAGATTTTTTCCTTAATTATTTTGGGAAAGGTTACATTGTGTACTAAGAATCAAAACAACTACTAATAAAATGGAATCCAGCCTCCATCTACATTTAAAATGTCCGAACTGAAATTCCCACACTTCCCAGTGTTCTAATGCAGCTACGTTGCCTTGGCACCGGAATATCTCCTATCCAATTTCAGATTAGTGGCTGCCCAGAAGACACTTCCCTAAACAACCTCCTAAATCTCAGAGACACATAAATTCAACAAGTACATTCCCATTTATATACTTTCCCTGGAAGTGATTCATGTTCCAAAACTTTATTTTTGACAGAACAATACAGATTCAGGGCCAATGCATACCTCACACTATAAGAGTATGGATACTGAAGTATCCTATAATAGATAGCTGTGGTGCTGCTGCTGGGTTAACCCATTCATACCCGGAAAGACCCTTAATTAAGTTCAAACACATGCAAATATCTTTAAGGAAAGTAAGGAAAATATCAAACAAAATTTTTTCATTGAAGCATAAGGAATGATTTTTTTGAATTTTTCTTTAAAAATATTTGACTTTTGGGGAAATGTATTTTGGCTAGATTGTTTAAAAGAGGGAAACAGGAGAGAAAGAGATTTGCACAACAGAAGACTGTCAGGGTGAGTCAGAGAAGCCCTAGGTCGGGTTTCAACTGACAGTCAGTGATGCCGAAATCTCTGACGACTTCTACAGCTGTTTCTGCTAGGAGACGCTAGCCCTCTACATCTAGAACCCTGGCGGCCAACCAGTCGCCAAAATATAATTAAACATCTTCCCCTTCAAACGACCACAGTCTACTGGCTACAACTTATAGACATAAGATACAGAAAGCAAGTATTGCAGGGGGGGGGGGGGGGGGGGTGTTACTGAACAAGGCAGTCGTCAGAGTAAATGCTACTAAAATCTTATTTTTGCTCTTTGAATGCCATTAATTACTGAGGGGCCCGCTTCGATCCTGACTTATGCCATATTCCAACTGCTTTATTTCAGTCCATGCTTAGAACATTCAAAGTTTCAATTTGCAGAACATATACATTTGAATCTATTCCATTGCAGTGAGTGATGGAATCATCATGGTGCATTTGAGAAATAGGCAGATAAAAATGAAAATAAAATATGAACTTTACAAAAGCTTGACCGATACAATCTCAAAAATATTTATCTGAAACTCTTTCACTGCAGAGATCGAATGTGGATTATGCCAATTTGGAACTGTCTTGCTTGAGGAAGCATGTGAGCAATGCGCTGGGCCTGGAAATCGACGGGGGATGTGCCACAACAGAGAGGAACGTGGGAGGTATCATTTCAGCGATTCCTGAAGGCGTACTTTCCAGAGTGGAAAGATACGGTGTTCGGGGAAGACAGCTAGGGCAAGATACGGAGACAACCAGCGGTATCTGTAACCGCGTAAATTGTCTCATTTACGCTTTCCAGCCAAATGGTGGAATTTCTAAAATAGCAAGGACAGCGTAGTTAGCAATTCATTCATTCTCACAGTTATCCGAGAAAAATAAGTCTCTGGATCTATAATAGTATTCAAAATAACTTAGTAGTAAAATAAGATTTCTTAGCTAAGATAAGATAAGTTCTGATTTACATTTCAGTTCCATTTGGGCACTACAGTCACAACCTATTCACATTGGCAGTACTCAGAAAGGCCACACACTTTTGTAGACCACCAAGCAATTGTTGTGAACATATTTCAAGAGATATTGAAATGATCATGTGACCATAATCTGAGATATTGGATGTCATTGTGTGGAGAAAATCCTAAGTAACCATGGCTACAAAAACGCTGCCTGATTAAACAGTAGCATATGTGGCTTATGGAAACTTAAACAAGGTGCTTCTCTGGCGCCTCAGAAAACCAGACACACAGAGGAACACAGGGGAATGGGCGGTACCAGAGAATATTTCCACACAGGCCAGGGTCTTGAGGACCTAATTCTACAGACAGCCCGCTGGTATCTTGGAAAAGCACAGGAAATGCTCACAGCAGACACTGTGTTTTCTTCAACCAGGTACAGAAACAGACATCATAGTACCAGCTGACCTTGGCTTCTTAAGGTCACATGGTATCCAACTTTGAGGTTACGAAGGTCAGATTTCTAAGTTCAAGGTCATTCCATTTCTGGGTTCTACTATTCTAACTGAGGAGAGGGGGTGTAAAGGAGGGGTTCAGTCAACCCCCTTTTTTCCGTATTTATTAGAAGCAAAGTTTTGCTGTTATATTTGAACAAAGCAAATCAAAAAGGCTTTATCAAAGATACTTATATGAAGTTTTCATTGACCTGGATTTCCTTTGAAAAATATCCTCAAATTCATGTTTTTTTATATTATTTAATCTAAGTATCATAGCAACAGACGACACTTTTCAATACAGGAATAAATGGGTTGGCCTCAATGAAATTATTGATACAAAGAGAAATTTAGTTAGTAATTCCAAGGCCAAATTAAACAAATTAAGTAGGAAAAATATCACTTTTACAAGGTCTTAGAAATAATTAACTGCCATGTCACCCCATGTGGGTAGTCTCCGAGAAAAACAGCACTGATAACTTATCACTGGTCACAGACACTCAAAAGCAATTAAGCATTATCAATGCTGTAGCCGCAGCCCATAAACTCCAATTATAGTGCAAGCGTAACAATCAACAGATGCTTTTCTTACTAAAAACATCATCAGCTATTTTAATGTTTCCTACAAGTGGTCTATCAAATGGTCATAAAGATGTGTATTACCAGTGGGTTCCTTTAAAGCACCGACATGTGCTCAGATTGGTAAATTAAGGGCAGGTAATTCAAGGCCATGTAAATATATGGAAAGTGCATTAAGGATATCTAAATTAAGGGTATGGATACTACATTTCATTACTTTCATTGAAAGCCAAAATTGAAGAATTTTTTTACCAGATTAAAAACTAGCTAAGGGGATCGGTTTTCAGACGCAATCTAGAGAGAAATATTATTTGATTAAACAGAGAAGCTATTAGGGGTTTTGTCAATCCAAAACTGAAGAGAAAAGTTTAACTACAAAAATGTTAAGATTGATACAAAGAGAATATCTTGTTTGAGGGGCCAGTTGGATCTCTAAATGTATTACTGAAACCAATGCCTGTATATATCACTGCACAATACGCTTAGTATAAAAATTAACCCGGAGGATTTTTGTTCTTAATAAATAACAGGACTATATTTGGTTGCCAAAAATGGCCCTTACCTCCAAGAAACATGGACGCAGAGTAACTTTTAGAACTCAACCCCCCTAAAAAAGCAGCTATGAATCTTGGCAGGATAAATGTCAAGACTATATCCAGTAGGCAGCTGCAACACATACATCAAAATATAAGTGTTCCAACACAGCTTTAAGTCACAAAAAAATATGGAAGGCCTATAAAATCTTTCTATACCAGAAGAGTACCCTTTACTGCAGATCGAGATGGTATGAATGGGTACAGAATATTCAATAGTAAGATAAAATGTTTCAAGGTAGCTGTAGTAATTTTCAACCAGGGGTGGTTGCTATTTGGGCTTTTTAAATAAAAAAACCCATTAGTAATCACAAAAGATAATAATTGTGAAACATCTTAAAAAGGCTTTAAGAATGATAATTTAATGTCATACACAGAATAGGGAACAACA
Source organism: Maea johnstoni (assembly GCA_963942565.1). Lineage (NCBI taxonomy): Eukaryota > Metazoa > Annelida > Polychaeta > Spionida > Magelonidae > Maea > Maea johnstoni. Next base: position 27,262,508 of record OZ012689.1, on the reverse strand, counting down.
CAAACAGTTCTTGTCAATATAAGAAATTAACATATAAACATGATGAGCATTTAGATTTTTGTAATCCTTAAGATATTTCAAATTTCACTCATAAATTAAAAAAATTGCATCTTTTTTTTTCAACATATTTCTAAAAGAATTTACTAATAAATTGAAACTAACTACAGAGCAACCTTTTCTTCAAAAAGATGTATATTGTAATTGTATTGTTTTGTATTGTATTGTATTCTATTGTTAAGTGATGATTGGACCCATCTGGTACTACTAATATGAAAGCATCCAGATGTTCCACAATGGAAAGGTAGTCTAGAGTAAATAATCACAATTTCGATTTAGCGTATTGAGTGAATGGCATCTTTCCGCCACACTTGTCCCGTAACCAATCACGGGAGGCGAAATACAACTCTTGCGAGTCGACCGAGTGTAAGAACACGCGACGAGGGGAGAAAGGGAAAGGTTGTTTACTGGCAGTTGAGCTGGCCGGTGTTTAGCTGCAATATTGTAGGAACAGTTGAGCAACTACAATGGAGACGAATGATTACGATTATTCTGGGGATAACTGAACAACTGTTGTTGTCCCTGAAAAACCGCTGTGCTGTCGTCAACAACCTCCCCCAATGTGGGACACATAACTAGGAAGTAGAGGAGTGGAAAGCAAGGTTAGAAAATGCACCCTAAGTATGTCGGAACTCTTCATATCTTCAATTATCCACCAGTTTTCCACCCAGTTATACAATCAGTTGGAGACACAGCAGGGAAGTTCTAGGGGTTCATTGTCCGACCTGTACCTCCCAATCAAAGTGCTGAATTACAAAAAAATGTTGATAAAAATAAAATAATTAACTTTTCATTAAGGAAAATCATATTAACTTGTTTTCTGACCCTAAGTTAGATATGGAGGTACAGAATAAAGTTAATCTGCTACCTTTCCTGCTGCAAATTAATTGTTCTATCTAATCATATTTTGTCTCACCTGCAGACAATTGTTATGTAATGTGTTCTATGAACCCCACCCCCTCCCACTTGCCTATTTCAGATATCAGAAGTAGAAAGTTTCTTTTATCTAACTTGGGATGAGAGGTTATGTAACTATCTATTAAAAATATACATAATAAATGTCATTTTGATCAATTTGGGTTAAATGCCTCATTAGACTAATTTTACAAAGATAGATGCCATAGTTAAGTATCAATAACATTATCATTCGAATACTAGTATTGTTGATACTAGAAAAAAGCATCACACACATGTCATACTGCAATCTTTAAGATATTCCACAAAGCTGGACTGCATTGATAAAAGAATAAATAAAAGTCTACCACAATAGTTTGCATAACCCACTATCCATATGAGTGGAATGGACAAAGTAAGAATCTTAACCGATGGCCTAATTTGTTATATATCATTTTGAAGAAGCATGTGATCATTATAGAACACAATTGGTATATGTTTACCTGCCTCCTAGCAAGGTGGATTCCCAATATGTGTCATTTTATGCCTTTAATTCTCTGCAATAAAAATGGCCTGGAACCAGAAAAATATATAAAACAAAATATTTTATTAATTATTGAATATACTAGAAGACTGAAAATTATGTTCAATATGAAATCTAACACGTCCCTATATTCAGATTGCATTCAGGAATACCATTCAATATATTTTCAAATATACATATATATATATATATATATATATATATATATATATATAAATAATTTATATATATATATATATATATATATATATATATATATATATATATATATATATATATATATATATATATATATATATATATATATATATATGAATCTTTAAAGGATCATGAATAATGAATCCCAGGACGAAAAATAAAATTGACTTTAGGGATATAGGAATGCGTTTCTTTTAATTTTTCATTGAACTTGAACTAATTGAGCTTGTTATAACACACAAAGATTCTTCTCTCAATTTACAATCACATACCTCAAAGAACAAAAGCATCAATACAAGTGAAATTTACCATCAATCTCCCTTTTCAATTTTAGTAAACCCGTCTTTAAATGATTTACAAATGCTAATTGCTTCTAATGTAGAAAATCTGTTCAACTATCCAAGAACCTCCTGGTGTATCTGAAAGTTTGACTTTAAATAATTAAGCCTATAATTGATTGACTAAAAGACAAGTGGTTCAATTACTCTACCTTTTATGTATCAACAAGAGTGATTTATTGCCTGTACTGTATGTAAATGAGGGGTGTTTTTGAGGGTACCAAGTTGTGGTGTATTGTATAGATGCCATATGGAGGAACCAGCCCTGAAAGGCGGTGCAATATGGACCTATCCTACGGGTTCAACAACAGCCCATGATCCCTGCAGCCTCAGGGAGCATCTGATTTCCCTCAGCACTGAGAGAAAAGCTCCCAAAAGCTGACAAATATGCCAACTAAGTAGTTTACAGTTTATCAAACTCTTCAAGAGCTCTTAAAGTATGAGAGAAACGGGATCCGGTAAAACTGCTAAAACGGTAGAAAAAACACAATCCTGTCAGCCCAGAAAATATACCATGCACTATGAGCGTTTCTACGCTACTCACCCACACCACGATAGCCTGATTGAAGTCTACATGTATAATGGTACTATATCCAATCCTACACCTCCAACTTCCCACACGTCAAAATCACTACAAAAGTGGTAATTTCCAAGTTTACAGTCCTTAATAATCTGTTGCGAGGAATTATCGCACGCATCATTCGTAGTATTCGGGGTATTAGTGGTATCGCAGCACCTCCCTGGTGGCCGCTGCCTGCCGAATGGAGCTGTTGATCGCGGGACCCTCGACGCAGCAACGATGTGTGTGGTCTAAGTAATTGAATGGAAAGACCTGTTGCTCTTAGCAATAAGGATGAGCGATTCTTAGGGGCCGTCTCCGTTTCACCACACAAGTAAACTGTTTGGCATCAGAGTGTGAGCGAGAACAACATCATAGGGGGAAAGAACAGGGGATGGCGGGTAGTTGTATGGTTGATATTATGTATCAAATCTCTAATCTGAATTTGTTGATACAGACAGGGTTTGAACGGTTCAGCCAACCCCCTTCCCCCTTAAAGGGGTAGGAATGGAAGGGTTATTAGAAGGAAACATAGCAGGTATTCTTATGGTTAATTATTAATTTATTCTCTTTTGCTGATCTTATAAAGAGGGGGTTTATAGGGACAGATAATTCCCCTTAATACAGTAATGCAATGGTGTATAATAAGGGAAAATTTGTCTACTGCACCACAATCAAAATCTCGTGTGGCATTTTTCTTGTAAAAAGGTTACATTAAATTCCCTCACACCAATAACTATCTACCAAAACAATAATAAAATCATAAATGGAATCATTTGACTGTATACATAGCATAAAAGCTTTATTGACTTCTAAAGGGTTGATTGAACTGCTTTAACTCCTCACCCTATATAAACCAGCCAAATAAAAACTCATGAGTGAAATATTCAAATGCATAAGTTGCTAACGAAGTGGCTTCATTATTTCCTGCGGATCTGTATCAATTATGTCAAGAAGTCACTTTTACTATAGTTGAATGTGTAGGTTAGGTAATCTTCATTTTGTAACTTGTTATTACCTGCCTTAAAGTAAAATTACCTGTCTAGGGCAAGCGGGCAGTCTTCTTAGCATTGAGCCCCATACTCGTTACTTGAGTCTTTAATGCTGATGATTATACAGCATAGTGTATACACACAGGCAGCAGGTTTATACTAAGGGGCTAGGGTAGTACAAACCATAGGAACTGTCTATTTGTTCTAATCTTACCTCCCACTCCCAGTTGTTGATCTAGGAGCTTTATTAGCTCTACTCAACCAGCCCAGTGTTTGGTTTTCGCTTTATTATTGTTTAGTGGCAAATACAAAATAATTCAATACATCCCTACGCCAATACCCTAGGACCACTCCACTATGCGTGCATGTACCCTTATCATAACATTATCGCATCATAACACTGTTTATACAGAGTCATTTCACCGCAATTCAGTAGTTGGGTTTATACAATTCATGTTTTTGGAAGGATCAACTGTATTTTAATGCATTGCTGTATGGTCGAGGAGATTG